>OZ018338.1:3285579-3715579 GCA_963969495.1 Ceratothoa steindachneri | reverse complement strand
GATGGACTTGGGCGCGCTGGCGTGGCAGGCATGATCGAGTCTATTTTCGTACGTCGGCATTCATATCTGGCAAAATGAAGCGTTGGGCAACGAGCTTGCGTATGGCATTGATACCAGGATAAGAGAGACCTTGAATTTGGTCGGAAATGTGTCGACGGTAAGCAAGAGAATTAGAGGATGGAGACAGTCAAGCAATGAATAGTTAACCAGGATGCACCTGGAAGGACTGTCTGGCACGTCGATCTCGCGAACGACGAGTTGAGAAAAGTGAGGCAGTGTTTGCGTGTCTTCATCTTGTTCCTGCGCAAGTGCTATTGCTGCCTGATCGATGGGCGCAGTGTGGGAGAGTTGTTGACCGAAATCAATGAAATTCGAGAGAGCACGTCCGGTAGACGTTTGAAGAACTAGGAACGTAGCGAATATCGTTCGACATCTGCAAGATAAAGTCAAGTTGACGAGTGTCAACTGCAGTGTGTACTGGCGAAGTACTCTGAAACGAACAGATACCGACCAAAGGCTTATGGTCAGTAAAATGGTAAATTCACGCCCTTCTAAATGATGGAGGAAGTGGCGGACAGCGAGATATATTCCGAGGAGTTCTCGAGAGAACGTTGAATATCTCTTTTGAGTCTGTAAGAGCGCGAGAGAAGAAAGCAAGAGGTCGCCATTGCTCACCAATCTTTTGATGCAAGGTTGCAACTACATGAGTTGAGGATGTATCTGAGGAGACGCTGATGGGGGCTCCTGGAGAAGGATGAGCTAATTCCATAGCGCAGGCAATAGCCTCTTTGGTGCGAGAGAATGAATCGCACGCCTCAGTAGACCATTGGAGGAGAGTTCTTTTTGGTCTTGGTGAACATTGAATTGATAGGTTGCATGACCTAGGCACAGTTAGGAATGAATCTATGGTAGAAATTTACCATGCAACAGAAACGCCCGGGTTGCTTGCGTGATGTAGGACGAGAAAAGTTTCGCATCACGATGACTTTATCTTCGAGTGTGCTAATCATTGCACTCGAGAGATGTTACCCAAGAAGGTTAGTTGTATGGCATTGGTTATTAGTGGGATTAATTTTAGTTAATAAATCAACCTAGATAGCTATTTGAAAACCATCACCACAAATTTGTTGAATTGCATGGAATAGTCGTCTGCTAATATTTAGGCCTACCGACTGATGTGAGCTGAATTTGGAAAAACTTCGAAGACAGGATTATAAAAAAAACGGACGGTAACAAAATGTATATTTATAAAATCAACGAATTCACAATGAAAAAATTGAATTAGGAATTAAGAAGTGAGCGATAATTACCATTATACGAATGAATGAGATAATTAAATTGAGAATTGGTAAGGAATACAACGTAAATATAATTAAAATATGGATTACAGGATGATATTATAGAATGCTATTACAAGTATAATTAACTTGTAAAAAGGATGGGAAGTCTAGGATAGTATGGTTGATTTGTGGGGAAGGCGTAATGAAATGTACTTAAAGTATGGAGTGAAATGTAAGGTAACTATGATGGACTGTGAATTGGGATCTGGATTCGAAGTAAAGTGGAGCACGAATGAATGTGTGACTGCTTCAAAGTGGGCAGCTAAAGGCGTTCGTTCGTTTGTGTATGTTGGTATAAGGGAAAAATCTTTTACTAAGGGGAATTTGGGGGAATACATTTTGAAAATAAAATTGGTTTCCCGTTTATGTTGAGATGGGTTACAATTTGAATTTATATATATATATATATATATATATATATATATATATATATATATATATATATATATATATATATATATATATATATATATATATATATTGATTAAATAATCCTGATTATTTGATTGGAGAACATTTTAATAGGAAAAAAATTCCCTGGGAGTCTTGTCATTATAGAAATGCCCTAGATGGCATTGCTATAACACTCCCTGCTAAGAAGGTTACCCCCCCTTTTTCAAAAGAGTACTACCAGTCCGAGTAACGCCGAGGTCTTCTTACGACGCGACCGAAGCGTGTGACAGTGCCATTGGCTAGGTTGCGGGGCACAGATTATCTGTGGAAGTGCCAGTAGCGTTGGACGAGGCACCGGCAGGTGTAAAGATTGATGTAGCGAAGGTGATCCGCTTGCTAGTTCCTTCCGAGATAGCGGTAAACCATACGTGCGAGTCTGGAGTCATGTTCTCCGCTGACGGGGTGACCACTGGTGGAGAGGTTTGCTCCTGACTGACCACCGCTACCAATGAGGGTTCCTGCAACGCCAGAGGAGGAGGCAGCAAAACGGAGGGTGGTCTTTAAGTAGTAGGGGTGGGTGATAGGGTGGGTTGAAGATTGTTTTGGGGTCTTACTATACCATAGAGGGGTATAGTGGAAGAAGCAGTAAAAGGTAAAGGTGAACGTTTTCTATATAGGCGGTTTGATGGCATGTTGTCATAGCACTATGTGAGTACGAGAGAATTGATGACGTGTTATCATAGCTGTGTGTGATTGAAGTGATGGCATGTTGCAATAGTTGTGTGTGAGTGAAGTGATGGCATGTTGCATGGCGCAGTGATATGGCGTTTTGCCACAGCACTGTACGAGTGCTGAATGAAATGATAGCATGTTGCCATAGCACTATGAGTGTTGAATGAATTGATGGCGTGTTACCATAACACTGTACGAGTGCTGAATGAAATGATGGCGTGTTGCCATAGCACTGTATGAGTTCTAAATATATTGATGGCGTGTTGCCATAGCACTGTATGAGTGCTGACTGAATTGATGGCGTGTTGCCATAGCACTGTATGAGTGCTGAATGAAATGATGGGGTGTTGCCATAGCACTGTATGGGTGCCCAATGAATTGATAGCGTGTTACCATAGCACTATGAGTGCTGAATGAATTGGTACGATATGGAGTGAGGATAGAGTGGGTCAAAATGCAAAAGTGAGGACTTACCCGAATAAGTGAAGTGAGGTGTAGGTGGTAGATGTTGACCCGTTTATCGTTTATCCCTTGAATTGTTAGTTTAAAGGATGCGAATTTGAAGGTTGGGAAATTGAAATTTGCGGAATTGGAGAGAGTGGTGGAGTTGGGTGAGGTGAAAACCTGGAGAATCTGAGGAATGAAGATTTGATTGAGGATTTGGTGAGTTTGGTGATGAAAAGGGAAGATTAGAGGAGTTTTGAGATAAAGATTGATGTGCGAGGAGTGGAGAGTTGAGATTAGGTGGAGTTACTGGTTGTAAATATGTGCAAGGCTGTAAACATTTTAAGGCTTGTGCACCATATTTGTTATGATACCAGCACCACTGAGTTGGTTGAGAGGAAAAAGGAAACGTTATGCTTCGGGAGACTACTTAGTGCAGTATGTGAAGAATGAAGCATAACGGTGGCTACAAGGCTGTATACAGTGTACAGCGTTGTGTCCGTACCTTTGATGATACCAGCATAGACCCTAATTGTGTGAAGGTTATAAGAATAGGTGGAAAAATGAGGTGGACAATTTTGCTGCCTCTCACCTTTTGCAGTGGGATGCCCTCGTTGGTTTCTCGTATGGGAACCAGAGCGGGACCTGCGTCTCCGATCCCCAAACCCGTGTCCGTGCTCGCTCTGTGATTCCTGCTGCAGCTTTAGTCGCTGGATGTCGGCTTCCATCCTCCGTATTGAAGTTTCAAGGTCTCGCGATAGAGAATATGGAACCCTTGAACGCTCTGACCGGTCGTCTGAGGAGCTAGCCGTTCCTCGAACCTGAGAAATTGAAAGATTATTGTTAAGCAGAAGCCTTATCGTACACTTGAGTCACAAATTTGGACTCCTGGGCACTTCTTAGTGTCCTTAACGTTACAAGAGACCAGTCATCAATTCCTTAGTTAACAGGGAAATTTCTCCTTCATTCTCGTGGACGGCTGTTGATCACGAACTTAAGAAGGTTTCCCGAGTTCTCATTAACAACGGCTACCCACAAGATTTCATTGACGCCACCATGAAAGAGAAAATGAACTTCGCTGCGGGCCTTGGCGTCAGGTCTACTCCGAAGAAGAGTAATATTGACCTTTATTACAAGGTCAATATGAACACCGGCTACCGTGAAGACGAAAAGGCTCTTAAAGCCATTATCCATCGCATCGTCACCCCAACCGGCCCTAATACGGATATTAATCTAATTATATACTACAGGACCAAGAAAACAAGTAGTTGCATCATGAAGAACAGCTGTCTCCCTCCAACGAGCGAACTCCAGGAGACTAACGTCGTGTACGAATATTCGTGCAAAGTCGGTGACTGCGAACACCGCAATTCAAAATACATCGGCGTAACCTCCACAACCCTTTCAAGACGTCAAACAGCTCACCTTCAAGATGGCGCGATTAAAAAACACGCCCACTCTCATGGCACTACCCTAACCCGTAAAAAAATTAATTAGGACACCCCCATCATCCTGAAACTCCAAAATCGCAGAAGATTGCGGATAGATAAGCCATTATCATTCAAATGAAGAAACCAGCAATTGACGTGCAACTTCAGGCGGAAACCATACTCCCGACATCGCGGCGTCTCCGAATTGACCGCCGTTAAAAGAAGCACGTTTGCAAACTTCATTTTACTTCGCCTCCTCTGCCAAAGAACTAGGTCGGAGCGACAAATAGTCAGATTGGACATTGGACGTATAAAAGTGGGGAATATAATAGTAGAGAGTTTTAGTAGGAGAAAATAGTGGGGAAAATTATAAGAAAGCGAAAATGAAAAGTAGGATGAAAGGCAGATCCCTGGTGAAAGGGTACGAGTAGCTCTGGCTTTCTTGGTATTTTTTTTGTATTGAGTATATATAATATAGCTATATATATATATATATATATATATATATATATATATATATATATATATATATATATATATATATATATATATATATATATATATATATATACTCGCATACGAAAGGCATTCAAGCCTTTGTAGCAGAGGGGTTTTTGGCCCCTACTGGTGGTGAAAAGTTTTTGTATCTCTTTTTAATTCCTGATTTTTGCGTTTATTCGTGCTTTTACTGTTGTTATCGTTTCTTTATTTGGGGGAAATTAGAATTTTTTCTAATTCCATGTGCTCGAGCACAAACTCGGGAGGGAGGTGCCGGTGTACGGCGTCCCAGATCTTTTTTTGCCCTATTGTGAAGCTCCACGTTTATGGGAGTCAACCCCAGTTCACCATGGAGCTCACTCTGCCTTCTCATCTCTCTCCTTCGGGTCTCCGTTATAAGTAAGAGAGCCTTATTCTGAACCCTTCGCAGTTTAAGGATCTGGGTCTTAACACGCGCGTTTATGGGGACCGGGGGGTACAGGAGTTTGGATCGGATGCACGCATTATAGATTTTAAATTTGTTGGAGGTTCTTAGGTTTACGAATCGGAAAAATCCACCCAAGTCCCTCCGTGCATTTGCCGAGACCATATTCACATGACTCCCATACACAGCAGTCGTAATCCGGAGTTCCAGAACCGTGCCCTCCGTGCGGTAAGGGATGCGTGCATCCCCCAAATGGATGTCTGCGAGGGTTCGTCGGAATAGTGGGATTATCTGGAACTTTTGGGCATTAGTAGATATTTTCCATCTCCTCTCGAAAGAGTTGATGTTTTCGCTTTCTATCGCCGTACTCTGTGCCATATATTTCACATAATACATCGTCCGCAAATTGGACGTATAACGAGCCTTTAGTTAGAGGTGGAAGAAGGTCATTTGTGTATATATTATAGAGCAAGGGACGTAAACATCCGCCTTGTGGCACCCCCGCCTTGAGTTCGAACTCATGGCCATTGAAGTCTATTACGTGCACATAAGCTCTCCTCTCTATCATGTAATCGCAAAGTATCATTTCAAGTATGGGGTCGAGGCCCAGGTGTAAGATCTAGTATTGTAGACCTCTTCTCCTTTTTGACGTCTCGGAGCACTAGATTTGCGTGGCGTTATTCAACTTTTATTTTTGCTAACTTCTCGGTGATCAAGGCTAGCGTCGTGTGCCTTCCTCGATTCCTCTGGAAGCCCTGCTGTTGTTGGTTATGCAAATTATTTTCTTCGAGGAACGCATTCACCCAGTTAGTCAATATCTTCTCGAAGACTTGCCCTGCAAATTCTAAGAAATATATAGGCCTGAAGTTAGCTGGACTGTCCGGTGGCTTACCGGGTTTGGGAATGAATATCATTTTTGCTACCTTCCAGTGTGCTCGAATAAAATTCTCCCTTGTCAGTCCTGTACACCTTGGTGCCCGTTGACGAAAGGATTTTAAAGTTTTCGAGAGTTCCTCGGCAGTAATTTTACCGCCGTATCCCTCTATATTCCTTTCTTGCATCACGTTATGATGATGATAGGTTATGTGGATCTGGTCGTTTAGTTCTTCAATGATTCTTTCTTCGAAGTCCAAATCGAAGTTGTCATTCTCCTCTGGTATATCTTAAAAATAGATGCCCAAAAGAGTCTGAATTCTTTCTCGATTTTGTCCTTCTCAGTAATTTCTGTGTTGTCTCGTGTGATTTTTATTGACGTATCTGTTTGTCCTCCTTTTAGCCTTTTTACAGTTTGCCAGAATGTACGCGAGTCGCTTTCTATGTCAAGTCTGCCTATTAAATTGTCCCAAAGTACATTTTGCCTTTTTCTGAGTGTCATTAGTTTGTCGCGTATTTGTCGTGCTCGTCTGTGTGTAGTAATGTTATATTGTTATTGTTATTGTTGTTGTTATTTAACAGGTCCCACTCCGCCGAAATGGCGCTCTGCAGGACCATTGACATATAGTTTTCTTTTTCAAAGAGCAAATGATTCACAAATGGTCTTATCACTTAAATCATAACACTCGGAGAACAAATGTGCTTTCAATTTTCTTTTAAAGTTCTTAATGTCTTCAATTTGTCTAATGTTCAGGGGAAGATGGTTGTAAAATCTTGGAGCAGCACATTTGAAGGTGCGAAAGCCAGCACCTGTTAAAAATCTTGGCTCAAAAAGGGTTACTCCGGTAGCAGCTCTACGGGTGTTGATGGTGTCCTCCGTTGGTTGAATTACATGTATTAAGCTTCTCAGATATAATGGTGAACCAGTGTGCAATACTTGATGTGTTAAGACACAAATTTTGAAAATAATTCTAGCCTTGATAGGCAGCCAGTGTAAATCAATTAATACAGGGGTAATCCTGTCTCTTCGTAGTATACCCTTAATAAGCCTTGCACTTCTATTCAGAATTAGTTGTAATTTTTTTAGTTGTGACCTAGGTAAATGACAATAAATTGAATTACAATAATCAACTCTACTAATTACACAATTGATTACAAGTTTTAAAACAGAACACTCATTTAAATATTTTTTAACAAATGCAATGTTCTTTAAGTGGTAGCCAGCAATTTTTACAACATTATTGATTTGAGCATTGAGAGACATATGACAGTCAAGTATGACACCTAAATCACGAACCTTATCAACAAAATTAACAGGATTGTTATTTAAATTCAATACAATGTTGCCCAGAATTCTTAGCTTATCTTTGCTGCCAACTAACATATATTCAGTTTTATCAGAATTAAGCTTTAATTGTTTGAAATCCATCCAATTTTCAATACTTAGTAAAATGTCATTAAGATCCTGAACAGTACTTTCAATGTCAGAGATTGAGAAATAAAACTGGGTGTCATCAGCATATAATTTAAATTTAACTCCATGTCTTTCTAAAACTGCTGATAAACCAATGGTATAAATACAAAAGAGAATGGGGCCCAATACACTTCCCTGAGGGACACCTCGTGTCAAGGCTTGCGTTGATGAAAATGAATTACCAATTTGTACACTGTATGTCCTATCTTTGATGTAGCTATCTAAATATTGAAGTGCCCTGTCTTCAATACCAATATATCTCAAGTCATTTAAAAGTAACTCATGTACAACAGTGTCAAAGGCTGCACTGAGATCAAGCAAGACTAATATCCCACATTTACCCTCATCCATTATTTCCAATACATCATTTATAACAGAACATAAAGTAGTTTCAGTGGAATACAACTGCCTGTAAGCTGATTGACAGTCAGGAAAAGCATGGATCTGTTCCAAGTAATCAGTCAATTGTTCAAGAATCACATATTCTAATAATTTAGATAAATAAGACAAATTAGAAACTGGTCTATACGAGCTCAAACTCTGACAATCCAATGACCCCTTCAGTATAGGTTTTACAATGGCAGATTTCTCAGATTCAGGAAAAGAACATGTAGATATACTAGTATTCACCAATATTATCAAAATATCTATAAGTTGGGAAAAGTTTTCTGCCATACTCAATTCTGACATTGGCATTGGATCAATGGCACAGAATGTTTTCTTTGATCTATTTATTGTTCGAACAAAAGCATCCTTATTCACAGTTTGAAAACTCAATAGTCTAAATTCAGTAACAGGTACAACCACAGCTACAGAACGTGTATCATTAAATCCACTGATTATATGTAACATTTTATCTCTAAAGAACAATAAAAAGGCCTCAGCTAATTCAGAGTCACTAAAACCATCAGGGAGTTTCTTCCTTCTTACATTACCAGATAAACTATTCAAAAACTTATATAACTTTGCTGTATCTGATCCAGCCTCATTAATTTTCAAGTTATAATATTCTATTTTCCTCTTCCTTATCATGTAGTTATATTTATTTCTAACATTTTTAAATTCCTCCCATGTCTTGGCAGTCTTCAGCCTCCGCCATTTACATTCTTTACGTCTTTTCTCCCTTTTCAGTTGTAAGATCTCACTATTAAACCATGGAGATTTGTCCTTGACTGTAATAACCTTTTCCAGTTGAGGACATTGTTCTTCAAATTCACCTTTAATTACAATATTATAAACATCAGTGGCACAATCCACACACTCAGATTTTAGCAATATGTTGTTATGGTTACAAGGTTCATTAAATTCAGTACCCATTTTCTGTGTTACCACATCAATAAATGATACAGAAGAAAATTCCAACTTATTCCTAAAAAATATTTTCTTAGTTACCCTCGCCTTGGGAATACCCAAACTAAAAGTTATTAATTTATGGACTGGTGAAATATTGCACTCCTCTTCCACATCAATATCGGTAATCAGATTTGTCGATGCATCACCTATGACCAGATCTAAAGTATGTCCCGTAATTGAAGTTCGAGTCCACACATTGTTTATCAATTGATAGGAATCTAATAATTCAGATAGTCTAATCGTGTCACGGTTAACTAGATCGTCCATCCATATATTGAAGTCCCCTACAATAAAAACTTTTAAAGACACCATATCAATCAATTCCAGCAATGAGCCAAATTCTTCAATAAACACATTACCACTAGATGAAGGTGGTCTATAAACAACCACAAAAGACACCCACTGATTATTGCACTTGAAATTCACTTCCATATACTCGAAACTACTTACTGCTATTCTTCTTACAGTCTTTAAATATGTACAAGCATTTGATACAAAAACTCCAACACCCCCTCCTATCCCCTCTTCCCTAGCAACATGAAGAAAAGTGTGCGTAGAAGGCGTCATCTCATTTATTTTAGAAAAGTCAAAACTATGCAACCAAGTTTCAGCAATAGCAAATACGTCAAACATCTTCTCATTAAGCAGTTCTCTAATTTCAAGCGTTTTGTTACCAACAGATTGAATGTTTACAAAACCACAAGTGAAAAACTCAGTATTAATATCCATGATCAGTAATTGCTGCTAAACTTAAAATTTCTGTCTCAAACGACTTACAATCCCTGGAGTTTACTCTGTGTTCAGTATCTGCACGTTTCTGTCTCATACAGTTTGCACATCTAGTAGCCTGAGAAGAACAATTCTTAGTTTCATGATTTTCAGAACAAATACCACATATTCTATCTTGATCTTTAAACTTACAATTGTCCTCAACATGGCCATACCTTTGACAATAAAAGCAAGTAAGTACATGGTACCTGTCACGTACTACATATCTTCCCCATTGTAACATAACCCTGTCACCATTATCATGAATTGCTCTGCGAACATCTGGTGTACACTTAAATATGTAGTGGGTAGTACGCCCTGCAGCTTTCTTCTTAAAAACACATTTTATCTTATCTCTAATATCAGTTATAGAACTTAGGTATAGGTTTCTTTCTATCATTGCTTCTAATACATCATCTTCATCATTTTGCACATTACAAACCATTATTTTTGGCTGCAGTTTACCAACTTTTTTTGTAACAGCACCTTCAACCTGACTCTGTAATAACCTTGCAGCATTGTCTCTAGTGTTCTCATCCTCAAAATTAACCACAACATTGCCACCAGGAGAAAATCTAGTGTTAACAATTGGAATGTCTCTCAATGCTTCAGCTACCTCTTTCTTTTTGTCAGTAATCTTACTGGAAGCATCAGCAGATTTAATAACAAGTAAATTTTTCTCCTTTACTTTATCAGCATAAGTTTTCACTTTACTTTCACCTCCAGACTGAATAATGTTCTTAACAATATCTTGCAACACATCAACTTTTTTTACAAGTTCATCTAACTTAACACCAACTGCCTGATGCAAACCATCATTCATGCCATCAGTGGGACTAGTACTTGCATCTGACTCCAGCTTGGCAATTCTGTCCTCATGTAGCTGTAACTTCTCTTCTAATTTCTTCTTCTGCTCCCTCAACCTTTTCAACTCAATCATCCCATTGCAAAAGCCATCATAACACTGTCGACAGCTCCAAAACAAATTTTTAACATTCTCCTCACTCAGACCATCTAGGTAAACACAACGACGATGAAACTATTTTTCACATGTAGAACACCCAATCCAGTCAGTCCTTCTACCCGCAGCGCTACCACACATAGCTCCACATTTCCCTTTTCTTCCTCCAGAAGTATTTGCCATGTTGTAACATCAAACATAGGAGTAAATAAGTAAATTGAAGTGGAGAGCACGGAGTTTAATCTTCAATCAATCTTCAACGTCCACCCACAGCCACCTCCAATGCAACAGAAAGACCGCGGGTCAACCCCTCGGACGGCCAACCTGAGGCAAAGTAGGTAATTTGGCATATAAGAGGGGGGAGAAAATTAGGGCCGGAACTCTATTAACTCTGGTAAGTAACTCTATTAAAATCACTTTACACAATGTCCCTGTTTAACTTTTCAACTGTCGCAAACTCGGAAATTCAAGATGGCGGCGCCCAGCACAAATGTAAACAAATGTCTTCCAGGGCAGCGCCAATTCTCTAGTATGATTTAGATCGCTAATATTTATTAATCCTTAATTCTTTTCAATCTTTATAAGTTTTTTGCTATCTAGGATGAATTAATTGAGTCCCAGAATATTTATAGTCGACTTAATATCTCTTTTATGTATTATTTAGTAATAAATTCGGGAGCACAGCTTAAAGCGTCCGACACCGACAGTATTAGTCAAGCTAAATTAATGTTTCTATGGTGGGGAAGGCAAGGCAGCCACGAGCCCTTAATGTTGGGGCCAGTGAGGTTCACTTCATTGATCCGTTCCCCGTATTCCCTCGCGAGAGATCTCATTCTAGGGGTCCGAGTAGGGGCCGGGAGTGTTTTATATTTGAATCGGGGTATGGCTTCCTTATCGGCATTTATTAATTGATTGGTGATTTTGTCCAATTCCTCATCGATTTCTTCTAAATTTGCATCAATTAAGAGGTCGAGAATGTAGCTTTCGAGTTGTTTATACTTATCTCAGTTGGCGCGAGCGTAGCTCTTCCGTTCTGGGATAGGGACTTGAATAGGGGCGATGGAGATTTTTATAAGGACAGCCTGGGGGTCGCTGAGGACGGGAGGGCCCGGTTCAATCAAGTAATTAAATGGGAACGTAGTGCTTGTGAGTACTATGTCCATTTTGTAGCTGATCTGTCCGTGATGTATGTTGGGAAGTTTGGTTCAATTCTTGTCATTATTTGTCTGTCAATATGTGTCTCGAGATTCCTGCCTGCTGGGTTGGTCGACGTATAGTTTGAGGCAGCACTCTACACATTGAGGTCGCCGGCAAAAAGAACGGTTCTGCCGTCACCACAAAGCTGCAGGGAGTTGTGGAGGGGTAAATACCCCCTCCTTGGGGGCTGGTACCCTGTTGCTAGGACCAGGGGCCCCACTGCCGTACGTACCTCCAAAACTAAGTAAGATTCATCGAGTCCACTTATTTCTCTGTAATCAATACCTTTTTTTTTCACAGCAATTGCACAATTGTCAAATCGTTTTCCGCTGTATTTTCTGGTTATGACTTCATACGTAAATTTTGTTAGTGGGTTTCTGTCTGTATTTACCCCGTATTCTGAGATAGATACAAAGTCTTGATCAATTTGTCGTATTATGTTACCATAAATTAGTCGTTTTTCGGTCCAACCGTTTGAATTAAAATATAGTATTTTTATTTGGTCCATTGTCTTATTCACGTAAGATTCCTGCATATGTATTGTTGTTAGGGCTTATTCTCTAACGAGCTTGGGCCCTTGTGGAGTGTTTGGTGGCGTAATCATTTTTCCATTTCGTTTTTTTCTGTGTTCACCGTCTGTGAGGGTAGTGAAGATTTTGGGAGCCATTTTGATTAAGCCTTGGAGTAAAGCCTCCTCGACTTGTTTTTCACTGCAGTCTTCCGAGGAAAATTCCCATTTGTATCTTCCAGATATTACTCCTTCTGATACATCAAGGACATCCATCTCCTTTGGGAAAGGAGACCTTTCGGCAACGTAGACCTTCAAGTTTATTTTCCTTGAGTGGTATACCTGCCTAGGTCCCCTCTTACAAGAAGAGGACGACTTCGCATGTCTTTGTGGCTGCGAGCTTTCCCGGGAGCGGGACGAAAGTGCTCCTCCCTCTGGTCTCGCAGTCTTAATCGCAGAAACTTCTATTTCCGCTTGTGTTTGTGTGTTCGTTTGCTTTGTTTGTTTGTTTTGTGCGTTGTTCGTTTCCTCAGTGCGTGGCTTTGTATCTCGTGCTGCCTGCGCCTGAATCTTAGAGTCTCTGGAGGGAGTAGGAACGCTGCCAGGGGTAGGGAGTTTCTGGCAACTAGTCTCGCACTGGGGATTGAGACTAATCTTAAGAACCTCCTCGGACTAGGGTTTTTGGGGAAACCACATCTCCTGCATGCCATTATTTGTCAGCATTCTATTAAGCTCCTTTGCAAAGGTCCCCGGGGAGGAGAGATTCCCGATGTGAGCATAATAAATGCCACACATAATTTTCGTCGAGTTTTCATTCTCAACGTGCAGATATGTCTTGCTTTCCCTAGACTCCGCAATCGCAACTTTCGAAACCTTGGCATAGGTGCAGTTTGCTTTAGCTTCTTCAGCCTGTTTTTTATTATTGATTTTTTCTTTATCATCTCTTTTTTGACTGGGCAGGCTATGGATAGGGTCTTATGTGCTCTTGCACAGTTCAAACACTTCAAGGAGGTACTTTTACAATCCCTCCATAAATGCGTATCCGAAGAGCAGATGGAACACACAAGAGCGTTACCCCTGGGGCTGGCGGATGTGGTGTGCTCTTCGTACTTATAGCACTTGAAGCACATCTAGAGGTCGATAAACTCCTCACGTTCGATCTGCTCAGGGTAGATTCGGACGTTGAAGAGGAGCATACCTCCCCCCCCCCCGCAGCCTTGTTCGCCATTGCCCTGTCGCAAAAGATAATCCTCAAGACATGAGTGTACTCTTTGAATTTAATGACTTCAGCAAACTTAGCCCAAATGTGGCTCTTCTCCACCTCCGCGTGAATTTCTTCCAGGGAGTGCCCCCCAACCCAGGGATCGAGGCGGCGAAGGATAACGCTACGATGGCCTTTGATTTGTGATGGAGTATTCGGCTTCAGGTTTATAGTTTTTAAGTACTCTGCTGCTTTTATGGAGGAGAGTGCTTCGCAATCAACCTCCGTTGAACAGATAGCTGCATATCCATTTTGTATGTGAATTAGCCTCACCAGCGCAATATTTAAATCCGCATAGATTTTGGCAAAGACCCCCTTCCCCCACGATGATGTTTGGGGCCATCGGAGAGGCTCTTTAGTATGATCCGACGGGTCTCTATCATTTAATCTCCATCTGTCCTAATTTTGACGCATGGAGAAAATATAAATTGAACCGGGAGCCCCGCAGAGTGAGCGTGTGTGTGTTGGCTATGTATATGTGTGTATGTAAGAGTCTATCACCAGGGTTTAAAAATATATATATTGTTTTTCTTAGAGTGAATGTCTTGACCAATGCCAAAAATAAAGAAATTTTCACCCAAACAGGCACTTTACCTTAACCAGAGGCGCTTTTCGAAAAGTCCTTCCCAGGTTAGAGTTCGTCCGAAGCCGAGGGTGACGCGCTGAAGATGGGGGGGAGGGAAGCGAGTTCAATCCCCGCCACCGGGTTCAAAAAGCAGGTGAAAATATTCACGTATTTACCAAATTCGTAAAATGACGAAATTCTCACTTCTCACTAGCTAAAACTTTAGCGTTTGAAAGCACTGCACTCGTGAGTCCCCCCCAAAATCACAAACTCGCTTTGACTTTATCAAAGTAAAACTTTTCACCAGTGTAAGAGAACGCGACTTGTTTCCGGAAACCAGATCAGTCGACAAATAGTCAGACAATCTGAGCCTTCCAATTTTATGTTTCTTGTAGCGCTTAGGTTCCCCTTAAAAATTTCCTGCGCCATGATTGGCCAACTTTTGTATAACTTATATAATGCAGTAATTTTTGAATAATCTGATTTGATTTACTCAGTCTGTACGCTTGCTCTCTCGCTGCGAACTGGTAAAGTGTTCATTCCCTGAAGATGACTTAACATGGTCGAGAGCCGCCTAGGGATAAAGAATGTCATTCGCGGGTTTTTTTCTCGCCTCGGAGACCGTTAAAAAAACTTGTAAGAAATATTAGGAAAATACAAGTTAAATTAATAACGCTGCCACAGATGTGGACTTCAAGAGAACCTGCATATATATATATATATATATATATATATATATATATATATATATATATATATATATATATAGAGAGAGAGAGAGAGAGAGAGAGAGACACACACACACACACACAGACAGACATTCAGTTCGGCATTTATTTCATTCGATCTTTAAGTCAAAATTCAGTAGTCAAGATAAGTCATCAGAATTAGCTAATCAGAGAATCAATCAATCACTTAGTAGCGTTACTACGAAACCGCGTTAACTCGCCTACATCCTACCGCCTTTAGACTTGATACTTCGCGTAAAACAGAAGCCTACACACTGACCGCAAAAAAACTCGAGACGTTACTGCTTGCCCTTTTGGTAGGCCAATTTAAGAATAAAGTTATTTTCTTCTGCCGTGTCCTTTCGAAGTCATTTTCTTACCCCGGTCACTAAGACACCTTCAGTAAGTCCACCCTAACTAACGCATAATCCCTCGTGAGAAATTATAAGGAGTCAGAGCCAGTTCAACAGAGGCATAAACTAGGCGCACGGCTTAAAGTCCTAGTTGCCCGTCGAGTCAACTCTACCGGAACCCTTTTCCCGCACACTGCTCGAGATGGGTGATTTTTAGCAGTGTGACAGCAAACGAGGACTCTTTATTACACCCCCTTATAATTACCAACCATGCAGCCACAAATTGATTACCTTTGTGCAACAAATAATAAAACCTTTACACCCCCCCATCCACCTCAGACGATTCCAAAGTTACCGCCGAATAAAGAATATTGAATCCAGCCCCAAGATTTCTTTTACTTTTGAGGAAATTTCCGATCACCATTTACACAGCCTTTAAGGAAGAAGAGAGCTTTTTGCTTTTGGAGTCATAGCCTTGTGAAAACAAGGCATTCCCAGAGGAAGCAACCAAGCAGTGGCCCACGCCAGGATAATTAAGAAACCCATTTGGCAGCAAAATTCGGTGACGAATTACCCTTGGTACTCACACCACTCTCGAAGAGGCTTACCTCAGACTACTACCTATAATCGTGTAGTGATGCGTAAACTCATCCACATTTAGGAGGCCTATCTCCAACTTGGCAAGTACCTGACCCCTGGGATTGATTTGGTCGAGTAGTCTCACCCGTTCAAATCTGGGAGCAGTAGAAAGTGCATAGGCAACCGTGTTACGATGCGTCGGAAGTCCCAAGTCGACTGGCGGTGCAATGTACGCAGAAATAACAGTATACTTCCTATCCAGGGAAAGCTGCACAGCTACTGCCTGAAACGTATTTAAACCAAAGATAAAAACAGAGACATCATGCCAGGTGTAAATCGCGCATCCTCCTCGTGGTGGTGTGGTCGCACAATCATTATACCTCGGGAGAGTGGGCAGGGAGCACTTGCCCAGCATGGTAGCTAGCGGTAAGAGACGAGCCTCCGCAGCTCCTCTCAGTTGGCCCAGAATCCGCGGCAATTCCATTTTAGAAATATGCCCTCCAGGCCTAGCTCGGAGGAGATGGGTGAGCCCTCTTCGAAGAGAAGACCCTCACGGGAATCGCCGTACGCTTCCCGATGGCAGAACTCTGGGCGCTGTTGCCCTCGCTATGCGTGTTTTCCTCCCTCGGCCTTGAAACATTCAAAGGGCGGGGCGGGGGTGCCTTCTTTGGATCCATCGTCTCCGAGCTAACAGTCCAGCCGTGGGTGTAGGAGCCAAAGCTGCTTTGGTGCTGAAAAGCGTGAGGAAACTAGAGTACATATAAAGCAGTAGGGAGAATGGGGGGAAAAATATATACGCGTGGAGCGCAGGGGACGTTGTCCTTTCGGCCACTGGCAGCAAACCTCCTAACCACCCCATCACCTGGAGGCTGCCCGCTTCTAGTCAGCCCTAGAACGTAGAGTTCACTAATGTGTCCATTATTTTAATGGTCCAGTAGCCAAAGGAGTACTCTGTAAAGTCTGGCGGGTAATTAGTTAAAGATAAAGCTTCGTCAAGCATGGCTATTGGGTCAGGCCGTAGGGGCTGCATGTTTTGTAGAAGCAGATGGTCCTCTCAATCATTGAATTCCAGCAAGATAAGTGGTAACCATATTATTTTCTTTTTCCTGTCAGACCTCCCTCACAATCTTGATATATGTTGGTACCAGAGTATGATAAAAGACTTTCGACCAACTGTCTGGTCTTTCCTTTCTAGTCACCAATGGGGCAGAATGCAGCGTTCTTCCTGCTTCTGTTGTTGATAAAATTTGCTATGCACCTCCTTTAATCTGAATAATTATGGAAGGTGCATATTCAAATCTCTATCTGTGATACTCCAATTTTCCATTTCCACACCTTCTGGGCGAGTTTCCTACACTAGCTTGACTGGAAGGACAGACCAATGAGAAAGTGTAGTTTAGCTGATAGACAACAGGCCATGCTTTCTCACTTTCTCGACATCTTGCCCGACTAATTCTCGGTAATGGTTGAAGCCGGGGAAAACGGCTCTCTGTGTGGACCTCTCCAATCCATGTTATAAAGAAGTAAACACTTGGTGACTTAGGGGAAATGGGTGGATGACAGGGTTTTGAGCGTTCGTAGTGTACTGGACATATGCACTTTACCGCACCTACTCCATTTCACCTCTTCTCGACGTGGCTTGTGCGTTCAACCAGATTTCTACGCATGCAGAAGTTTCAAAGACGAGTATCGCTACTCTCTTCGGCTCTTGCTTCATAGACAACCTCACGAGAAAATCTTCTTCTTTAGAGGAACATAGGCTACATGTTCATATTATTATCTTCCTTGTGTCATTAAATTCATTTTTCAGGTTCCCTTTTTTAATGATATGATACAAGATTTCTTGGTCATATACCTGCATCAAAGACGTCAATTGCATTATTCAATTACTTGCCGTTGGTATGTTAAAGTGCCATTGGGAAATCTAAAGTGACTGGAATATTGGAAATCGAAGCTTAGAAGAATCAAAAAAGATGGTGGAACATAGGAATAAAGCAAATTGCAGGTACTAATTAAAAAATAAAATTTTGGAGTATAATTTAATAAAACTAATAATTCAAAATTCCAGCCAATCCTCCATGTATTTGCAGTTCAATGGAGTTATGCTTCCAACATCATCGCACAAATTAATCAGCTGAAAAATGAAAAAAGAAAATCAACAGGTAGCAAGCATACTCCTTCCTACCTAACAAACTCGGTGTTTTTCAAACTTTCTTAACCCTCCAATATCAACATCCTGAATGATTAAGTTGTTCAGCTTCGTTCCAGAAAATTTTAACTCAAGTCACTGGCACTTAAATTCAATCTTTTAAGTGCTACTTGGCGACTGCTACCTAAGTCACAAGTCGTCGTAATCAATTGAGCCCACTTAAATCCGATATGGTAGGATTGGTTACGCAGTGGGGGAAAGAGGTCTCTTCGCTTGTTCCCGTTTTGTTTGTTGTATCTTGATTCAGGAACACACTACTAGTTACTGACAGAGGGTGGGGGGAGCCAAAATTCGATGCTCATAGGGTAAGGAATGTACGTGAGTAAAGACTCAAGTGTTCTTGGATCTTCCCAATTTCCTGAACTTGCGGGTGGGGGGAGTGGGATGACAGCCTAGTGCTGCATATGAATACTACTCAGAGGTATAGAGGAGTGTAATAAGGGCATGTATAGGCGGGAGAAAAAACGCAATTATGTATATTAAATGGAGAAAAGATTATTAATAGAGAAAGAGGGGAGCTGCAGGATTAAACCAAAGTGCTCTGAGTCAGGATAAGTAGAAAGAACAGAAGCAACCTCGGGGGGATGGAGTACAATAGGGACTCAAAGACCATCTGAGATAAGGTGAGTCTAGTAGGGCAGGTGGGAGGGAACTCGCTGGACACGGGTAACCGTAAGTTAGCACGATGTGAGGCAGGAGTAGGTGGGCAAGAACCACATATGGCGGGAGCGATAGAAAGATGAGGGTTTAAATGCATGGATGTTTAGAGAGGCCGAGTTTTCCAGGCAGTAAGCCATGATGCATTACAGATCTCCTTCGCATGTGGAAGGAAATCACTAAATGGACGGTGGATTGGGCGTGCTAGGCAGGGGCCAACCAAGCAGCTTGGTCAGTTTCAGTGCAAAGCATCCCAACATTGGAGGGTATCCAGCAGGATTGAGGTGGGACAATGCGTAAATCGAGGCCCGATAATCCGTGTCCAGCACGAATTCGGAGGAAGAGTGGACAGACGTCTGGAGGACCTTCCGGATAGCGTACAACTATGCTCTGTACGATGATCACTCGCGGATAGCGTGGAAGCAAAAGGGGTGGCTAGGCATCGTCCTCAGCACGACAGCAGATGAGTTGTATAGGGAGTGAGGCCACCGGTAAAGATGGCCGAGGACTGAAGTGTGTGTGTGGGGGATGTATGGCTAAGAAACTGATAAAAACTTAGCCAACTTCAAGGATTTTCCAACTTGACAGAATTGGTTGCAGATACCTGTCGGGTACTTCATCGACGGAGGAACAACCGTACAAGAGATCTCATAGACGGAGGGAATGGAAGGCTTTGGTAGAGTGGGGCAACCGTGCTTGGAAGGTGCAAGTGGCCTTCAGTGAAAGGGGCAGTGGGAGAACTGGCTGAAGCGAAGGAATGTCTTCAGTCAGAAAGAAACGCCCGTGGGATAAGGAAGAGAAGTTGCATTCCGCCCAGAGGTTAACTACTCTAGAAGAGCGAAAAGCCCCTGTAGCCAGGGGAAGAACACAATTCAGAAATGGATCAAGATGATGGGAGGTCAAGGGTGAGGGGTTGTACAATGTACAGGCAAAGTCAAGTTTGGACTGGACCACGACACGGTAGAGGCGAATCAAAGTGGGGTGGTCAGCACCGCATGTAATGTGGGACAGGAGACTCAGAAGGTTGAGAGGGCCGGGTGGCGTAAACGTGATGATTCCCTGAGAGCCTCACATCAAGGATCAGGGCTAGAAACCTCATAGATTGCTTCGCCGGCATGGGGATCCTGGATATGAGTAAGGATGGAACATCGACATGTTGGTAGTAGCGGGGGTGAAATAGGACTCATGATGAAGACTTGTGGTGGGGAATAAGAAGCCTGAGAAGCCCTCGACTGCCGCAGTGATGGAAAGTGGTATCTGTGTGGCGACAGTTGGAAGAAACTGTACCAGATTACGAGGTCGTCAGCGGAGTAGAGGAAATGGCCATGTGCATCGCAAAGGAGAGGAGGACACTTTGGACGGAGCCCTCTGGAACGCCCTCCTCTTGTGATAAGAGGAACCGACACGAACCTGAGGCCACGGTCCATAAGAACTGGGAGATAAAAAGGGTTAGAAAGCGACGAGGTCCAGGCGAGTGCAAACTAGAGATAATCAAGTAGCGGCGAGTAGTGTATCGTAGACTTTGCGAAGGACAAATAATACAGCCAACGTGATAGAATGTGCGAGAATAAGGCGGATGAAGGGATCTAGATGTGTGAAATTGGCGGACGCCAGCCTGGTAATAATGAACAAGACTGCTTGGAACGAGAGGGGCAGGGTCACCATCTTGTCCTTCAAGGAGCTGCGAGGCTCTATATAACAACGTCTGGGCGATGCTTTTGTCTGGTGGATCTGTGTATTATGTGGAAGAAAACGGGCGTGGTAGTATCGGCGTTACACTTTAGCGCGAACGGTTTAACTATATACCGAGTTTTGCAAAAGTTTACATACTCCGTGTGGGGAAAAAAAGTTATACTTTTTCAGCACGTGTCATTAAAACGTCTTTTCCATTGTGTGCAGGTGTGTGGAGATGAAAGTCAAAACAATCGAGATCTCAGCTCTCCTGCGCGCGGGCCACAACAAGCCCGACATCGCCAAGCGCTCAACGTCAGCGGGAGGAGCGTCTACAGAGTTGTGGAGAAGCTCAAGAACACGCAGGACCTCAAGATCGACCTCGTTCAGGCAGACCTCAAGTTCTCAACATTGGCTGTGAGAAAGACCTTCGAAAGTACTGCGAAGATCAAAATCACAGCGATCAGGAAGAACATCTCGGTGGCCACGGTGTCCAGGGCAGGCAAGAGCTTGAGTTGCATGGAAAGGCCTCTGCAAAAAAAGTGCGATATTTCACAAGTCTGTGTACACGAAACCGTCTCGAGTACAAGGAACAAGCGATAACGACCCCGCTCGTCCAGGTACCAGGGCACTAACGTAGGCGAAGATCACCCAGTCTAGGACTTTCAACAGGAATGTGCCGAACAGTCTGGGGAACAACGCAGTCGTCGCAATAGAGTACAGGCGAGCGACCAATCAAATGGCGGTACGTCCCGCGAGCGTGCCCAATTCGAAGACGACAGAAAGCAGCCTGAAGCCGTCGCGGCATTGGGGGTAGGTCAATGGGAACAGTCGCGACGCAATGGCACGCAACTTTAGGTTCCCCTCCACCGTCTCCCATCTTCTTTGCCAAGCCGCACGGAGGGCTGCCCTGATTCCTGCCATATAGTCGGTGTGAGGAAGAGCCAAACCCTGGTCTGATCGCCCCCAGGCCTCGCAGTCTTTGGCGCCCTCATTCCCACATGTCCAGGAACCCAGCCTAAGATAATTTTGATATCCGCCCGGCTCGCCAAAACCTTGGCATCAGATATAGCGAACCAGGGGATGCAGAGATTTCAATGCCTCGAGAACACACAGGGCGCTTTGTGAGTCGCTATAAATCACAATCCAGTCTCCGAACCTGGCAGGTAGCGTTGTCTGCCGTACCGAGCAGTGTAATGCAAAAGAACTCGGCCGTGAAGACAACGCAGCGCCTGGGTGACTTCAAACAGAGGGGATATGGCATGGAAACCGACCCCTCTTGGGACTTGGAACCACCCGTATACATGGTACGGTTTCAGCACGACACGGAGTGTGATCAAACAAGACCGAACGCTGTAGAAGCTTTGCGAGCAGATGCGTGGCGACAAATAGTCAAAGGTGATACCCTGCTGGGCAGAACCAGGGGCGCCACCGGCAAGAGAGCTAGGCCGAACTATCAAAGGAGTTTCCTAGCCCTAAACCCCAAGGGGTTAGGGTATGACGAGTTTCTCGGCGGTATAGGCACAGTGGAGATCAGCTGCGGATGCAGTGAGAGCTGCTGGCGACCGACGGAGGCGCCGGGCTCGCACTTACAAGCGAATAATGCAGTGTACATGGCGTAGAGCGAATGGCATCTCCCGAGGATCGACAAGTAGGCTCTCAATGGGGGACGTGCGGAAGGCACCAGTCGCCAGGCGAAGGCCAGTGTCGTGGATCGAGTCTACCTTCCGCAATACACGCTCGGCTGCGGATGCATAAAAATCGCATCAGTAGTAGAGCTTTGAACGAAAAAAGGATCGGTAAAATAGTAAGGCAGTAGCCCTATCAGCACCCAAGGGGCTGAACGTCACAGAACTAAGAATATCCATGACGGGGGTACAAGAGACCCCAAGGCTGCGAATATGAGCCTCCCAGGTGTGGCGTCGGTCAAATACAAGACCAAGGAAACGGTGCGAGTCCAGCATTTCCAGGCGAACCCCATTTAGAAACAAGTCCGGGTCAGGGTGGGGCCATGGATGACGGCAGAAGTGCACCACCTTAGTCTTGGCCAAGGAAAACCGAAGCCTGTGCGCTTCGGCATAGCGAGAGACGCGGTTCAATACCTATTGGAGTCGACGGTCCAGTTGGCATCTGGGCGGCGCTAAAAGAGATCGAAAGGTCATCCACGTGGAGCGTAGCAAGAACATCTTCAGGCAGCACCGAGGTGATGCCTTTGTTGCTCAGGGTAAAGAGTGTGATAGTGAGGACACTTCCTTGCGAGACATCCTCTTCCTGCTCCATTGAGCCGGAGAGGGGTCCCTCCACCCGTAGGCGAAATAGATGATTTCGCAGAAATTCAGATATAAAGATTGGGAGTCGTCCCCTCGCCCCCATCGTGTGGAGTCTCCAGGCCGTGGCGTAGTGCTGTCTACGAAGGAAGGCCTCGCAGACGGCATTTTCCAGTTGGAGCATAGCATCCGACGTGGAGTGGAACTTGCGGAAGATAGGTGGCCTCTGCTGTCCAGGAAAAAGGCTAGTCTAATATTTTACCAATTTCTCAAAACTTGCACACGCAGGAGGTCAGAGAGATTGGGAGGAAAACAGCTGGAGTAGAGTGACCTCTCGCCGGTTTGCGAAAAGCAACCACCCTAGCCATTCGCCAGGAATATGGGAGGATACCCACTCTACAGATCCTGTCGAACAAATCTAACAGAAAGGACATGCCTCGCTCACCTGTGTCGAAGCATGGCATACATGATATCGTCCGGGCCAAGGGCGGTGTCTGCGTACGAAGTGAGAGCTAAACGCAACTCACTCAATGTAAAATGTCGTTGAAGGGTTCTCCTCCTCTGGTGGTAAAGTCCAGTCGGCGGCCATCAGCGACATCACTACGTACATTGAATGTTGTCGGAGTAGCATCCTGGCTAAATAATGCGGAGAAAGCGATTGCGAAAGACTCTACGACGAACGCATTGTTTAAGATTCCGGTCCCGGGAATCTTCTTATTTCGCTCCCACACCTCTGCTAGAGGGGTCTTCCTGTTAAGTGAAGACACGTATGCCCGCCAGGAAAGCAGCGGCGTAGTAAGGTAGTGAAATTTTCGGGACGAAGCTAAACAACTTAATCCTTCAGGATGATATGGGGTCAAGAAAGTGGGACAAATGCTATTGGGTTTGCTGAAAGTGAGGATGTTAGTAGAGTCTGTGGTTCTAGGTTATTAGTTTTGTATCCTGAGCACACGTGATCCTGACAAGGATGACGTGTGATATGGTTTGGGTTTTTGTTCAGGGTTAGTGTCTGGTCTAAGTGTGAAAGTTTAGTTTATATCATAATGTGCAAAGGGATTTAAATATTTTTATTTCTAACTTAGTTTTATCCACCAATGATTGGTTTATTTTCAAATGCCAATTAAACATTTAATCTCCTTACATGCCCATACCACAGAACACTCAGTTACAGCCACTTTACACCATTCCTTATTATTATGCCTCCATAAAGGTGTGGGGAGAGAGTATGAATATCACCACTCTCTTCAAATCCAGTATTATTACATGCTCATACCAAACTCACTGTTACAACCTCATCCCCAAAATATACTTAACTATTAGTTCCTTCACTACTTATATTGACCCAATCACTCTGGCCATGGAATGCATACAACCTAGCTGAGCGGAAAAACACCTCCCGATTTGAGCGAAGCTAAGCCAGTGAGTGCAGTTAGTAACTGGATGGAGATTCAATTTGGGTAGACTTCTCAGAAGCTGTACTGATCTGTTGTTCGGGTCCCACGAACTTAAGTCCCCACTGAAAAAAAATACATCAACACAAGTGCAGATCAGTAGCAAAAATTCCAAACCAATTTTTTTCTCTTACTCTGGCCATCTTTCACCCAACATCCAACCCACTTCATAGATTAAGTCTTAGAGCTTGCTATAACGCTTCTCTCAAACCATAAATCCAGCATACACCTTACACTCATATCAAGGAATTATTACAAATCAACAGACATATTATGAGGGGTCTTCAAAAAGTTTCTAGAAAAATGGAATAAAAGTAAAACAAAAAGTCAAAATTTTATTTTGCAACTTTGAGGTCAAAACACTTTGGCAAGTGGGAATATAATTCATCTAAATCATTTCTAAAAAACAGAATAAAATCAAGTTAAAACAACTCGTTTTAACATCAACAGAAGAATAACAAGTCCACTTCATACTTTTCTAAGGTTTTGAAATAAAAAAGTCGATGGCGCTGAGGTTAAAACAACTCATTTAAGCTTAAATTAAAAAATAGAAATTACACTCGTTTTAATTTGATTCCATTTTTCTATGTGATTTTCTTCAAGACTTCTCAATGGTAGAAGAGGACCTTACATTACACTTCTTATTCTATACTCGCTCCATCCAATCCCTAGCCACTCTATTCCCACACTACTTCTTGTATTTATTTAATACATCAATCACTGTATAATAAATACATTATTGATTAATACTTTTGGGAAAGATAACTGGCAGCAATCCTGAGCAAGATTTTTTTTTGGGTGAGTGTTAACTTTTTTCTTAGTAAATTTCTGAGAGTATGGCTTTTTGTATAGATGGTGAGAGCATGCCGTTTGAAAGTAGTGTGTATGTGGTGTGTGATGCATGTGGAGTTGAAAGGAGAGTGAATGTAACTGAATGCCGTGTGTGTTTTCTGGAAGGGGAGGTTAGGAGGTTGAGTGGGGAATGCAAGAGGTTGAATGATTTGGTGTTTGAGGTGAGAAGAGATGCAAGTGTGCGATTGAAGGGTGAGATTAGTGCTAAGAGGGTGGAAGATAGGGCTAGGACTGGGAACAGTGTGGAAGTTGTGAGTGATGATGAATGGTGGGTGAAAATGGATAGGATAGATAAGTTAGGACAGGTTAGGTGTGTGAATGAGAGGGATATAGAACCTGTTAGGTTGACTAACAGATTCAATGTCCTGAGAGAGGAAGAATGTGAAAGTGATTTGCCTGGTGTGATTGTGGATGAAAGCAGGATGGGTGGTAGCGTGACTAAGAGCAGGAGGGAGGGTAATGTTAGGCCAAGACAGAATAGGAGAATGACTGAGGTGCTAGTGATGGGTGACTCTCAGATTAGGTATTTAGATAAGAAGTTGAGTGATAGCAAGTGGAAGGGAATGAGAGTTTGTCTGCCGGGTGCTGGTGTAAGTGATGTTTGTGAGAGGTATGATAGGCTGGTTTCTGGGTGTGAGAGGGATGCAGTTGTGATTACGCATGTGGGAGTGAATGATGTAAAGAAGGTGGGTACATGTGAGTTACGTGAGCAGTACAAAAGGTTAGTTGAAAGGATGAGTAAAAGCAGGGTAAAAGGTGTTGTTTCTGGTGTGCTTCCGAGATTGGATGTGGGGGTAGAATGGTTGTCGCGTGCAATTGGTTTGAATGAATTTGTGAAAGGACTGTGTGAGGAGCTAGGATTGGTGTTTGTAGATGTCTGGGGAGGGTTTTACGGGAATAGGAGGTTGTATGCGATGGATGGGGCTCCATCTTAGTCGGGCAGGTGTTGAGGTTCTATGGGGGGAGCTGGATAGTGTGATTAGGTCCTTACGGGTGGGAAACTAGAAGCTGTTAGAGGTAAGGGAATAACAGGAATACAGGGCAGGTGTAGGAAATGGAAGGGATGCAGAGATAGAGGAATAGCTAGGGGAGAGGGCATACTGATGCGTTATAGGGGGACTAATGCACAAGGGAATGAGCAGATAACTAGGAATAAAAAAGCACAATGCAATGAAGATGGGAATAATAAAAAAAACTTAAGAATATACTACACAAATGGTCGGAGTATAAGGAATAAGATAGATCTCTTAAGAGCGTTAGCGAGTGAAGAGAATTTTGATATAATTGCGATAACAGAGTCATGGCTTGATTTGGCAGGTAATCACTTTAAACCTGAGGTTGAGATTGAGGGCTTTAACATGTTCCATACAGATAGGAATAGGAAGAGAGGAGGAGGGGTTATTATTTATATTAAAGATAATCTCCAGTGTTGTGTAAACAGTACAATTAAATTAGATGATAACACAGAGTCATTATGGCTAAATGTAAAGGAAGGTAAAAGCAAGCTTGTCTTAGGATTATTATACAGACCACCAAATCTTAGTAAGGAAGCTTCAAATCTTCTGTGGCAGGAGATTGAACGGGCATGTAGAAGTAAGCATGTGTGTATAATGGGCGATTTTAATTACAGAAATATAGACTGGGAAGCTCTTGTGGGTGATCAGGAGGCTGAGGAATTTTTGAATGTTGTCCAAGATAATTTTCTGAGACAGATTATTAACGAACCCACTAGAGGTAATAATATACTGGATTTAGTTCTGACAAATAGGGAAGAAGTTATTAAGGATACTGAGATTGGAGGAAATTTGGGTAATAGTGACCATTGTGAAATTAGATTCAAGATGAAATGGAATGGTATTGATAGTAGCATGAACAATGTTAAAATTCCTGACTTTAGAAGAGCAAATTATAATGGGCTAAGGACTTACCTGGAGGCAGTTGTACAGAAACCAGGCAATGAAATCAATTCAGGAATAGATTCAATGATATCAGTTAGTGGAGACAATAATCACCAGGAGGAAGAGATTACAATTGAAGAGGAGTATGAAAGAATAATTGAGCAATTAATTACAGGTCAGATGATTAACATTCCATATAAGGAGATTAGGACTAAAAATAATGACCCAAAATGGATGACAGATAAAATTAAGCATTATATTGGCATTAAAAAGGGCATTTATAGGAAGATAAAAAATGGAGAGGATCACTTAAGGCAGAGATATAATGAACTAGCAAGAGATGTTAAAAAGTTAGTTAGAGTAGCAAGGAGAAATTATGAAATTAAAGTGGCAAATAGGGCAAAGGAAGATCCTAAAAGTTTTTATCAATTATACAAAACTAAGGTTAGAGATAAAATAGACCCACTTATAGATTCCAATGGAGAATTAGTGAGTGATAGGGACTCAATGGCTGGAATGCTAAATGACTTTTTTCTCTCAGTATTTACACAGGAGGATACTCTAAATATACCTGAGGTGTCAATGATCTTTCGGGGTAATGATGAAGAGAAATTAAAGGATATCTTGATCACAAAGGAGATAGTGACAAAGGAAATTGATAAAATCAAAAGTAGTAAAGCACCCGGTCCTGATGAGGTCTTTCCTAGAATTTTGAAAGAATGTAAGGATGTGTTAAGTGAGCCCCTAGCATGCATCTTTAGAAAATCATTGGAGAGTGGCATTGTGCCAGTGGCATGGAAGAAAGCCAATGTGATACCTATATTTAAGAAAGGGGATAAAACAAATATGTCTAATTACAGACCAGTAAGTTTGACATCAGTGGTAGGGAAAATGATGGAATCTATTATAGCAAGAAATATTAGAGATCACTTGGATAAGCATAAGTTGATAAAAGAATCACAGCATGGCTTTAGTAAGGGTAAATCCTGTCTGACTAATTTGCTGTCTTTTTATAGTAAGGTGTATGAATCAGCAGATAATGATGAAAACTATGATATTTTATACTTGGACTTTAGTAAGGCTTTTGATCGAGTGCCACACTTACGACTTCTGAGCAAAGTTAAAGCACACGGGATCGATGGCAGTATATTTAGGTGGATTCAGTCATGGCTTGGTGACAGACAGCAAAGAGTTAGTATAGATGGAGTTAAATCTGAGTGGGGGGGTGTTAGCAGTGGAGTTCCGCAAGGATCTGTTTTGGGTCCCTTGCTATTCTTAATTTATATTAATGATCTTGACATAGGTATAAGTAGTGACCTGAGTAAATTTGCTGATGATACTAAGCTAGGTAGGGCCATTAGGGCTGATTCTGATGCTGTTGTAATGCAGGAGGAATTGACCATTCTGTCCAATTGGGCCGAGAAATGGCAAATGAAGTTTAACTTAGACAAATGTAGTGTACTTAGTATAGGTAGAAATAATCCATTGAATAGTTATAAATTAAATGGCAGAATTTTAGGGAGGACCGATTGTGAGAGGGACTTGGGTATTTTGGTAAGTTCAGACCTTCGTCCTAGAAAGCAATGCCTAAATGCTAAGAATAAAGCTAATAGGATATTGGGATTCATTAGGAGGAGTGTAAGCAATAAGAGTGCTGAAGTCATTCTAAAACTGTATCTGGCGCTAGTTAGGCCTCATCTAGACTATGCAGTACAATTTTGGTCACCATATTATAGGAAGGATATTGATTTGCTTGAGTCTGTGCAGAGAAGGATGACAAAGATGATTGGTGGGCTAAGGAACTTACCTTATGGTGAAAGGCTCAGAAAACTAAATCTACACACATTGGAAAGGAGAAGAGTCAGAGGGGAATTGATTGAAGTCTTCAAATGGGTAAAAGGATATAATAAAGGGGATCTGGGTAAGGTTCTTATACTTAGTGAACATGACAGGACACGTAGCAATGGGTTTAAGCTTGATAAGTATAGGTTTAGGAAGGAGATTGGGAGGAATTGGTTTACAAATCGTGTGGTAGATGAATGGAATAGGCTCACTAGGCATGTGATAGAAGCCTCCTCTCTGGGTAGTTTTAAGAAAAGATTAGATAAATATATGGATGAAGCTGCTAGATGGGACTGACTTTTTTTTTATGTAAATATGTATATATTTTTCTAAGGAGTGGGGAGATAATATTTTGCGGTTGCATGAATGGACATAATCCTCTGGATGCATTTTATGTATATTGTAGATTAAATCTGACGAACTCCTGTTAAGGGTGACAATGTTGATGACTTTTCTCTGGTAAGAAATCTTTTGTGTGTTGAATGGAACAGGAGCTGCCAAGTGTAGGCCATGAATGGTCTTTTGCAGTCTCCTTCTTTTCTTATGTTCTTATGTTCTTATGTACTTACACGATCAACCATGCTTTTTCCATACACCTTACTTAAAACAGACTCAATTCCCTGTAACACCCGCAATAGAATACCTTTATACTTCTTTATTATCACAACATTCTTCCACACCTCAGACTCTGCTCCACTTTCGAAGGCCCACAACCCAACCACCACCCATTTGCCATACCTTCCACATCGCCTAATGACCTTCTCGCGTACTTATCGATTCCAAAACCCTGTTAGAAGGGGACATACGTACATGCACGTTCACTCACTCTTGCACTGCCACGCAGGCAAGGGTGTTTTTTTTTCTTTCTTTTTAACTCTAGCCACTCCATAGAGCGAGGGAAGGGTGGGCAGTCAGTCATTTCCAAATGGATGATACCTCCCCCACCTGGATGTATTCCGTGTGAGGTTTAGCTGCAACAGTAGTGCCACTTCCTAATTGTTGCATGCACCGCTAACACAGGGGAGGACGGGAGGGGGTATGCAACAGACTCCCTCCACTCTAGACAGTCTCGTAGGGGGCTTGGCCCCCACCTAATTGTGGTAACGTTGGAGGGAGCTACAGCAGCAGGGGCTGGAGGATCAAAAGCTTCCTCCCTTAAGGGGTCGGATGGGGGAGCAAAGATGACCTCTGCTGTCTGGGATCTATAAACATCATCATTCTTGCGAATTTCAACTTCACCCAAATAATTGTCGACCTCACACATTCATAACTCAACCTTTGCACCATGTTCATACTTGCAAATTTCAACCTCACCTAAATAATTGTCAATCTCGCATATATATGTATACTCTGTGGTTCGGAATCCACGTTAATCAATAGGTCCCATTGAGAAATAAAGGTATCTAAACAAGTGAAACAAAACATTCCTACTCAACCTTCGCTACATGTCACTCAACAAACCCCTCTCCCTCTTTACAACTACAACCAGTTACAATTAATTACCGACCAAGTCTAGGGAGTCTGACTTGAAAGGTTTATCTTAGGAGGATATAGTGTGTAGAGACCTGTAAAGAAAATAATGAAGATAAAGGAAGTGAAAATGTGTGAGAGATAATTAAGGATACTACTGCATGTATTGGGGCTGGGAGGTTACACAGTCATCCGGATGTAAGGTGCAGCATGCTATGCTTTCACAAAGAAACTGGGCCTTACAGGACAAACGCCGCAAGGAAGAGTGGCCAATGGTGTGGTAGACATGAAGGAATTGATGGCTTTATACAATTTGGTGCCATCTCCGCCAGCCACACTCTTTTGCACTTTACCATCGTATACCAAGGTTTCGAGAATGGCCTCCACCTCTTCAAGCCGAAGGAGAACCTGAGTAAGTAAGGATACTAGATGAATTTTTTAACTTCAGTTTGGAAAATTCACAAATAATTGCTAGGAGGAAAATTTAAGGCTCACTGATAGCTTCCAAACTCGGTGGTCATCAAAATAAAAACTCTATGCTTCAGGTTGGCATTATTTGGGATGAATAAATCAAATATAACAATAAAAACGATTGATTTTCACAAAGAGGATGCAAAAGGAAAATAAAAATGCACGAAGAAAGCAGTGATGTTAAAAACCAACACCCCAACTTGAGGCAACAGGGAAGGGTAAATCAGCCTGATAGAAATGAAAAGATGAAAGTTAGTCAGCGACTAGCCTGAAAAATTAGCCAAAGGATAAGAAATTAGGTGATAAGCTTTTAAGGAAAGCTGTGAAAAAATGGTATAATGGAAACGCCCGGGAAAGAATAAATCCGAGGTGGTATCAATCTATTTTGAGCCTCACAGGTGCTGTGAAGGAGCATTGCTTCTCCAGGTACAAGGTATAAGTTTACACAGGGGACCCCATAGCTGGAAAAAAGATGCATAAGCCACAGAGAAACTACAAACAAGAACCTATGACACTTCTAGTCTAGGGTACCAGACTGACTCATCTAGTTCCCAAACAACAACAACCAGATTCATATGTCCCCTCCTAGTTTCCTAGTCAAAGGCCGACTCACTTTAGTGATCCCAAGTTCGGTGATGTACTCCAAGACATCTTTGGAGGAAACGAAAGAAGCACTCTGGACTGCAATGGGGCCTCCAGACACTTGCTTAGCCTTCAGCGCTTTCTGTTCTAAAAATCTGGACAAACAATACATTCTAACTAGTTTACAGGTTTAATTAAAGCTTAAAATAGCAGTTTTGTGTCAATTTTCATTGTAAATTAATGCAAAGTAGCTGAAAAGAGTGAAGAGATATTAGACATTTTATTTTCCTTAATTTAAAGAACAATAAGAATGAGGCTGTATAATGAGGTTTTAAAATGGGTAAAAAAGTGGCAAAGCTAGAAAAAGTAAAAATGTGTGGAAGATATAGAAAAAACAGGTGATCTTGTAGGCAGTGGGAATGGGAGGACACCTTAGCCTCCAGATGACAACTGACATCCAGGGCACAAAGGGTCAATGGGCAATAAGGAGAGGCTTGGAGACCAACAAAACCAACTTTCCCACCAAGTGAGATTCAGGATGCCCTCTGCCACACAGCTACCTTATTAAGAACATGGCAACCCATTACTTGACCATGCCAAATGGCCCTTTGTAGGGAAGGGGTGCTACATGCTGTAGCATTATTTCCAGTCAGGATTCATCACCTAGGCTGAAGGCTCCAACTAACCCCAAGATCACAACTCCATGAGATTCTATCATTACAAATTATGAATCAACAAAGACTAAGATCCACTCAAGTCTATTCAAAAAAGAAGAGGGTAAATGGCAGAATTGAGATGTGAAGAATGGAAAAAAAAAGAGAGGATATAGATAAAGAGATTTCACAACTTATGTCTCTCTATGGTAATATTCTAAAGTAATGTTTATTATTTCCATTCCCAAACATATTTATTGTAGTGTTTTCACAGACATTCCGAGGCAAGGCATTCCAAGTCTGTGTGAATCTATAAGAAAATAAAATTGGAGCAAACTATGTTAAATCTCTTGTTTACTAGCTTACAACCATTATTATTTAATGGTCACTCATTTATTTAGCTGAAATGTTGAGTCAAAATTTATATTATCAGGTCATCCCAAAAGTAATGGCCAAAAACTGTCAATAGATTTGGCTGGACCCAATCAAATTTGTGCTATTACGGTGGAAGAAGTATACACCAAACTGAAATCCTACCATTCACTGTCATCTGCAACACCATAGAATGCTGTCTAAACTTGGAAAATGCATTCCTCATGATTTAATGAATGCTAGCCTGAAATAAGAGTAGACATCTGCACTTCTCTGCATTTTCTTTAATGCTTCTGGTCATTTCTGGAACCATTAGCGAATAGGGATGAAAAATGGATATTCTATAGGAATGGAAATGGGATGTACTGTACACATGGGTTTAGTGGTAGCGAACTTGCTAAAGCACAAACAAGAAAGGACCTCAATTCCAGGAAAGTTTTGATGTTATGTTTGGTAACATTTACTCTAAGTTGTTACCAGTTAAACAAATCATTACATCCATTTTTAGCTGTAAGAGCGTTTGAACAATGCTTTAAAGAAAATAGGACTTCTCTGATCAAATGCAAAAGCATCCCATTCCATGTTGATAATGAATGGCCTAATCCAGCAAAGATCACATCTGTGTTGAAGGAAGACTTTGTTTAATTGACCTATGTCTGGCTAATTCCTCAACTTGGGTGATTTTCCAAAAGGCTTTGCTCCATTGAAGAATCTGTCTAACTTTCCAAGTGTTATTGAGACTCGTCTGGAGCTCATTCTTAGGTGCGATGTCTTTAAGGTCACTGCTGGACCTTGTTATTAGGATCAAATTGGGCTGAGGTTTCTTCCAAAGTTTGTTCTTGGGTGTGGATTCACTGAGAGTTTGATCTGGAACCACCAAGCATTTGTTCTTCCTTTAGATTTAATATTTATATAGCAATTGATTTTGTAACCCATTTTCTAAACCCCCAACAAATAAATTTAGAATATTATTTATAGAACTTGTAAATAAGTTTTAAATAAAGGTTTATGATAAATAGCTTCATAATTAACTAGAGCTGTTCGCAGTACCATTTAAACAATCCAGTAACTGTCTTTCATTAGAGGGACATCTGTTACTGTGTTAAGAGATGGGAATTACAATTCCCTTTGAATACCTCTTGAATTCCTAAGAGAAAATTGTGCAATGGCCTACTAAGTTACAAGTAGAGAGTACACCCATCCACCTCAGGCCAGTAACAATTCTGCAGTGGATTTTATTAAAATATTTACATCATTGAGATTAAGAGGCCTAAATTCTTTTCCATGTTGATTGTATTTGAAATTTGAACATCCGTATGGTATCATATCTTTGGAGAGTATTGTAAACTATGTGCATTACCTTACAATTATCTATGTTTAATTGCATCTGCCATCTTTTCAATCATTTGACTACACTATCTAAGTCTTTTTTACAATCACTGATATTTTACCTTTGTAGTTTTAGGTCATCAGAAAATTTTGAAATTTAACAAATTTGTGTCAAGATCATTTATCTATATTGAAAAAATATGGTTCTGAGAACAATTTCATGAGGAATGCCAATAATGCCCCATTTCCATTGACAACAATTGTGCCTAAGATTTCCAGTGTCTTCAATCCATTTTAGTATGTTGTCCATCCATTCTATGCACTATTAGCTTCATTAAGATATTTGGAACAGTGTCAAAAGCCCTTTTGAAATCAATAAAATCTACATCTAGAGCTTTATCTTTGTCAAACATTAAAATCATTTAATTTTTTTTCTAAAAATCAAGTAAATTCTTTAAATATGAGTGTCCATTATAAAAGTTATTGGCGTGTTATTAAGTTATCTACTTCCAGATGCTCCATGATCATATCTCTAACAATGGATTACAAATGTTTACCAATGACCAGAATATATAAAATATATAAAGTCAGTCTTTATGCCTTTTTTCAAACATGTTATGACATCTGCTTCTTTGAACTCATAACATAACATAATTTCACAGATGACAAAAGCCACAAAAGTCTATCTAAGGTCATCCGCATCTGCCAATCCCACCCACAAAATGCATCCATAGGATTGTGTCAGATCATCCATCTACAATATACAATTAGAACCATATACAGGAATATGTCAAAAACAAAAAGCATCATCATCGAGACTCGGCAAAATCCAAATCAATCGTAATATACAATAATAAAAAACTGCATCCACAGGAATGAGTCCAGAATACCCCCCAAAGTTAACCCTCCCTCCCCATATAATCATCAAATCTGCATTTAAATACATTCAAGTTTGGGCTGTCTACAGTCTCAGATGGCAAACTATTCCAGTAATCTACCACTCTATTGGTGAAAAATATTTTCTAACATCCAACCTGCACCTCTGTTTTTTAATTTTTAAGGGGTGACCCCTAGTCCTATTATTACCTTCCAACTCAAATAACTTGCTAAAATCCAACTTATCCATCCCAGAACAGATTTTAAAAAGCTCAATCATATCTCCCCTCACACATCTTCTCTCAAATGAGAACATATTTAGTAACTTCAGTCTATCTTGATATTCAAGGTGCTTCAGGAAAGGTATTACTTTTGTTGCCCTCCTTTGTACGGACTCTAGTAGGTTGATTTCATGTCTAAAATGTGGTGACCATGCTTGTATACAGTACTCTAAATATGGCCTAACATACAAGTTGTAGAGTTTAAGGATAACCTCTTTACTCTTGTAGCAACATTCCTGTTAATGTATCTTAGCACCCTATTTGCTCTATTTTTTGCCTCAATACACTGCTTTGAAAACTTCAGTGACCTATCTACTACTACACCTAAGTCCTTCTCATCTTCAACTGAATTCAGCCAATGCCCATCTATTTCATAGCTAAATTCCCTATTATCCCTTCCCATGTTAAGAACTTTGCATTTTTAAAGGTTTAAAGTCATTGGCCACTTCTGAGCCCAAGCTAATAACTTATTTGTCACTCTGCACTTTAAAGCTACCCTCAACTTCTTTGACTTCAGCTGCCAATTTAGTGTCATCAGCAAAAATTGACACTTTGCTATTTACAGCCTCCCCAAGATCATTTATATAAACTATTAATAATAAAGGGCCTAGAATGGATACCTGAGGTACGCCACTGATAATGTCCCTCCAATGTGACCTCACCCCATTTAGCACAACTCTATTTCCTGTCTTTCAGCCATTCAGTTATCCAATTCAAAACTTTAACACATATCCCGTGCATTTTTAATTTGTGAAATAGTCTCCTATGTGGAACCTTATCAAAAGCTTTGCTAAAATCAAAGTAAATTACATCAACATTCTCTCCCTTATCTAATTGTTTAGTAACATTATCCATAAAATCCAGTAAATTGGTTAAACACGATTTAGTCCTTACAAAACCTTTTAAAAAAATTGTAAAAAGAGCTTTTAACACTTTGCTTTCTAATTCTTTAAGGGAATTAGATAGATTTTATTGGGTCCAGGCACTTTGAAATTTTTTATTTTCTTAATATGAAAACTAATTTCATTTTCAGTTGTTTAATATTTGAAGTAGTAGTTCCTCTGTCAAAAGTAATGGTAGGTACGTTATTTCTATCTTGAGTGGCAAAAATATTAGTAGAATGTTCATTTAGTATCTTCCTGATATGGTCTATATTGTCACTATGGACAACCTCAGCATCATGAAGAAGCCTGATACACTCAATAATTGGCTTAGGATTATTTAGAAATCTGTAAAATTGGTTTGGCTATAATTAACTTGCACTTGACAAGACAAAATGTTAAATGCACTTATTTTGATTTCACTATGTAACAAAATATCCCTTTTTTTTTCTTGTTCCTGGGTTAAAAGTGTTATTTCCAGTTATTCGTAACTAAAGTAAATAAAAAAAGTCTAATTTTGATCCCCCAAATTTGCTTTTGTTGGTGGGGCAAGTTTAAAACAAATAATGGCTCTTTCTATGGTTTTGCCTGGTCCTTGCCAAGATGACAAAGGAGCCCCCTACTTCCTGGCTGCCAAAGGAGAAAGCCCTTATTTTTCTTTGCATTTTGGGTGGGGCCTGCCCCAGAGTGGGATCATGCATGGGTGTCAGTCCCTCTAGGTCAAGATCCTTGTCTGAGGGAGACCCTGGCACCTGGAGCAAAGCCTCCTTCCTCCAATATTAGGTTCCCCACTCATCTTGGAGAGAGCTTCCATTGGGACATGCAACTTCATGGTATTGCAGACCCTGGCTGGGAGAGCTCAAGATGACTGGTCATAGTTTAGGAAATTGGCAGCTACAAGTACTATGTATGTGAGGAAGCAAAGATGTGGTGTACCAGACCTGGAGGAAAAAGCCCAGGGAAGAACCAGCACACCAGCATCCAAAGCTTAAGAGTTGAGGGGAGGGGGGCTATCATCAATTATCCTTCACAGATGATTTATGCCTCATCTTAGCTCCCATCAAGAGCAGAGTTATTCATATTATTGCTAGAGAGGGAGCTACTCGGGCGGAAACTGCGGGTGTTGGGGCCAGGAAGGCCACTCATCCAGATGTCAGATGGACAAGGTTTTCCATCGCCATCTGGGTTCCCAGGAGCCCAGTTGAAGTGACTCAGCACTATTAAGGACCATAATTTTCTGTCTGGTGGCCAAACATTCTGCAGCATGTCAGGTAACAAGGATTCAGGGGGGTAAAAAGATAAGAGGAAAAGAAAGATGGGGGCAGTAGAAGGGGTAAGGGGAGGGAAGGGCAGAGCATATTAAAAAAAAAAAAAAACTACTATGGATGAAAAGTGGTCAGTGACCTGCCTGCAAAATGTTCACTGGCCAAGAGAGACACATAAGAAGGGATTCATAAAAAAGTGGCAAAAAAGAGTTGGAAGGAATAAAGTGAAGGTTGAGACTTACCATGGGATGGGAGGCTATGCTATTCCTGCGGGTTTCAATTGTAGTATGGGGCTTTACCCCTGCTATAATTTATGTCCCATTCTCAAACAAGCAAAAAAAAGAAGAGCATATAAAATATAATAATTGTGAGAAAGTGGTTAGGACTGACTTTGGTACAAGTGGGTAATATTGTGTATATAAAGGGTTTATGAGAGGGTGTATTTGGGGCTGTTTCCCATAAAAACCTCAAGTGGATAAGATGCTACAGCACATACGATTGTAATGTTATGAAAGGTACAGGAAAAAGTATGGATAATTTTGTGTTTAATAGGGATAAAGAGGTGGTTGTGGAGCACATTTTCTGTTGTGTTGATACACACTAAACTCTTTTTTTTGTGGAAAAATAAGAGTGCTGATGATGAAACCCCTGAATTAATACAGGAAATTGAATTTTGTCTAAATATGCCCCATATGACTAATCACATCAATATGAAAGTTACTAACTTATATAAAAGAAACTTGCTAAATTCTTTTGGATATTTAAAAAAAAAATTCTCCGGCCTGTATTCAAAGAAATTGGGGAAAGGTTATCGAATTTTAATAATGGAAAGAAAAGTCCAAAATTTGATTCATGAAAAGAAAAGGGTATCAAGGTTTCTTCCCATGAAGCAAAATAGGGACTGAAAAGAAAATACAGTATCAAATAACGATAAAAAATGGCAAAAGCAATCATACATAACCATTAACCCTAAATAATATGGCTACAGAGAAGAAACATGATGGTGTGGGGAGGTGGAGACATACACAAAAGAATGCACAAGTAAAAAGTATAGTTATTTCCTATTAAAGAGGATTAAATGGTACAAATGAAATTCCACAAACATTACATTGCTGCACTTTACTTGAAGCATTGCTGGTTTAAGACGTCGACGAACTCCGAATCAAATTGCTGCTCTGAATACCACGCCCCTCCCAAAAGCTCTCGGTCTGGCTCAAGGTTGTACAGAATGTAACGTTTTTTCTTTGGTGCCTGAAAAGATATGCCATCATCAACAACAACATTCCCACACAGTGGGGCTGGCCAACATACATCAATGCCACTAAACCTACAAATTTAGGCCCCGCCAAACACAGGTCAGGATAACTTTTTCTAGGCCCTTAATTCCGATGAACTGGTATATGCTGCATCAGCATATCCAGTCAGGGTTCATTCCTGGACACAAGGCCCCACACAACATCTCCTCCATGCCCACATATCATCGTACACTGACTCCTCAGTCAGCCTTTTCTACCTCAAACATACACATAATCAATCCATCTTTTTGGAAGTTCTTCCAACCCTTCACACACCCTGCACTCACATGTACACACTCTTCACAAATATATTTCCATCCATACTTTCATGCCTACATCAGAATGTGCTCCATTTACTCCCTCAACATGAACTCATCCCATTTTATACAGGGTGTAGTGAGTAATTTGTCACCTAACTTCAAAATAAAAGAAAAAAAACAAAGTTTTTTATGCAGATTGATTTACCTAAATTACCCATTAAAGACTGGAAGGATTCCTGTCCTATTCATTTTATTCAATGAAATTGTAGCCAGACTCAACCAGGGCCTCCAGGCAGTGTCATTACCTGATACATGCCTTCTTGATGGTACCCCTGTTTAACTGAGTAAAAAGTGTAGTGATCTTGGTCTTAAGCTCCACCTTGGTTGGGCATGGGGACTTGGTATCTCTTTCAACCATGCCCCATACAAAATAGTCCAGGGTGTAACAGGCTGGTGATTTGGGAAGCCAGATGTTCAGTGATGTGGTCAAAGAAATTGCGTGACAGCCAAGACTATTGTCATGCTTGTGTGGCACAGTGCAGAATCATGAGTCCATCATCGGGATCCAGGGCAACACCAACTCCTCCAAGGACCTTAATGGAGTCATCCTGGATGATAAATGGGAGCATAACATGGCCCTCACTACTGACCACCCCAAACACCATGAGGTGGAGTGGAAGACAGTAAGTGAGTGGTTGTTGCTGAAATCATTGTCAATGATCTCTGCAATGACAAATTCAGGGGTCTTTTCATATCAGAATGTTTAGAGTGAGGTTTCAGAGCCGCCATTGTACCCTCACAATCACAGCCTCATTCAACAAACTCTTTCCTCATCTCCTTGGCACCATCCTCAGATTGACACCAGAACACTTGGGGAATAAGTACAGAGCATCTTCATTTAGTTGATAATTGCTAAATTACATTTGTTGTGAATCCCTCCACTAGCAGACATTGTCTATAACCCCTATCAATAGATTTCATGAAAAATAATAAAGCTTTGGGTTTACTACCATGATATCAACCTGATATCAGTGCAACGGAAGGCAACATAGATAATATATTTATTTGCTGAGGCACCTTGAATATGTAAATAGACTGAGGATACAAAATATTTTGTCATTTGAAATGCCTCAGAGTGGATATGATCAAGCATTTAAAAATATTTCTGGTATAAATAAGTTGGATATTGTCATATTCTTGAATTGGAAGGTAATAATATGAATAGGGGTCACAACTTGAAAATGAAAAAAAATAAACAAAAGCAAAACCCCTAAAGGTTGTTGTAGATTTCTGGAATAAATCACACAGTAGGTCATAGGTAGGCCAAATTTAAATGTTTTCAAAGGTAAGTTAGTTAAGTATATGGGAAAGAAAGGTTATTGCAGGTTTTGAGTTTTGTTTAAGGGTACATACAAATTGTACTTAATACAATATTCTGTATTTATAGTGGCATGATTAAGACATTGTCAAGCCTTGATTGGTAATGTAATATCTTTAAGGCACTATTTTGAAAACAATCAAGTGGATGTAGTTTATAGAAGAAAGTTGAATGCTACATACAATGGCTGGTGGATTGACTTGAATGACTCCTGATAAGTTTTGGTGGATTTGTAATCCTTCAAATTATGTAAGACATATTTTGAATACCTCGAGATAAATAATGAAAAACTAAGTATCAATTAGAAAGGCATTAGCAAGTTTATGTAATTGATAAAAAACCTACAAATAAAAATTACCAATAAAACTACTTCAAGTATTTTTTAATCATACTCAGAAGCAATATTATGTAAAATTCAAGTGATTAAACTTAAAATTAAGACAACTGTTGATCTTTTAATACTTACAGAGACAGAGTTGAAGCTTTTGACAAGTTTTTTTCCTTCCAATTTACGTAGAACTTTATCCACCGTATTGAGATGTAGATTGCATTTCATACGAATTTCTTTGGCCCAAATTCCTTGAGTGCAACTCTCTTCAATAATTTTGAATACCAACTTCAGTCACATAAAAAGAGATTTCAACAACAATTGAAGAAAAGGTACAAAAACGTATTACATAAATTTCTCCAAAGACAACTAAAATAAGCACCTGTTCTTCAGGATCGGCTCCTTTAAGTCTGTGAGAGCTACCCGGATCTTTTAACTTTATTAAAAGATTTCCATCATCTTTTTTTAGCAGGTCAACTTTGTTCTGGAGAAAAAAAAAACAACAAAACCTTAACTAATAATTACTGATAGAAGCCAACATAATTTGTATAAGTATAAAGTACACTTTACTAAACCCACCCCTCACTTTAACAAACTCCATAAGATAATACACACACTAAACAAAAAACAAGCAGAATGAGGCACAGTCTGACCAGGGCATATGACCACCAAATGGTCAAATAAAATGGACAAGGTCAACCTCCTCATGAAAGTTCCCATATCAGTGTGCACGAAACGGTGCATGAAGATCCACCGCACTAAGACATTCAACCATTTTTAATGCACCCATCTGGCAACTTTCTTCAAGGGCATAATAATTCTTCCTAGTGTTATGTTACTTTAAAATTACCAAAACCCCCCCAAAAAACAATAAAAAGGAGTCATGCTCTGGCATATGGTGGAGGCCCATCTCCCACTGGTGCAAGAGCATGCAACCCACAACAAAGAGTCAAATAAAATGGAGGAAGCCAGCCTCCAATAGTACACAACAAGTTTGTGTACACAAACCTGTCCTAAGTACAAGGAACAAGCGGTAGCAACCCCGCTGTCCCGGTACCGGGGCAGGTAGCATGACTAAAAATCACCCAGAGTGGGACATTCAACTAGAATGTGCCAAACAGTCTCAGGGACAATGCAGTTATTGCAATAAAGTGCAGGTGAGCCCTTGTATCAAATGGTGGTGCATCCCGCAAATGTGCCCAATTTGAAAAGGACAGGAAGCAACCTGAAGCCATTGGGGCATTGGTATACGTGGGAACCGTCTAGGCATAATAGCATGCAACTTTAAGTTCCCCTCAACCATCTCCCATCCTCTTTACCAAGCAGCCTGCCCTGATTCATGCCATGTAGTTAATGTGATGGAGAGTGAAATGCTGGTCTGGTGATCTAGTCATTGTGGACTCTTTTGGCACCCTATTCAGCGAGCTTATTCTCTTCCATTCCCACATGTCTAGGAACCCAGAAGATTATTTATGACATCAAAGATACCACAAACCAGAGGGTGAGGAGACTATAATGCCCCAAAAGCATTCAGGGCACTTCGTGAGATGCTAAAGGTAGCAATCCAGTCTCTGCATCAGATATGACATGTTATCCCCCATACTGAGGACAAAGAGCTTAGGGTATGAGTAGGTGGCTCAACAGCAAAGGCACCATCAAGATCGACTGCGGAGGCAGTGAGAGCCAGTGGTGATTGAATGAGGCACTGGGCTCAAGCCTAGGCACAGAATGAACTGTGCATGGCACAGTGCAAGTGGTATCTCCTCAACATCAACAAGTAGGCTCTCAATGGGAGAGTTGCAGAAGGCACCGGTCACCAGTGTGGTGAAGCAAGTCCACCTTTCACAATGCATGCTTGGCTGCATAATCTTGCATCCATAGTCAAGCTTTGAACAAACAAAGAATTGATAGAAAAGCAACACAGTAGCCTTATCAGCACCCCAGGTGCTGAATCTCATGAAACAATGTCCATGCTTTGACTGTACTACATGCTCCAATATGCTTGGATCTGAGATCTTCATAGAGGACAACACTTGAGTAAAAATTATCTAAATAGACAATATGACCTTTGTTTTCAAAGTCACTGAGTAGTGAAATAACTACTCTATGTCCAAGGCCTTTACCACTAACAGGTCCAGCTTCTTTTCAGGTCTAGACATTAAAGTTTCAGAAGATAACCAGTATGTGAGTCACAGAGTGACCAAACTTTAATTCCCCATTTTGAAGTTGGTTTTGTTGGCAAATATTGTTTGAAGAACAGTCTCTCCTTGAATTTTACCATTGTTTCATCTACACTTATTTACATATTGCTTGTGTAATGTGGGGGTACAATCCACTAAAAACATCCATAATTGGCCTAATTTTATTCAATCTGTCATCTGTATCTGCAGTTTCATTACTGCAAAAATAATTGAATAAGTAAATACTTATCCCTAGACATTACAGTACTGAAGCCAGGTGTAAAGGCAAGAAAAAACTTTTGTTGGTAATAGGATTGCAGTGTAAGCTTATGAATCATACCCATAAAAATTTCTAATCTGACAAATGCCTTTATATCACTTCCAGATACATCACTCCATTTTCTAAATCTAGATCTAGGAGAGAGCAACCTACTCCCTATCAATAATTTTCTTGGCATACCTATTAGTTTCTGTGGCTGTAATTTCAAAAATTTTGGCAGGGAAAAACTTTTCAAAACATTGAAAAGGACTAAGATTCTGAAAGCCAATTACTTGACAAGACCCACTGAAATCGATTATTCCTTGGGGAGAAAACAAATTTGTATTTTCCTTACTTACAATGACGTTTTTCCATTTTAGTGGGTCTCCTAAAAACGACATGAATGGAAACTTACAACAGTGAAACACAACCCACAATGACAGCTGCATACTGCCCCCAAATCTGGTGCTCACGGAAGTTTATACTTCACGCAAACGTAAGAAATTGAGTCAATTTGAGTCGTGAGACTCTTATCGCCTATAGCAGTGAAAAGAAACATTTTTTTCAGTAATGCTGACTTTTGTAGACTGTCACATTGAATATTTAACTTTATTTGGGCGACAAAAGTCGATCATTGCAGCAAAAGGGTTAAACCTGATATCCTGTGAACATTCCAATCAGGACCTAGAATTATACTAATAGGATCAAATTAAAAGTATTTTTTTTAATCAATTAAATAAATTTATGATAAAGTAACCATACTGCACCTTGGAAAGTAGCTTGTTGATATATCCAACAATATCGGCTAGTTGAATTGATGGTATATCATTTTCAATCATCTTGTAAGTTATTCCATGCTTGTATTCTCCACATAGCTCCAGGATTCTTAGACAAAGAAAGAATTATAGGTATTAGGTAATAACATGACTAGCTGAATTGAAGGGGTGAAAATATAGATTTTCTATGCAAATAGAAGATTCACTTGCTAATCAGGTAAGCTCTGCAGACAGTCTAAGCTATGCTGTGTTACAATAATGTATCCTGTAGTGTATAGGTTCTGTATGCCTAATGATAAAAAAATTCAAACTTTAATCTGATATATACCTGGTAACAGGAAATAAAGTATGGAGTTCCAAACCATATTTTGTTAGTGTAGTTTGCAAATGCCCTTAAATTTCATCATTAAATATATCACTGAAAAAATAACTTCCATTTCTTGAAAACAACTGGTTATTATAGTTATTTAAAAAATTATAAGTTCAATTGATTTGTTCCTACAGTGAACAAATAAAAAACTTGCTTTATATATATATATATATATGCTACGACTTAGCTGAGTGGAAATGATGCTACATAGCTGTTGCCACAAGGCTGATCATTATAAACAAAAATAATGATGTAATATCTTAATGTAACCAAGATTTGTAAGAGAATAAAAAAAATAACACCAGCAACACATCCCAACAGTTTCAACCTATTGCACTTAACATCACCCAATTCATACTATAAGGCTTCAATTGAACCCACACAGGACAGTTAATGGTAACAATCAACATAAGCAAAGCCTTCAACAATGGTACCCGGGTGCATCCTCATCAACAAAATAATAAAACCTCATACTTTAACTCTTTAAAATGGCTCACCTAATTTATTGCAGACAGACATGCACAATAATACCACAGAAGCTATCACCTACATTCCGCATTCACAATAGAGTCCCATAATTCTCCCACACTCAACCTTTCCTCCCATAACCACATCATACTCTACAGCTACCTAAATTATTATACCAAAAAACACACCCAAGCTACTATCATCACATTGTTTCTAGCTTCAAATATATAAAAGTAATAAATTTGGATACTACACAGGAATACTTTTTATACCTACCGGTCTTCAATTTGTTTTAGCTCCATTTCTACGAGTGCTCCTTTCTTAAATATTAATTTAGAGTAAAGAATTTAAGGAAAAAGGTAGAGATAGATTATTAAAAACAATAGATTATCAATAAAGTATATGTCAATCCCAGATATAATGTACCCAATTCTGAAAAATATAAAACATTAAATATATACATTTGATATTACAATGAATATAAATTTTAAAAATCAGAATGGAATAAAGGAGAAAACTATATATGGTAGCAAAATTATGCTACCATAATCTATAGTAATTATAGCCAAAGAAAATCTTTTGCGAATTTGTCTAACTCAGAGCCTTTAGAACACATGTGGCCTTCTTGGCCATTAAATGCAGCCTTCTGACTGAATTCAAATTATGCAATTTTTTCTTTCTTTTTGCTTTCCTACAAAAAGTCATTAAAACATTAGTTGACTTTAGGATTAATAATTTCTTTTCATTTTCAAGCTGATACATAGTCATAGCAATGATATGAGGGGCAGTCAATAAGTTTTGCGAATCGGTAGGGCAAAACAGAGGAAGGGGGATGGCTGTTTGTGGGGGTGTTAGGACAAATTATGACAAGTCAGGACCTGCAGCCGCACGCTCCTGCCTCGTCTATTTAAGAAGCAGTAGCTGATCGCAAATCGTCAGTCACAAATTTTCCAACAATGGAGAAGGTTGAGCACCGTGCAGTGATCAAATTCTTGACCAAGGAAGGCAAGAATGCAAAAGAGATCCATGAATGCATGGTTGCAGTGTACACCGACACCGCCCCTTCCTATGCAACCATTGCTCGCTGAAATAGGGAGTTCCACCATGTTTGTGAGTCCCTTGAAGATGACCCCCATCCAGGACACCCGTCAGACATTGTAGCGGGCCGAAAATAGATCTCTAATCCCAATCGATAATCGATCCAACCCGCTTCCTACACTGTCCGGACGTGAGAAATCGAGGGAGAATAAAACGGATTGTATATACAGTCCCTTTACTTACAAAAAAAAATACAATGATAGTTACAGTTTATATTTACAACAATTTTATATTTACTAGGGAAGTGTGCACACTTCAAAATGAGGCTAAATTCCCCAATCAAAATACGATACCAAACGAGAATCTTATAACCGGCGGATACAACAATTTACTTATATTCTACACAAAACAAAAAAACACAACCACAACCGAACGAAAAGGGGGCACGCGCTATCACTTGCTGGAGGTGGGTGGTAGTTGGCTAACTTAGAAGGAGGCAGGATTGTCAACGAAGGCGGGTATGGCGGTTCAGGTGGAGCACTCGTCTATAGAACCCCTCTTGCTACCAGTCCACACTTCCACTCTCTGTAGAAGAGATATATCCTCCTTTTATGACCCATTTATTTATACATGGATGGCGAAACTAATAAGTGGGCATTACCCGAAAATACATCGACTAGCTTACCTCTTTCCAGAATAACGCTTTGATAAAAGATTAATTTAAACAAAGTACAATCTTATTATAGTGATATCTCAAAATTAGCTACTATCTTTCCAGAATAACGCCTGGAAAGAAAGAAAAACATGGTAATCATTTTATACATGAAATAAACAAAAATAAAACAAACCCATTCCCATTCACACACATTCTTACAGAGGGAGGGAGAGGGTACTGAGAAAAGGGGTGGGGGAATGGCCCTTTTACACACACTCACATTCGCCCCACCACACCCCTCCTTCCTTAAGCCATTCGACCAGCCACTCACTAAACCCTTTCAATCACTCTCCACGGTACCACTTGTGCTCAATCGCACCCTTCTGCACCCATTCACACTCTTCTACTGGTCCCTGGCTACGCGTAGCAATTAGTCGGGGTTGTTTGTCAGTCGTCCTGTCAGTCTCATCGTCACTATTGATCATCTCATCAACCATACTCTTAGCACTCATTACCAGTTCTCCCATCTCACGACAGAATTCTTTCATACTCTTCCGTTCAGAACCCTCACTCTTCATACCCCCATTCATCAGCTCCTCACTCACAGCTCTCATCCAACTCAAGGTACATTCTTGCAAAACAGACAGGTCACTCACATCCCCTGTATTCTCAACAGGCATACCAGAAACCCCTTCGACTGGTTCCCACCAGAAACCTGAAAAATCAGCCACTTCATCATTCACTACATCAAACTCATCCCTACTATTACCATTCGTAAAACCCGAAAAATCAGCCACACTAGGTTCATTCTGCCCAAACACACTGTCATTCATACTGTTCCCAAAACCAGAAAAATCAGGCACAGGCAGCTCACTCACTCGTCTACTTATACCAGCCAGATCACTCACCTGTTTACGCAAACACTCAATCTCCCTTTCAAGATCCCCCATACCAGAAACACTCTGCTCAGACTTACTTTCATTCGTACTTGCATTCTTCCTTTCACTCTTCTTTGTACGCTTTCTACTCCTCGAGACTAAGACTAGCTCTTTCCCAGACAGATCCATACTATCACATTCAATCTCATCATCATGCACTTTACCTCTCTCTCTACACAGTCCATACACCGGATGGCTCACCAGGTAGTCAGGAGGTTCTCTCCATCTCCTTAACTGACTCTGATGAGCCCGCACTCTCTCAGTCATGCCGTCATTCAAACTCTCCAAAACATACGTTACCCCATTTTCCCAAACTCTCACAACTCTATAAGGTCCATCAAACTTCTCACTCATCTTTGATACATTCAACCTACCCTTCACTTCTTTCACCTTCAATACTTTTGTACCTAATTCAAATGAACGGAACCTTTCATGCGCCTCACGCCATACACTCTGCTCACTTTCACTCAAACGAAACCTATCTTTCACTCGCCTTTCAAAATTCATCACAAACTGACATGGGGACATTCCAGTTGCACTATGCACAGTTGAATTATACGCCCACAACACTCTCCCCAGACACACATCCCAGTCATTCACTGTCGTACTCATCATTCTCAACATCTCACACAAGGTTCTTATAGTCCGTTCAGCCAATCCATTTGAAGACGGTACATACGGAGTTGTTCTCACATGCTCCACACCATTCTCTCTCAACATTTGCTCAAACACTTCCCCTACAAATTCAGGCCCATTATCACTCAGACATCTTCTAGGCTTCCATACACACATAGGAAAGAACAACTGCTCAACCACACGCGCAACAGTCACACTCCTTTTATCTCTCACAGGCGCTGCATACACAAACTTACTTTTATGGTCAACCATCACAACCATACCAACATTCCCAGCACTCGTATGCGGCAAAGACACACAATCAATCACTACCAATTCAAACGGTTCTTTCACATCAACTTTCAACATCGGTGGTTTCACTTGCACACCTTGCACCTTTCGCTTCTGACACCTTTCACACGTAGTTGTAACATCATTCACAACAGTTCTCAGAAACGGGTGGAACACACACTCCTTCATACAGTCCCACAGCAGAAAAAATACCCATATGCCCATAATTATCATGCACAACCTTCACCAGACCAATCATACCAACTAAGGTCATCACAGGTACATACATATCATCACCACCCTTCACATGCCTCACAAAATATACAACATCCATACAAACAACAAAATCCTTAGCATACCTTTTAAAATCACTTAAACACTCTGGCCATTCATTCAAATCAACACGCATCATTACACACCTCTTCAACTCACTAACAAAAGGACACATCTCTTGCATCTCTAGAATATCATCATCACTTAAAATCTCATTCTCATCATCCATGACCAACTCAATCATACCGCAAAACTTGACAACATTCTTTGCACACTCATTCAACCTCATCACCTCACATTCACCTTTCATAAGACGATCCTTATCAGCATCCAAAGACAAATCATTCAATCTCATAAAGTCTACACCAAGCAAGAAACAACAAGGCATTTGCTCACCTTTCAGAATCACAAAGTCATGCTTCACATTCACACCATTACCCAAACTCACTTTCAGACTAACCTGTTCCCATGCCACTATCATGCCATTCCCTAATCCACTTATCCGTAACTTCACAGGTTTATGCTCGCAACATCTAAACTCTTCATACTTACTCAGAATATTCTCATTCACTAAAGACACTTGCGCTCCAGTATCAATCAAACCACAGAACAACCTTTCACCAACTTTCACTCTCGCTTCCATCATATCAGGTCCACCATTTTCGCAATACACAGAAGGAACAAGCACACCAACATCAGCACTGATATCCACACTGTCATTAACTCCCATATCATCACTCAACACACACTCATCTTCATCCAGACAATCATTCTTCTCTCTTATATATGAACACTTTTCAATTACCCAATTGTAGTGCACACCGCTCAAACATTGCAGATGTACCACATTAGGATTCAAACCCTTCATCTTCTCATCCTTGTACACAATCGGCCTCTCACCACCAAAGTGCACATAAACAATCACTCCATACAAACGACTCACTACAATCAACACTTCCTGAAATGGCGGGACCCCTTGCATACACATCGCTCTCAATTCTTTCATGAAGTTCCGCACCTTTGCCATACCAATGCTTTCAGGCTTCCTACACACTTCATTCATTACCTCCTTCCTTAAATCATCTACACTATCGGGCACTCTCACATCTACTCCATCACTCTTCAAATCTTGCAAACCATTCCATACACTCTCAAACAAGGAATCACCACCACCCTTACAATCTTTTCCATTCATAATTCCTTTCGGCAAATACTCAGGATCACTCACTCCACACACATTTTCATCATTCGTACCAGGATACCTTGACATCAAATCAGCCACTCCATTCCGTTCACCAGGCACATACTCAATCACATAGTCAAAGTCACTCAAATCTTCCAAAGTCCTTGCAATCCTACTATCAGCCCACTTCATACGCTGCAGATACACAAGAGGTTGATGATCGGTTTTATCACAAACCTCACACCATACAAAAATGGACGCAACACTTTCAAACAATATCTTATCGCAGCCAGCTCTCGTTCCACAGTCGAATACTTTCGTTCTGCAACATTCATAGCCTTGGATACATACCCAATTATTCGCCTGACATTCTCTCCATTCAAACGCTGCTCTTGCATCAGAAAACCTCCCATACAATACCCACTCGCATCTGTATACAATTCAAGCATTTTAGCATTTACACTATAATCTGGGTAAGCCAATTCAACATCTTCAGCCGCTGCCTCTTTCAGTCTCTCATACGCCTCATTCATCTTATCATTCCACTTGACAACCGTACTACCTTTCTTGCCCATCCACTCAGTCAGAGGCTTACTCACACCAGAACAATCACGTATAAACTTTCGCTGGAACTCAATCAAACCCCAAAATGACTTCAGTTGCTTCACAGTCACCGGTTTAGGAAACATTCGCACCTTCTCAACATACTTCGATGATTTTCGCAATCCATTCTCACTCACCATATGCCCAAGGAATTCCACTTCTTTCGCAAACCATTCACACTTCGCCACTTTCACCTTCACACCAACACTCTCCAACGTTCTCAACACATCATTCACCAATCTCATATGCTCCTCAAAAGTCTCAGTCATAATCAAAATATCATCTATAAACGCAATCACATTCTTACTCGCAAACTTACTCAACACAACATTCATTGCCCGCTGGAAGGCTCCGGGAGCATTAGCCAACCCAAAGCTGAGGTTCCGGAACTGGTAATGCCTCTTTGAGGAAGAGAAGGCAGTTACTGGCCGGCTCTCCTCAGCAATGGGCATCTGGTAATACCCCCGTACCAGATCCAGCTTCGTAAACCACTCCATCCCATGCATACTATACACACACTCAGATACCACACACATCGGAAACCTTTCTTTCACAGTCCTTTCATTCACCTTTCGATAATCCACACACAGACGCAATCTTCCATCCGGCTTACGTACAGGTACAATTGGACTATTCCATGCACTCTCGCTCTCTTCAATCACCCCCAATTGCTCCAATTCCAAGCACTGACCCTCAATCTCATCAGCAACCGGACGTGGGAAATGCCTTGACGCTGATAGATTGGGGAATCCTCCTTCAGGACAATCTTGAATTCCGGGAGCTTTGCAACCCCGAAATCCAGATCACCCTTACTGAGGGCTCCCTTTCGTTCAAATATCATTCGATACACATCCTCCCTTTCATACTCAGTTAAACATCCATCCAATTCCACCATGCTCTTCACATCATTATACGTCCATTCAGACGTCTCTTCACCTGCAACATTCACCCTGACATCCGTACTATCATCCATACCTACCTCATTGACAGTGGAGAGGTGGCCCAGTACATCTCCGACTTGGATTCCCCTCACCTGCCCTTTCACAATGGGGTCTGCCTGCACACATACAAAAGGATCATTCATTCTCATCAAGCCATCAAACACACAAGCAACACGCCTTACCTTATAACACGCATCGTTTCCATCCAATATCACAGTGTTCTCACTCACATTCAAACTAACATCCTTACTCCAACTCACTCTAACAGACACCCATTCACCCTTCACAAGCCTTACATTCTCCATAGCAGTCACCTCAATACCAGTAAACACACTCGTCAAAACGCTACCATCTTTCCCTACATACAACTTATACACCCCATTTTTACCAATCTTTCTCTCAATCTGATCACTCGCAGGATGCACAACCATACGATTTATTTTCATAAAATCATACCCCAAAATCACACCATACTCACTACTCACCTTATCAATCACAGAAAATTCACATTCATTCATCATCATACCATGCATTCGAACAGCTGACCTTATCATTCCAATCACAGGCACTCTCCTATTACCAATACCTACTAAACTTCCCTTGCACTCAGACAGGAGGGCTTTCTCGCTAACCTTGTCATACACATCTTTATACACCAAGCTCGCCTTGAATCCAGAATCTATTAAAGCCAAACACTCAATTCCATTCAATTCCACCTTCACACTCAGACACTCATACTTCCTACCAGACAGCACTTTCACACTCGACAGACTTACCAACACATTACTCACACTCATGCACCCAGAGGATACTTCAGCAGGTACCCTCTTACCATTCAGTTTCCCGCTTCAGACTTTCCATTCACACCTTGCGCTCTCAGTCTAATCCAACACTTTTCACTTGAATGTCCTTCCATCGCACAATAGCTACATACATTCCTCTGGTCACGACACATCCTTGCATAATGACCAGCCTTTCCACAATTACCACATGCATATTTCATACTTTCCCCACCAGTTGCTCCACCATTCAACCTCGGACAATCTTTCTTCAAATGGCCTATTTCTTTACACTCGAAGCACTCTTTCACACTTTCCTGGCAATCCTTTATCATATGCCCTTTCTTACCACACCCAAAACACGCACCAGATGTCCACCTACATTCTGCCAACATATGACCTTTCCTTCCACACCGACGACATTCCACAATCTTTCTCCCACCATTCGGTCTCTCGTTTGCTGGGACATACCTTGGTTTCTCTCTCATATATCCGTTCCCACGCTTGAAATTCATCTGCCCCCTTCCATTCGACCACCCTCCATTTGCCCATCCATTCTGCCGGCCCAGGAAGTTTGACATCACTCCAGCTGGTGCAGCCTTCCGGGCATCCCTGTAGCTGACAAACTGCTGGGGTGGATGAAAGCTCCTGGGCTTCTTACCCCCAACATTCACACTGTACCATCCATCCTCTTCTAGATCGCTTTCATCATCAAATCGTCCATCTTCTAACAGTTCCAACACATCGTCCCACATCAACCGTTCACCTGTCAGTCTCACTCTCTCTTTTCTCTTTCCACTCAGCCATTCACTCACCTTCTGCGGGATCGTGTCCAAAAACTTTCTCATGAGTGGTTTACATTCATTTACATCATCATCACCATACCTTGTTCTTGCCATACTCTCAAGCCTATGTGCATACATATTCACACTTTCACTCTTCCCCATTCGAGCCTTCTCAAATTCATTCACCCTCTTATACTTCACACTCTCTTTCATTCGTTTCACCTGCCCAATCAATCTCTTCTTCACTACATCGTACTTTGGCTCTCCCACACTCGTTATCACTCGCAAGAACTCCAACACTTTCCCATCCAAACAATCTCCCAGAACACTCACCCAGTGACCCTTGTTCTGCGGGTACTTGAGCTTGCAGTACCGCTCAAAATCCCCAAAGAACTCATCCATACTCTTTCCCCCATGCAATCTAAACTTATCAATCCTTGGCACTTCCCTAATCAAAATTCCTTTCCCCACATTCACTTCACTCTCCGAAGAGCTACTCTCAGTCTCACTCATTCCAATCATATCGTCACTCTCTCCCTCATCTGAGTATAGGGAATCCACACTCTTCCCTCTCGCCTTCCTATCCTTAACCTTAGAACCATGCTTACTTCCTCTCTTACTTTCCACTCTCTTCCATTCACCCCCTTTCCTACCACTCACAGTATCTTCTTTAGACCAATCATACTGCCATCCATTCCATTTAGCGGAGTCCCTTCAGTAGGAGCAGGGGTCAGGGTTGTAGGTCCTGGGACTGATCCAGCCCCTGTCATCATGTTATACAGGTCCTGCATCCGTCAGTCCGTCTGATCCTGTCGGCCTCCCATTTCCTTCTTCATCTTATCAGTCTTTTCATTCATCCCTTTTATTTTATTCTCCATTCCCTCCATCATTCCCCGCAACATTTCACACTCCTCTTCTTTCTTTCTCAACTCCAGTCTCAATCGCACTACTTCTTCATTCAATGTTTCCGCTACAGCCATTGTTCCCAAGTTAGTAAAAATGATACGAGGGGCAGTCAATAAGTTTTGCGAATCGGTAGGGCAAAACAGAGGAAGGGGGATGGCTGTTTGTGGGGGTGTTAGGACAAATTATGACAAGTCAGGACCTGCAGCCGCACGCTCCTGCCTCGTCTATTTAAGAAGCAGTAGCTGATCGCAAATCGTCAGTCACAAATTTTCCAACAATGGAGAAGGTTGAGCACCGTGCAGTGATCAAATTCTTGACCAAGGAAGGCAAGAATGCAAAAGAGATCCATGAATGCATGGTTGCAGTGTACACCGACACCGCCCCTTCCTATGCAACCATTGCTCGCTGAAATAGGGAGTTCCACCATGTTTGTGAGTCCCTTGAAGATGACCCCCATCCAGGACACCCGTCAGACGTGACCAATGAGGATGTGGCCTGTGTGGAGAGGATGATCCGCGAAAATCAACGGGTGAAGATCAAAGAAATCAAGCGAGAACTTGGAATATCATATGGAAGTGTTATCAACATCATCCATGACAATTTGGCCATGACCAAGGTCTCTGCCAGTTGGGTCCCTAGAAACCTCACGCCCCATGATCGACTTCAACGTCGTCAGAGTCCATAAGGCCAGAGTTGCACAAGCTGCCCTGCGCGAGTGCAGATTCGAGGAGCTTAACCATTCCCCCTACAGTCCAGATCTGGCCCCTAGCGACTGCTTTTTATTACGCCAGCTTAAGGCTGCACTGCATGGACGCCAGTTTGGAGGCAATGAAGATGTCCAGCTTGCCGTCCAGGAGTGGATTGAACAGCAGTCGGCAGATTTCTGGTTGTCGGGAATTCAAAGCCTCAGGGACAAGTAGTGCAAGTGCATTGAAGTCAAGGGTAGTTATATTGAAAAATAATAAAACACTTTTCCTCATATCTCGTTTCCTTATATCCGAATTGCCAAACTTATTGACTGCCCCTCACATACAAAACAATTTGCAACTTGCAGTATGTATATTTAAAATTTTATTAATGCGAGCGACAACAACTTAATCCAGCCTTCAACACAGGAAAAGTTCCCCACCCCTGATCTAACAACTTTCTATATGACTATGAGGTAGCTTTATAGAAATATTTCCTACCAATAACATATTGTGTATGGTTATTTATAGATGAGGGTTCAGTTTTGGCTAACTTTACAGCAGTAGTAACTTGTAGTTTGGAGATTTACACATCAATTGAAAATTAGTGGTAAAAATGAGTTGTAAGAAAAAAATGTCTGCAGAAGTGTTGCCCTCTCAATTATTAAGCATTGACAATAAATAAGAATAGACCAGGTAGGAATCTTAGATTGAGGAGGATTAAAGTATTCAAACAGCTTAGGTTTAGGAAGTAAATTCAGGTAGGCTTAAAAGGCTGCAATGGGGGCACAGCTACTATATGAGAGATTCGCAATAGCCTATATGAGGCAGCTCCTGTTCCCATCTCCAAGCTCAGTCCCACATAACATCCTCATCAATAAATATAACCAGTCTATTCTTAAAACTCCCCAGGGAGGATGGTTCCATCGTGTGATTGATAAGTCAATTATATTCCATTCATTGACCACTCGATTTTTAAACCAATTTCTGCCAATCTCTTTCCTAAACTTACACTTGTCCAGCCATTGTTATGTGTCTTATTGTGGTGGCAGGCTCTGGAATCCTGCATTCACACTGCCAGCCGCTCCAGTAGAGCCATCTGGGTATTTGAAGGGAGGACAATGAGGGGTAATCTAATTCTAACTTTGTTTTTTTACCAGGAAATTGCAAAGAGAAAATAATGACAAAACCCCAAATACTACTTATTTATATACATAGATAAGAAAAAACTCATCACAATATATACAATCTTAAAAACTAGGGAATTACTTAAATAATAAAAAAAATATAGATAGTTCACACCCAAAAGCACCAAGACACAAATATATTTATTTGATTCTTAACAATATACGATAATTAACATTGACAACAAAAAATTAACAGAACAACTGGCCAGAATTGGTATAAAAGGTGGGGGGTGGGCCCCGCTTTCTTCCAGATGGTTTACGGAGGGACTCAGTAGATGGTTCCAAGCTTATGGAGATATGTGAGGTGCAACGGTTCAACTACAGCTTGGCGATAATGCGGTAGCTCGGATTGTATCCTACTCAGCAGACCTCGTGGAAGACATCTGTAAAAAAGAAAAACACAAGTCAATAAACAGGAGAATAAGACAGAGATCTCTCCATAACATAAAACAATACTGAAACTACTTCTTGCACTGCAAAACTGTACAAGGCGGGACCATGCCTTTGTTGCATGTGGGGGTGCAATAGGGACAAACTTCAAAGTGTCTGTGCAACATGAAGATGTCATGCTACAAGACTTAGATTTTGCTTGTAGTGTTTCCTCATCAATACACACTCACACATCCCTACCAATAATATGCCTATTCACACAGACATACTCACCTGGTCACTTCTGCAGCTCCATTTCTTGTTTACACTAGTTTACTCTTATTCCTGACCAACTATCACTTTGAAAATTTACTTTTATACAAAAATATTGCCTTTCATTGATTTTATCAGCTGCAAAATCTTCCTGGAGTGAATAGATGAATGGGGGGCCCGATAGAAGTCCATTGGGCACCCCCACTTGGATTACTGTCCCCCAATCTTTACCTATGTCTACTTGGCCATTAGGGTGAGTAAAAAATCAAAAGTGTTGGACTATTACGCACCCCCAGCAGTTCATGCGTATTGATGAGGAAACACTACAAGCAAAATCTAAGTCTTGTAGCATGACACCATGTTGTGCAGACACTTTGAAGTTTGTCCCTATTGCACCTCCCCATGCAACGAAGGCATGGAACCGCCTCGTACAGTTTTGAAGTTCAAGAATGTGGTTTCAGTATTGTTTTATGTTATGGAGACATCTCTGTCTTATTCTCCTGTTTATTGACTTGTGTTTTTCTTTTTTACAGATGTCTTCCACGAGGTCCGCTGACAAGTTATGGCTCCTAGGAGCCCCAGCAACTCAACAGCTGAACCGCGTGGAAGTCCTGTGTGTTTTGCAGTACCGTGCAAACAATTCCTGTGTGATTTGATGTTCTCAGTTGGGCAGACAACACTCAAAGTTCAACATCAGTACTCCAATGATTGATGATTGATCTGTGTGATATCCGTCTGCACGAAGAGTACAATGGATTGAAGAAATCAAAATCCCAGACAAAAGGGCAAGCTGAAGAAAACTGAGCCAATTTCGTTGCTTCCCTGAAAAATTTGTTTGATGTAGCACATTGCAAAGTCATGTACCTAATCTAGATCAAGGAGGACTGAGAGTTCCTTGAAGCTCAGAGGAAGCCAGGCAGGCAGGGGAAGATGGGCAGTGTGGATCCGCCTGGGTGAAAAAGAGAAACGGACACAGCAGCAAGGGGACAATGAAAGAAGTCAAGCGTTCGCAGAAATGCAGGCCACATTTGAACTCGAGTCTTCGACCTCGCCCACTTTGTCTGAAGAGCAAGGCGTGATAGTAAGTCCACCAAAATGATCCTGCCTTGAACCATCACAGAAAAAAATCAACTCCCCTGCTGCTCTGGACCGGACCAACATAAGTGACCATCAAGCTGCCGATGCGCTGCTTCCATTCGCAGAGGAGCTGAGAGCGAATGCTGGAGAATTATCATTGAGTGTGAGCACGATCAATTGATCAATTGGCAGCTAAGAAACATCACCAGGAAAAGGCTGCAGAGCTCAAAGAAAACTTTGCTCCTGATGTACTGCTCACACACCACTGGGATGGATAATTTATGCCCTCCCTCACAAACGAAGGCATTGTGGACTGACTGCCAATACTCGTTTCTGGAGAAGATCCTTGCAGTTCCCATCACTGATGGCAAAGCGGAACCTACGGCAAACACCATTCCTTCCGTTATTTCAAGTGGGCTATTTCCAATCGAATTTGAGTGCTGTGATTCAACACAATGGTGATGAATACGGGATCCAAGGGTGGACTGTGCATTCGACTGCAGCAAATCCTTGGTCAAGATCTTCTGCATCTGGCCTGTTGTCATCATGTGCTGGAAATTCTGCTGTAAGCTGTTTTCTCAGCTAGATAGATGCAAGAAGATCTCTTTCCACAAGCTGGGAGCAATCTATCAGCTCGATGGACTCCTCCCAGGTTCTCAGTCATGTTCTTGTTTATTCATTTCCCTCAAGTCTCTTCAACTTATATCTGCAGTCTCCATATACCCCTTTGTCATCCTAATCCATGTCATGTTTTGCATACTACTCATTCTTTCCTTGAATCTTTTCATGAGGTCATTCCTCTCATTTTCAGTTCTTTTCAAATACTGTATTCTTCCTTCCATAATTCTCTCCTTCATAAGAGGTGCTCCCACCTCTCCCCTGAGTGAGCAGTTAGGTGCATATTTGGAGGCACCAAGTATTTTCTTGTATACACCATTCTCAATTGTTTGTATTTCTGTCTCAGTCATGTTCAGGATCTTTACATCACAGAGTACTATGTTCTTCCAATGTCTTGCCTATCAACAATTTGTTGCAACTTTTCTCTATGATGGAGTAGGTTAGATTGGCAAGTTTTTGTGCCTTTTTTATCATATTACTTTTTTGTGTTTTGTAATAGTTTCTTAAATTATCAATTGTGATGCCCAAGTATTTGATTGGTTCTGTAACTCTTATGCCTTCTATTTGTTCTGGTGTATTTTTCATATTGATTATTATGATACTCTTACTTTTGTTGATCTACAGTCCATATTTTCTGCTTGTCTCTGTAATTAGGTGCAGATTTTATATTGCATCCTCCATGCTGTGTGTCAGTAAAAGTGCATCATCTGCATAGTACAGAGACTTTATACTAAACAAGTCACTCTGAGAGCCTGTTCCTCTTTTCTCTAGTTCTTCTATGATCTGGTTGGTATGTGCAATTTTAAAAATGTTTGTTGAACCAGTACATCTCTGGCCTATTCCATTTTGTATGTTCACCTCTGTCTGTATCTCTCCCATGCTAATACATGTATAATCCCTAGTGTAAACATTTGTGAGAGCACTTATAACTTTGGGATGTACCTTATAATGCATCAACATTCTTACAATATTCTCACATTTCACGGAGCCAAAGGCTTTGCTGTAACCCAAGCATGATATAAATAGGGAGAGTTTATGTTTAAAGCAGTAGAAAGAAATATTGCTCAAAGATAAGTTAACATATTGTAGAAAGTCAGCAAATATGAAGGTTTTTGTAAAGACTGTAGAGGATGGTTAATGATAGGGAAACATCTTGCTACACAAATAGTAGGAACATAAGGAAAAGGATGGATTTGTTAAGAGGGCTAGTGAGTTTAGAGAGTTTTGATGTTATTGTGAAAATAGTCATGGCTTGATTTGTCAGGAAAAAAATTAGACTAGAGGTCCAGATTGATGGTTATAATGTTTCATAGAGATAGGAGCAGGAGGGGTGATTATTTATATTAGGTATAATCTGCAGGGTTATGAAAATACTACAGGTTGTAAATCAACCCACTAGGGGTGATAATATAGAACATTTTTTGGAAAATGCCGCCCTCAATTTTTTTGATAATTCATATATATTTATGCGGTAAATATTCGTTTTAAGACATATCATCTAAGAAATTTAAAAATGTTGTTCTATGCAGTTTTATATGTACTTTTCAGATGACACTCATTTCTCCTGGAAATGCACACCTTTCCCATAAGTGACTGAAGGTCTATAAATAGGAAAAGTATGTAACATTACCCTTACAATATTTTGATCAGCTTCTTGCTAAAACAAAGTTTTGTGCAGAAAACAGTTTATAAACAGGAGACTAGCAGTTGGTCAAATGCAGGCATTAGAAAGCCATGTACCTGTAAACACACTAACCAAAGATTTTAAAGTGGTTTTAGTGCCTTTTGAACCCTTTGCAATTATAACATAACAGAACATAATTTCACGGATGACAGAAGCCACAAGGACCTATCAAAGGTCATCCGCATCCGTCAAAACCCACCCACAAAAAGCACCATTGCCAGGGAAAGACAAATCAAAGTCCCCCACAATATAATATAACAGATGACAAAAGCCACAAGGGCCCATCATAGGTCATCCGAGTCAAATGGCCTCTTTTTTAAGGCATCCAAACTCCCAAGAAAACTACATCCAGAGGATTGCGTCCACAAACAAGGGTATCACCACTTAAGGCTTGTCAAGAACTAAATCATGCAGCTATAGATATATACAAACCATATTAATATATAAAAAACTTAGGAACCATCACAACCTTCCCTCCACATAAACTCATCCAACCTACTCTTAAATACATTTAAATTTGGACTACCTACTACCCTCCGCGGCAATTTGTTCCAGAAGTCTACCACTCTATTGGTGAAAAAATATTTTCTTAAATCCAACCTACACCCTTGCTTTTTAATTTTCAAGTGGTGACCTCTAGTCCGATTTCCATCATCTAACTCCCAAAACTTGCTAACATCCAATTTATCTATCCTAGAAAAAAATTTAAACAGCTCAATCAAATCCCCTCTCACACACACCTTTCGAACGAGAACATATTTAATACCCTCAGTCTATCTATATATTCAAGGTGCCTCAGGGAAGGAATAATCTTTGTTGCCCTCCGTTGCACTGACTCAAGAAGGTTAATATCGTGTCTAAAATGTGGGGACCGTGCCTGTATACAGTACTCTAGATGTGGCCTAATATAAAAGTTATAGAGTTTAAGAATAACCTCCTTACTTTTGTAAATAACATTTCTCTTAATGAAACCCAGCACTCTATTTGCCCTAAAAGGGCTTATATTGGAGTTATATACTAGTAAGTCATCTGGCCCAGACAACATTTATTCTAGGCTACTCAAAGAAGGTGTAGATAGTATTGCAGTAGCTCTTTTAAAAAGGGAAGTAAAGAGTACCTGAATAACTTTAGACTGGTAAGCTTAACTTCTATAGTTTGTAAAATGCTTGAGAAGATATTTAAGAAGGGGATAGCTGACCATCTAGAGAGAGGTAGGTTGATAAAAGATGCTCAGTATGGGTGTAGAAAAGGTAGATCGTATTTAACAAATTTACTGGATTTTATGGATTATGTAACTAGACAATTAGATAAGGGAGAAAATGTTGATGTAATTTACTTAGATTTTAGCAAAGCTTTCTACATAGGAGACGTTCACAAATTAAAAAAACATGGGATCAGGTTCAGGTTATTGAACTACCCTTTGTATCGGGATATGGCATTTATTCTCTGTGGAGAAATAATTAATTAGCCTTATTCATTTCTCTTCTTCCATACCCGCTACGAAAATTTCTTTGATACTCTTACTATTCCTATTCTCTTGTCATCTATATCTTTTTTTCCACACTCAGTCCATAATCCTCCCAATTTTCTCTTCCCAGCTCTATCACCAATTCTTCTTTCAATTTTTCCCTCTCAAGACTCTGGCCCACACACTCCACAATCAAATGTTCTATAGATTCTCTATGCCCCAATAGGCACCACTCGCATATGTCCTCTCCTCTATTCCATCTATATGTTCGCCCCTTCACCTCCAAGGATCCAGTCTGTGCCTTGAATAGTAGCTAGATTGCAAAACTCCCATCATACATATTGTGGTAAACATAATAAAGGGTCAATACCTTTCTCTAGGCTTTATTCAACTAACAAAACATCAATACAATCTGAAAATAAAAGAGAAACAATATAAGTAAACATACCCATTCTAATCAGGTTAACAAGCACAATTAGTTATAAGTAAACAAAATAATGTAGTGTAACCCATTAGGGAATTATACATAGAAGGTTACATGAAGCTTAGATCACCACACATATCCTCAATGCAAGGATCCATTTTGCCTCTGTATAAGTTCAGACTTCTCTTGCCATTTATTCCTCTCCTCCAGAACCTTTCTCCTGTATCTAATATTTTATGCTTTAGTTTTCCTTTTGCTCTGTCCTCTATATAGATTGCTTCCAATTCATACTTTGTATCCACTCTCATTACCTCTTTACGCCACTCAGTCCTATCGTAGGCAGCATACACATAGCCTGCCCAGGTCTCTATTCCCATCCCTTGCAGTCTCAACTTATAATTTGCTTTTATCTTTGCCATCCCCTCTTTCGATACCTACTCCAGCCCATTTCTCCTCTCAGTGCATCTACTGCTACATAAGGATTGGCTCCTAGTGCTATTCTTGCCACTTTGTTTTGGATCTTTTCCATTCTCTCCAATTCTGCTTTTGTCACTTTACAGACTTCATACCCATACAGGCTTCTTGGGATTGCTATCTCTTTACACAGTTCTCCCACAGTTCTCATTATTTTAAACTTATTTGCTTGCTTAGTCACCATGTTACTCAGCATGCCAGTCATTCTTAGCATATTTACCTCATTTTGTCTCTTATGCTTCTCAAATATATCCTTCTGGTTGCAAACTGTCATACCCAAGTATCTATCATCATTTACCAATGTGGGAAAGTTTGGAATTGGATAGCTGAATGGCTGAAAGACAGGAAACAGAGAGTTATACTGAATGGGGTGAGGTGACAGTGGAGGGACGTTATCAGTGGCGTACCTCAGGGATCCGTTCTAGGCCCTTTATTATTCATAGTTTATATAAATGATCTTGGGAAGGCTGTAAATAGCAAAGTGTCAATTTTGGCTGATGACACTAAATTGGCAGCTGTAGTCAAAGAAGTTGAGGGTAGCTTTAAAGTACAGGGTGACTTAAGTTATTAGCTTGGGCTCAGAAGTGGGACATGATTTTTAACCTTAAAAAATGCAAAGTTATTAACATGGGAATGGATAATAGAGAATTTACATTGAAGTAGGGTCAAGTTGAAAGCCTATTGGTTTGTTTAGACCCTCTCTGTCATATGTGTAGATTAGTAGGTTGGCCGTAGTTGGGAGTGCTTAGTTATACCAATCTGGGCAGAATTTTGTTGGTTCAGTTTTAGTATATTCATTATAATAAGACTTGGTTTCTATAGAAGGTGCCTGAATAGCATCCTCTGGTAGATTGTTCCATCTGTCAACAATTCGCTGATAGAAACAGTTCTTCTTGATAGGTAGGTGGCTCCTCTCCTTGAATATTTTCTTGCTGTGGCATGTCAGGCCAGTCTCACTTGGAAAAAAGGAGTGAGAGAAGTTCTGTTTTTGTGTTGTCATTTTAAAAACCTGAATTGAGTTGGCTCTGCCACAATGAAATTCTAGAGTTGGGAGGCCAAGATGCTTGAGTCTTTCATTGTATGGGAGATGCTTCAGTGAGTGGATGAGTCTTGTTGCTCTCCGTTGAACCCCTTCTATCAGCTTGATTTCTTTTAATTTGTAAGGTGACCATATCCGTGTAGCATATTCAAGATGGGGCCTGATTAAAGTCTTATACAGTCATAAAAACATATCTTTGTCCATGTAGTCAAAGCTTCTTTTCACGAGGCCGAGCATTGTGTTGACCTTTTTTTACCTTGTCAGGAGGCGGGGTGGCAGATCATCTGGTCCTCCAGCCGGCACTTGAGATTTTAAGAGTAGAGAGCTTATTGCAGACATTCTCATTAGTGAATAAGACCTGTTCCAGTGGAGACACAGCATCATTTTGCTGTGGCAGGGGTATGTAACTTGTGTCTTCTCTGCTAAAACCTTTTTGGTAGTGATTATTTAATACATTTGATTTCAGCTCATCTGAAATCAAATAAGGACTTAAGTGTAGTAGTAGATAGGTCACTGAAGTTTTTGAAGCAGTGTACCGAGGCTAAAAATAGAGCAAATAGGGTGCTAGAATACATTAAGAGGAATGTTAGTTACAAGACTCATCCACCAGAGCTTTGAAGGTAACCTGAGTAATTTAGTTATAAATCTGTCTGATGTTGTCAATGCTCTGCGTGACCTCAATCCCTCTAGCAGTATGAGGCCTGATGGAATCCAACCCTGTTTGCTCAAACACTGCTCATCATCCCTTTCATACCCCCTTCTCTGGCTCTTTCATAAATCAGTCCAAACTGGAGAACTCCCATCAGTCTGGAAGTCTTCCTTAATAGTCCCCATCTTCAAGAAAGGTGTCCATACTTACCCCCTAAATTACAGACTGATAAGTCTCACTTCAGTGTCATGTAAGTGTCTTGCGCGTATTATTGTGAACAATTTGACATCTTTCCTTGTGGATACCAACCTATTAGATTCTAACCAGTTTGGCTTCTGCAAGGCCCACTGGGTTGATGATCAGCTCCTTGCAGCATACAATGATGTCACCTGCTGGCTTGACCAAGGGCACATGGTCGACCTCATATTGTTTGATTTTAGTAAGGCATTCGACCTTTTTCAATCATGGCCTCATGATCAGTAAGCTTTCCCAACTTGGTATAGGGGATCCCTTACTCTCTTGGATATATGGATTTCTGAGTGATAGAATAAGGAGGGTTATGGTAAAACTTACTTAAGAGTACAGTTAACCGAGAGCCTGAGTTTATGAAATCTCTTCTCACCTCCTATATACGGTAATACTTCAGTTTAGGGGCGCTGTTTCTGGGCTACAATTTAGGCCTTATGAGGTTAGACGATAGCTTCAAAGGGGGCTAATCACGGCGTTGAATTTGTTATTTCCTTTTTTCTTTATTATTTAGTAAATGCCTGCACTTCTACTTAATTATATTATTTAGTAATGCATTGATTTTTTTATAATTACTAATGTATTAAACTTTGTATGTTTTGTTTAACTATTTTTGTGAAACTAAACCATTAATTTCACACACTGGCAACCCTTAATGCAACCTTATTTCAAACATTGGCAATCCTAAAACCGAGCAGTTAAAAGAGCGCAATTGCTGTGAATATGGTTTGTTTGACTTCAATATGACTTGTGCTAATTCCTCAGTCAATTTAATAGACTTTTCAATAGATTGTGGTCTCATTTAAAAGAAGCGCAGCTCAATTATAATAGTGAAAGGTGGCGATAGGGTAAACCTGAAGATTTGCGTCACACGGTTACTTCCGCTGTTTTCCGGCCCTGGCTGCATAATAATTCATCCATGTTCCAATATGTTTCACGTTTTTTGAGTAAATTCAAGGGGACGGCTCATGGGGGAGATATCACTGAGAGGGGACCCCTCTATGATGATCCTGAGTCTCAATCAATTGGGGGGGTCTGGGGGTTATATCCCCCCAGTATATACTCATATACTAAAAAAATGTTAATTTTTAGCAGCAATAGCCTAAATAGGTGGTGCTATTGTCTTTGTTACTTTGATAAACGTATTATCGGCTCTGCACATTTATCAAAATAATAAAGACGATAGTGTCACCTACTTTAGGCTATTTTCACCAAAAAATTAACATTTTTAGTTACTTTCAGAATGAGGGGCTTCACCTTTTGATGTCTGACATCATAAGGCCCAAATTGTAGCCCAGAAACAACGCCCCCTATTGTGCGCCCCTAAACTGAAGTATTACCAACTTTGGGGGGTATTCTGGATTCATTTCTGTGGATGCATTCTTTTATCATTTTATATTATGATTGATTTGGATTTTGATGAGTCTTGATGATGATGCTTTTTGTTTTTGACACATTCCTGTGTATGGTTTGAATTGTATATTGTAGATGCATGATCGGACACAATTCTATGGATGCATTTTGTGGGTGGGCTTTGGCAGATTTGGATGACCTTTGATAGGCCCTTGTGGCTTTTGTCATCCGTGAAATTATGTTGTTATGTTATGTAAGTGCTTTTTGCACCTAACCGAAGCCAGAAATGATGACTAGAGTACCTAAAAACACAATTGGTACTGTTTTTACTACAAAAACAACACAGTGTAGGTATTCTGAAGTTTCACCTACATCCATCCGCAGCTTACACAACGAAGAATCCTCTACTAATGACTGATGCCCAAAATGAATTATTTCTGATGACAAAGCATCTGTTTACATTTTTCTAGCTTATTGCCAATCAATTTCTGTACATTTCTTTCGATGTTAAACCTGAACATCGGAGGCACGCCCGAGAGTGTATTTTTTCAGGTGAAAGGTCACTAAGTTACATTTATGTTTCGTTCACCCGCGCATGAATATTTACGTGTGTTTGGTTAAATAAAAACATTAAAAAAAAGTAGATCATTATTATATAAACATGTATGATTATATACTGGGGGAATTGATCATCGTCGAGGGGTCACCCGCAGTGATATCTCCCCCACGAGCAGTCCCCTTGAATTTACTCAAAAAAGGTAAAACATATTGGAACAGGGACGAAATATTCTGCATCCCATCGATAGTGTTGCCGATCTTTAGGTTTACCCTTTTGATTCCCTATGCTTTTCAAAAATGTTTTATGTTTAAGACAAAAGCATTTTTGAAGAGCTAAACTAAATCTACAGCTTTGGGACCAACGATTGTGATCATTTCTGGAAAATAATCGAGCAAATTAGTTTAGCATGAGTGTCTGTGTCGAAAGCCGTGCTGCGAGTCTGTGGTGCTGGGACCACACATTATAGAGTCACATTTGACTCAAAACTACCTCAAAGATGAGCCTTTTGAAGTCTTATAAAGTTCTATAATTGGTTCACAGTAAATCGGCCCACTAAGCGAATGCATTTTTTAGAATGATCTCAACAGTTACCTCCTTTACCCGGTAGTGACATGTAAATAGCAAATGTATTTAGTCCCCAAATTCTGAGCAACTAAAAATAAAAATCTTGATTTTATTTAATGAGCTAGGTGGTGAAATGTGTGGTATGTGTGATAGGGATGAAGAAGTTTTTTAGTTTTAGTTACCCTGGTTGCAAGGGCATTGCCTTCATTTTACTCCCATATTTTTCCTCTTTTGTCGCATTTTTTGCCTCCAGTGTTCCCACTGTTGGCATTTTTGACTGGCCATGAACGTTCCTTTTAAATATATATACTCGTATTTATTTTATTTTTTCCTCCATCGTAACCTTCTAGCCTTTCAAGTTTATTTTTTACTAACTTTAGCAGCATCTGTCGGATGGCTGGGAGTGCTGCTCTCCAGAATTTATGTGCATTGCTTGCAGTTACTGCCTCTTGTGGCAGTCTGTTCCACACTTGTATAGCTCTTGGGAACATGCTGTACAAGTAGCAGTCCACCCTTGTGTTTGGGTGGCTGTAAGCGTGCTGTTCATCTTGGCTGTATTTTCTGTTTAGGGGCCTTGTTGTCCTGGTGATATGATGTGGCATATGGATGCTCACCCATCCCCAATGCACCTTGAACATCTCTGCCTGATGTAGGGTGCGTCTGGTCTGCAAGGTGTCCCATTTCAAGTTATCCAGCATACTGGTCACACTTGCTTGCCAGTCGTACTGGTGGGTGACAAAACGAGCTACTTGCCGCTGCACGCTCTCAATGATGTCAGAGTTTCTTGAGGTGTGTGGGTTATATAAGAACATAAGAAAAGAAGGAAACTGCAAAAGGCCATTCATGGCCTACACTTGGCAGCTCCTGTTCCAGTCAACACACAAAAGATTTCTTACTAGAGAAAAGTCATCAACATTGTCACCCTTAACAGAAGTTCGTCAGATCTAATCTACAATATACATAAAATGCATCTAGAGGATTATGTCCATTCATGCAACCCCCAAATATAATCTCCCCACTCCTTAGAAAAATATATACATATGTACATAAAAAAAAGTCAGTCACATCTAGCAGCTTCATCCATAAGAACATAGAACATAAGAAAAGAAGGAGACTGCAAAAGACCATTCATGGCCTACACTTGGCAGCTCCTGTTCCAGTCAACACACAAAAGATTTCTTACCAGAGAAAAGTCATCAACATTGTCACCCTTTAAGGAGTTCATCAGATCTAATCTACAATATACATAAAATGCATCCAGAGGATTATGTCCATTCATGCAACCGCAAAATATAATCTCCCCACTCCTTAGAAAAATATATACATATGTACATAAAAAAAAAGTCAGTCCCATCTAGCAGCTTCATCCATATATTTATCTAATCTATTCTTAAAACTACCCAGAGAGGAGGCTTCTATCACATGTCTAGTGAGCCTATTCCATTCATCTACCACACGATTTGTAAACCAATTCCTCCCAATCTCCTTCCTAAACCTATACTTATCAAGCTTAAACCCATTGCTACGTGTCCTGTCATGTTCACTAAGTATAAGAACCTTACCCAGATCCCCTTTATTATATCCTTTTACCCATTTGAAGACTTCAATCAATTTCCTTCTGACTCTTCTCCTTTCCAATGTATGTAGATTTAGTTTTCTGAGCCTTTCACCATAAGGTAAGTTCCTTAACCCACCAATCATCTTTGTCATCCTTTTCTGCACAGACTCAAGCAAATCAATATCCTTCCTATAATATGGTGACCAAAATTGTACTGCACTCTTATTGCTTACACTCCTCCTAATGAATCCCAATATCCTATTAGCTTTATTCTTAGCATTTAGGCATTGCTTTCTAGGACGAAGGTCTGAACTTACCAAAATACCCAAGTCCCTCTCAAAATCGGTCCTCCCTAAAATTCTCCCATTTAATTTATAACTATTCAATGGATTATTTCTACCTATACTAAGTACACTACATTTGTCTATGTTAAACTTCATTTGCCATTTCTCGGCCCAATTGGACAGAATGGTCAATTCCTCCTGCATTACAACAGCATCAGAATCAGCCCTAATGGCCCTACCTAGCTTAGTATCATCAGCAAATTTACTCAGGTCACTACTTATACCTATGTCAAGATCATTAATATAAATTAAGAATAGCAAGGGACCCAAAACAGATCCTCCAGCATACTCCAGCTGTGGTCTGACCAGGATCATGTATGCTGCCTCCTTCACCTCTCTGCTACAGGCTACAAGTGTCATAACATAACATAACATAACATAATTTAACGGATGACAAAAGCCACAAGGGCCTATCAAAGGTCATCCGTATCCATCAAATCCCACCCATATAATGCATCCATAGGATTTTGTCAGATCATGCAGCTACAATATACAATTTAACAATCCATAGGAATGTCCAACCATGCATCTACAATATATAATTTAAAGCCTCCATAGGAGTCTGTCAAAAACAAAATCAAAATCCCCCAAAATATACAATAAAAAGAAACTGCATCCACAGGAATGAGTCAAGAAACATATCCACATACTAAAAAGTAAGAAATTAACCCTCCATCCCCATATAATCATCCAATCTGCGCTTGAAAACATTCAAGTTTGGGCTGTCTACAGTCTCAGGTGGCAAACTATTCCAATAATCCACCACTCTGTTAGTGAAAAAATATTTTCTAACATCCAGTCTGCACCTCTGTTTTTTAATCTTTAAGTGGTGGCCTCTAGTTCTATTACTACCTTCTAACTCAAATAACTTGCTGAAATCTAATTTATCCATCCCAGAAAAGATTTTAAAAAGCTCAATCATATCTCCCCTCACACACCTTCTTTCAAATGAAAACATATTTAATACCCTCAGTCTATCTTCATATTCAAGGTGCTTCAGGGATGGTATTATTTTTGTTGCCCTCCTTTGTACTGACTCTAATAAGTTTATATCATGTCTAAAATGTGGTGACCATGCCTGTATACAGTACTCTAAATGTGGCCTGACATAAGAGTTGTATAGTTTAAGGATGACCTCCTTACTCTTGTAGCTAACATTTCTTTTAATGTAACCTAGCACCCTATTTGCTCTATTTTTTGCCTCAATACACTGCTTTGAAAATTTCAGTGACCTATCTACTACCACTCCTAAGTCTTTCTCATCTTCAACTGAATTAAGCCAATATCCATCCATCTCATAGCTAAATTCCCTATTATCTCTCCCCATGTTAATAACTTTGCATTTATTAAGGTTAAAAGTCATCTGCCACTTCTGAGCCCAAGCTAACAGCTTATCTAAGTCACCCTGCACTTTAAAGCTACCCTCAACCTCTTTGACTACAGCTGCCAATTTAGTGTCATCAGCAAAAATTGACACTTTGCTATTTACACCTTGCCCAAGATCATTTACATAGATTATAAATAATAAAGGGCCTAAAACTGATCCCTGAGGTACGCCACTAATAACATTCCTCCACTCTGACCTCACTCCATTCAGTACAACTCTCTGTTTCCTATTTTTCAGCCATTCAGTTATCCAATTTAAAACGTTCCCACATATCCCATGCAGCTTTAATTTATGAACTAGTCTTCTATGTGGAACCTTATCAAAAGCTTTGCTGAAATCTAAGTAGATCACATCAACTTTCTCACCCCTATCTAATTCTTTAGTTACATAATCCATAAAATCCAGTAAATTAGTTAAACACGATCTATCTTTTCCTATGGACGAGGCCCAGGGATTTTGCTGACTTCGCCCGTACCTGATCTAAATAGGTGTTCCAACTTAGGTCCTGTGAGATGGTCACTTCCAGGTATTTGCAGCTTTCCTTTTGTGGTATTGCTTGCTGGTTGATGGTGAAGGAGTGTTGCAATGAGTTTCGTTTTAAGGTCACACAGAGATGGGCACACTTGTTGATGTTGAACTCCATGTCCCATGTGTTTGCCCATTCAAAAACTATTAGGTCGTCTTCATGCAGATGATGTTGGTCATTTTTATTTTCAATATGTCGATAAATCACAGTCATCCGCGAATAGTTAAATTGTTGATGAGACTCCTTCGTTTATGTCATTTATGTATAACAAGAAAAGAGCAGGACCCAAGGCAGACCCCTGAGGAACTCCTGGGAGAACTTTTGTTGGTGTGGATGGTGTTCCATTTACAACCACTTCCTGGGTGCAGTCTGTTAGAAAGCCCTGGATCCATCTTTTTGTTTTGCCTCTAATACTGTAGTGGTCTATTTTGTAAAGGAGTTTCTGGTGAGCCACTTTGTCAAAGGCCTTACTGAAGTCCAATAACAAAACATCAGTTTGACATCCTTTGTCCATGGTCCAGGCCCAGTCATGTAAGGCCTCCACCAGTTGAGTTTCACAGGACAATTTATCTCTAAATCCATGTTGGTTATCAATCAGGATTCTGTTCGCTGCTAGATGTTTTGTTATGTGACTGAGAATAATGTGTTCCATGATCTTGCTGCATAGACATGTAATGGATATTGGGCAGTAGTTGCCTGGGTCGCTCTTCATTCCATTCTTGTGGATGGCAACTATTCTGGCTCTCAACCAGTCCTGCGATAGTTCACCTGTGTCATAGGACTGCTGCATGATGTGTGTCAGGATGGGACCACACTGCAATGCGTAGTCCTGTAGTAACTTTGCTGGTATTTCATCTGGCCCACTGGCCAGATGATGTTTTAAGGTCACACAGGGATGGTAAGTGTCTCTAGTTGTTTTACCACTCCATTTACATCTATTGTTAGGTCTTGTAATGGTAGGTAGGGGGACTGGCCTTTATCTGGGAGTGGTTGGGCTGGGTTTTCCCTTGTAAATACTCCTGCGAATTGATGGTTGAGAGCTTCTGCTTTTTGTTGGTCCGAGGCGTGTGTTCTTCCTTCCTTTCTGAGAGTTGGGATGCCAAGGGTTTCTCCCTTTTGGGATTTTACAACGGACCAGAACTTTTTGCTGTCTGATTTTAGGCTGTTGCCTATGATCTCATTCATGTATTCATGGTAGGCCTTTTCCATCATTCTTTGTACTTCATTTCTTTTGGCTTTATACTTATTCCATGATGATACAGTCCCTCTCTCTCTTGCGGTCATGTATAGCTTGTCACGCTTATTCATTCCCCTGGTGATGTTACGAGTAATGTAAGGGTGGCTAGGCTTCCCCTTTGTAGTCTTGGATGGAATCGACTGATTGCACATCTTTGATTGTGTTCTTAAAATATCCCCAGTTCTCATCCACTGTGTGATGCTCTGGAGGATGGGCAAAGTACTCTTGGGAGGCTGTTAATAGTTTTTCTCTAATAAGCACTCTGTTTGCCTTTTCATACCTGTGGATTGTTCTAGGTGGCTTCTTTTGTGCTTTGGGCCTCTTCGCCTCTTCTGTTCCTTTTTTATTTTATTCTTAACATAGTTTATACTTCTTATTTAATTTTCTTTTGATGGGCTCTTCGCCTCTTTAATTTATTTTTATTTTATATTAAATTAGTTTGTTGTTTTTTCATTGATGGGCTCTTCGCCTTTTTTTGTTTAGTTTTATTTTCATTTATTTCTCGTTTCTTTACAACTTTTAGTTAATTTCGCCTCTTTTTATTGTTTGTCATTTTATTTATTTTATGTAGTCTTATTCATTATATCTCTTTTTTGTTCGGTTTTCATTTTTTGGTTTAAGTCTATATTGGTTGTTCTTTCTTGGTTTTCTGCAGTCGTCTGTTCATATTTCTCGATCTTGGTTATTTAAAAATCAGGTTTATTGCCTCCCCCATGCAGGTTCTTCCGCTTGGGAACGATGCTGATCTTGCAACTTTGTGTCGCTTCTGCTGCGGGATTGCAATGTCAGGCGAATAGATTTAATATAAATTTGATCTTAAAAATCTGCTTAATCCTGATTGGCTAAATTTTGTATAGCTTATGTTTACATCTAATAATTATATATAAAGCGGCATTTTGTGAAAAAGGGAGATTGCTAGGATTTTCCTGTTATCATTATTTCTCTCGTTACGTTATTTCTGCAAAAGGAAGTAAAGTCAAGTTAAAAATGCTAAACGTTCCCGAAGATTTTCTTTTCACGTAAACTTTTCCAAGTGTAAACAATAAGTGTGGTACATAAAAAATACCACCCAAAGTGCCAGTGATGCCATAATTACAGGGGACGGCAATAAACCAACCGACAGTGATGAACGACATCCTATGAATTAGTCTTAAGACTCTCACTGAAAGACCTAAACCTGACCGCGGGGAGGTCTTTGCTAAAGTGTACGGGGACTTGGACATCACACTAATCAGGCTAATAGATACACCATTCGGTTATACGGCAATGTGCCAAAAAGAAGCCAAAGCGGAACTTCTAGCCTCATTCAAGGCCACCCAGATATTCAATAAAATCAATTTGACTCTCAAAATCCCTCCCTAAATCCAGCGCACATGAGCATTGTATGTAGAAGGTTAGACTCCTGGGTGGGTCACCACGTGTGCAATGAAATTAGAGAGAGATAGAGCATAATCACCAATGGGCAAAGGTAATGTAAGTAATTAAATTCAAAGAGTACACACATGTATTTAAGGTCATCTTTCAGGACAGAGCCATGGCCCAAAGGGCAAAAGAACCTGGCCTCCTGCTCTTCCATGCCAGGGTGTCTCCAAACCAAATAGAGAGAAAAGAGTTTACAGAGGTGCGAACGTGCTTCAAATGCTACAAATATAACCAGCACAAAACTAGAATATGTCCCCAAACCTACAATCTATGCTCGATATGTGGTAAATCTGGCCACATATGGAGGGACTGCAAGAGCAGTACACGTAGGTGTGTAAACTGCATCGGTGAACACGGGCCATGGCGATGTCATGCCCAGTCAAAAAGGAAGCCACCAAAAAGGTGCAGCAACAAAAGAAAGAGGAAGAGGAGGCAAAATCTAACAGGACTTACGCAAAGGTTGCAAAAGCAGCAATCAATGAAACAACCCAGCAGACCTTCCTTAGAGGTCGAAAGTGAACAATCAACAAAATCATGCGCTGCATATACTATGCGCACATCGCGAACCTTCAGCAAAGAGATGAATCAGATGCATCAAGAACGGCATGAAAGAGATGTGGTTCCCTGAGAACCCCGCTTCAGAGGATGTGCTAAGAATTCAAATGCAGCCTCCCTGAACAACCCCTACAGAAAGGGAGACAGTTCCCATCACCCCAGTAGTAGAAAACCAGCAGACTACAGTCCACATCCTACAATAGAGTTCCACCAGCCAATAGTAGAAAAAGTCACACCAACTACAGCAGCAAACCAATCTTCCAAACAAGGTGCCCGCAGTAAAAGATTCCCCCACCGATAGAGAGTAAGATCTACCCCAACATCAAGGGATCATAAGCATAAATATCACAGCAAGAAAATAAATGTAAAAATCTATACCACGGCTCACAACCCATTCCCCAATGCCCTAACAGACAAAACTATCAGTGAGGGTGTGACAACAGGTATGTACAAATGGGAATATGACGATGACATCCCGGAGAAGGTGGTTGAAGAAGGCCTCCTCCTTGGGATGGTCCGATTGAACCAGGAAGCCTTCGACACGATCACAAGTGCTGAATTCAATAAGAAAAGATCTGGAAGAACTAGATACCCACCACCTAGCCCCTCCACCCCAAAGAACCACGACAAAAGGAACAACTAAACGATAGACATCATAGATAGGAGGTGCATAAGCCCCCTCCTATACAATATAGACAACCTCGATCTAAAAGATCCAGTCAGGAAAGGACTGCCGCTTGAAGTATATTGACTGTCTCTGGGGGTAATGCAGCAAAGATATGGTAGAATTTCATTTCTTCTCATTATATTCTTGAGATGTGAAATTGCGCCTGCACAATTTTGAACCATCGTGAGACTGCTGCTTCATTAAAAACAGGAGGTCTGATGGAGATCGCGTTTGCGAGTTCCACTTCTTGATGTGGAAGATAATGAGCGGCTTGTTGATGTCTTGATTCGTCGCCTAGCGAATCCATTTTGTTGTATGACCACGTTATTCGTTCGACGACGAAGAGGGGTTACCAGTTATAGGGACTGATAACGAATTCTCTCGTGTTTCATAGGCTGAGTTATGTAATCAGAGAGCTTCCTTAAGATAAAGGAATATATATATGTATATATATATATATATATATATATATATATATATATATATATATATATATATATATATATATATATATATATATATATATATATATCGAGGTCTTTCCCATGGCGAAGAAAAACGAAAAACACCTGGGTTTCTCTAAGCCACCTTACCCAGTCTCCGGTAACATACAAGTACGAGAAAAATGGTAAATTTAGGAGACAGTTATTCTTGACCTCTGCTCAAAAGGCCTACCCCCCGAGGGTGTATTTATAAACAAACAAGTCAAAAATTCAAACTGGCGATCTCATATTACTCTCTCCCAGAGCAAAACGACGCCAAGCACGGCTCAATTGATACCCACTGATGTCGATTCAACGAGATCCAGTTTCCGTAAGTTCAAAATGTCTAGGAAGAGAAATAACAGACGCCCAAAAGCCAGGGCTCCCTCGGGTCTCCCCTTGCTATCCCCCTCCCCCTCCCATTTCCCTGCGGGAGTAATTCTAGTATAAAACTCTTCGTCAGGAGTTAAAGAGGGGTTTTTCGTTTCTTCACGACATCGATAAGAACTTGCCGGATAGAATTCCCCCTAGCAAGTTAAGAAGGACTTTCAGTATCTTGTGCAATACCAGATTGTACCAAGCATAATCGACACAGTTCGATTACCAAAGATCGTTAAGTGATCTTACCCTATCTGAGTTTGACACCCCAAACTAGATAGATTTCGCACCCAAGAGAGAAGCTCTGCAAGCGAAACCAAATTACTAGAAAATCATACAGCCATCTTCAAGCCTCACCTGAGAAAATCTTTTCAGGGTCATAAACGCCCGACGCATCGCCTCTTCAATCAGCGTTTTGTTTTTGTTCCTTCTCCTCTGTTGCCTGGAAGTTCCGCGTGACGTTACTTGCCCACCCCTCGTTCGAAGTAAAGCCCTCTATTGAGAAGCCAATAAACTACATACACCCACGACGCCTCTCCTGACAATATTCGAATGAAGGTATTTCGTTTGGATTCTCTAGGTAAGTAGATGGAATAAGCTTTGAAATGGCGAACAGTAATGACAACTTTTCTTCTTGAATAATAATGATAACTTTTTCTGACTGTCTTTTCCATTGGACATAACAAGTTAGGAAGTATAGATTGGTATAGCAAAAGTAAGAGAGTATAGTGGTGAAAGGGTTTTGATAAAGATAGTAAAGGTAAGTTTAGTATAAGTTTGAAGTGAGTATATTTCCCTGGTGGAAGGGTATCCCCAGCAAAAGTAGGTAGTAAAGTAAAAAATAAAGCGCGCAAGAGTAGGAATGTATAGATCCCTGGTCAAAGGGTAGCTCTGGCGATGTTAGTCTCGTGTTGAGTTGTTTTGGGTGTCAAAATTTGTTGGCATTCAAGCCTTTGTAGTAACTAGTAAAACTCGCTAATACGGTAAGTTAAATTTTGGTGAAAAGTTGTCGTAATTTGGGTTGTTATAATCGGTAAAAGTGTTGCATGTTTGGGTTGATGTTACCGTTCAGGTAAGGTCTTCTTCAATTTTTGGCTAGCTTTGGATATTACGCTCACAATGTAGCATAGGTGTTATGGCGAGGAGTGTTCTAATCTCGGTCAACTTTGGCTCCTTGGAGGGAGGACAGAGGAGTCTTTTCCTTGCTGGATCTCTTCTGACGGAACTCTGAGTTCGCTGCGAGGTTTTTTTGGGGGCGGGGCAAATACTCCACCTTCTTAGGCGTCACTGCAGCAGCTTCTTTCCGCTCGACTTGTGCACTTATTTGGGTAGTTGGGTGTGTTTGTGAGTTTTGTGCCTTCTGCCGGGCAGCCATAGCTTACACTCGAGGATCCCGTGAAAGGGCATTACTCGTGCCCGGAGCTTTTTGGCCGCTCTTCTCGGTTTGCGGTTGAAGGTTCACTCGAAGAACCTCGTTTGACGGAGGGTTTCCGGGAACCATATTTGTTTCCATGCCGTTATTCACGAGCATGGTGTTTAGTTCCTTCGCGAAGGTGCCAGGCTTGGTCAGGTTAGCAATGTGTGCATAATATATGCAACACATTATTTTTATTGATTTTTCATTCTCTATTTGCAGGTACGTGGGTGCAGATGCAACACTACTCTCTGCGATCGTTGCCACGGCAACCTTCGCGTAGGTGGCGTTAGCCTTTCTTTCTTCCTCTTTTCTGCCTTTGTCCTTTGCTTTTTGTGTGTTCCTTCTTTATTGGACTGGTCATTGTCATGGTTTTTTTGTGGGCCACCGGAATTGAGGCATTTCTGGAACGAACTTTTACATTCGCGTCAAGAATGGTCTTGGCCGGCGCACACAGAATAAACTGTGAGTGTAGCGTTGGGGCAAGTGGCGGTGGTGTGTTCGTTGTACCTGTAGCACCTGAAGCACATTTGCAGGTCAACGAACTCCTCCCGCTCAGTTTGATCGGGGCAGATGTGGACATTAAAGAGGAAAAGGCCGTTTTCTTTTGCTTTAATCGCCATTGTAGTTTCCGTGAATACTATTTTAAAAGCGTGGGTGTAGCCTTTAAATTTGATTACTTCGGCTACTTCTGCCACTGATGATTCCGAAGCATCGCGTCCGTGATTTGGTCGGTCGAGTGGGCTCCAACCAAGGGGTCGAGGCGTCGGCAGATCACACTTCTATGTGTGCGTATTTGTGGCGGTGTCTGAGGTGCGAGGTCAATTCTCCGAAGGGAGTCTGAGGCACGCGGGGAGGAGAGGGCTTCGATGTCAGCCTCCCTCGAACAGATAGCCGCGTAGCCATTTGGTAAATCAATTAGCCGTATGAGGGTAATATTAAGCTCGCCGTAAATTCTCTCGAAGACCTTGTCCTGTCCGATTTTTGACGGCCTGGCAAGGTCTCTAGGGCAATACGCCGCGTCTCCTTCATCTCTCCGCCATTACACCAAAGGACATAATTTGAGAGGGAATCTGGGGGGACCCGAGTCTGTAGGTGTGTGTAACTGGGTGTGTATGTAGTTTTAGGGATACGTTATGAAAATAAGGAAAAGTGGTATGGAGATGGTGGAAAAGGATGTACAATGAACAAATTGCAACTTTACCTTCAGGCAGCACAGAAGAGTCCTTCTTCCTTTTCCTCAACTAGCATCCATCAAGGCAAGTCAAGGAAAAAATAGCCACTTCCGAACGTATGTATCACTGCTGGTGGAATATCCGGTCATGCACAACAAAACGGCATACAATCAACCTCATTTGAATGAAATCAGTCCAAATTTCGAAGAATTTGACATACCGTACAACGAGTATATAAGAGAACAATCCAGCGACAAGCGCAGTCGACTGTCTTTTACAATGAAATCAAATGAAATGAAAGGGAAAGTGGGAGAAAAAGTTTTAGATTTCGTGCCCCTCCCTCACCCCCCGACCAGTCCCTCCCGGAGGGGGGGGGGAAGCCTGGTTCTCCCGAGTTTCCCCGTCGCCTCCTCCCTCTTAGACTAAAGGCACCGATATAAAAGAGCTCCGGTGAGGGAAGAGAGGGAGGGGAAGAAGAAAGAAGTAAGGATAGGATAGACTGAAATAAAGTCAAAGGCTTGAAAGTTGACCAAGTTGGCCTGTGAACCTGCTTAACGTGGGACCCGGACCACGGTCGTTTTATGTTTCCCTAGCTTTTAATTATTACGATTTGCTGTACCTGTCCCTGGTGTTAGTGTTTGGCCCATCTTTGGATAGCGGTAAAGGAGGAAGATGATTGAAGTGAGAGGGAGTTGGAGGTTTGCAGAAAGGTGCAAGTTGCGTGGAGGTCACGCTAATATCTGCACTATAAACTAATTTTAGAGTTAAGTTCGAAATAAGTTAGAGTGAAAGTGTGTCTGTTTGTGTATTTCTGTGGTTGTTTTGTTATTATGTTATGTGTGTATGAGAGGGGCGTTCAAGCCGTTGTTAGCGTTATTTGTTTTCCTGCTATGTTAATAACTCGAGTTTCTCTGATTTTTGTAGCATAATTCTCGTATCTGTATCTGTTCTGTGGGCTCATGTCCCTTGGTTATTTATTTGTTTAATTCTTTTCTTTATTCATGTTGTTTTCATTTTTCGTTCATTTGCACTTTTTGGTTAATTTTGTCATTCCTTGTGGGTATCAAGTCCAATCCGGTGAGTTTGTCATTATTCGGGAAATTTTTGTCACAATCGGGTTTCCTTATTTGCTTTACACGTAAATCCCTCCTCTTCCCTTTGGTCCGCTTTGTTTTTAGTACTAGGAAAGATCATATGTTGTCTCTAAACTGCCCCTCGTGCTATTTGATTATTTAGTTCCTCTCCTATTTCTTCTTGTTTTTTTCTATGATTTTTTTGGCTCTTTCTTCAATTATTTTGTTTAATGGTTTATTTTCGCTTCGATGTGTAAGTCTCTTTGTTTTTTCCTCTCTAATCGTCACGTGTTCGTAATTATGTATACTGCCTTATTCTGTATACGTTGCATTCTTATTAGATTGCTTCTTGAAACCGTATACAAGGCAATTGTTGGATATTATAGTGTGTCATGGTATTCTTGTTGTTGCTTTAGAGCGCCAGTCTGATCCTATTACTTATGAAGTACAACGATACTTCTATATGGGCTGAGTGGACTTTTTAGTTACCTTATTATTGAGAGAGTGCCACAGCGTCTAATCCGTCTTAAGAAGAGAGCCCGTTAAACACGTAAAGGATCCATTGAAACACAAAAATTATCCAAAAATAAATATATATTTTAAATTTACCAATTAACTACAAAAATTGAAATATTAACAATAACCTAAAAAGTTTAACGGAGATAACCATATTTGAAATAGGGCCCATTTCAGAAGCTATTCATGTCCAAATCGAAATAGGCTACAAGTAAAATATCAATTGCCGATTAGTTATTTCATAGTGAGCCTTTTAAATTAACATTAAACTTCAATTTAAGTTTCACTCTTCTAACTGTAAATATGACGGGGTTCACTAACAATTGTCTCTACTTCAGTTAATTTGAGTACCGTAATAAACGCATAGTAAAGCAATACAAATATAAATGGCCATTCGGACTTACATGAAAGTAGGGATCAGGGGTTGCAGGATGTCACTAGATGGCTTTAATCCCGTTTAGTTGTAATGGAGCGGCCGATTGTAGATTTTCCATGAGATGGGAGGTGGGAAGGGGATCCGATGTCTAATCCTTCGGTTCTACATAAAAACGCGGAGGGAGGAGTTGTACACTCTGGCTCAAGGTGTGCCCTGCTGGATGCTCTTGAAGCCTATTTGTACTCTAGTTTTCTTCTAGGGGTTGCCCACTGGATTTTGGGGTATATGAGGAGATATGGAATGTTCTTGAAAAATTGGATATTCCTCGGGTATTGTTTCTTCTTCTCTCTTTGGTATTAAGATCGCAATTTAGGTCACTCCAGAGTGACGGGTTCTTCTATTATCTTAATTGCGAAATTCATGTTTGTCACTAGGAATGTTGGTCCTGCCAAGTTTCTTACTAAGCCTGTGCAGGATACTTCGGTCTGGCACCGATACAAAACATAACGTTTCTAAGCTATTTTGAAATTGGGCGAAGGACCGATCTTCTCGAACTGGTCCTCTATCGTCTCCACCGAATAATCTTCTTCTCTTGCTACCGAAATTCCTGGTTTAGCACTAGGAATAGTAATCCAATCAGATTTCTTCTAAGTCTGTAAAGGATAGCTCGGTATGGCAACGCTAATAAATCGTGACCATCTTCCTAAGTTATTTAGAAACTGGGTGAAGGGCCGATCTTCTCGAACTGGTCTTCTATCGTCTCTCACCGAATAATCTTCTTCTCTTGCTGCCGAAATTCCTGGTTTGGCACAAGGAATTGTGATCCAGTCAGACTTCTTCTAAATCTGTAAAGGATAGCTCGGTATGGCACCGATACAAAAACTTGTCGTTTCCTAAGTTGTAGACGAATAATTACGAAACTGGGTGAAGGACCGATCTTCTCGAATTGATCCTCTATCGTCTCTCACCGAATAATCTTCTTTTTCCTTAGGGGGTTTATTTATAGTCTGGCGACCGTCCCATCTAGGGGGAAAGGGGCGAGAGAGCAGAGGGAAGAACGAGGGGTGAGGCCGCAAAGGGGAGAGCAAGCGGTGAGGGGAGGGTAGCAATGCGGTGCCCAAGTCGGCTTCTTAATTAGAGGCACCACCAACCGTCACCATCCTTGGTGTTCTTTTTGACTGGCACCGCTTTTTGTGGTGATTTAAGCACGGGCCTCCGGATCTCGTAGGTAATTAGAGTCTTTGGGCGCTGCGTAATGGCCTTTGGTGGTCACCGTGACAAAGTCGCTCGCTCCCGACTACCTATGCGGCGGGGGGGATCAAAAAGGATAGGCCGTTTGACTGTTATTCTGCCGGCTAACATTCCCACGACTCTCCTCATGTGGCTCGATTCTCTTGCTTTCTCCTCAGGGGGAGGAGGGGACTTTTTTACGTATATGTCCGCCTGGCTCTCCGGGAGGCGTTATGTTGTAATTCCTATACATAGGGTTTTAGGTGTATATTGCATCAATATTGTAGAAAGCTTTGATCACAATAAACATAAAAACCTATATTATGTTATTCAAAGAAAGGAAGTTAAATGCTAACATGAAATCATCTAAATACCAGCAGTCCAAATTTTCCTTAGGCCTAAATCTCGGCGATGTCGTGGGAATACATGTTAAAAAAAAAAAGAGTTACGAAAAATATATATATATTATGAAATAAACAGTTATGATTAAAAAGTGAAACTATACAGGACAATTATGATTGGATTTAATTACGCATGTGAATTAAATTTGCATGAGTTTCGGAGAATAGATTTACAATTGATAAATATGAAATATTAAATAGATTATATATTGGGAAATTGATTGTCAATTAGTAATTGATTTAGTTGATAAATAGTAATTGGTTGATTGTAATTAAATTGGTAATTCGATTGGTAATTATTATTTGGTAATTGTTAAATAGATTATAGTTTAGATTGTTTTATGGGATTCTAAATAGATTACATTGGATAAATAGATTGCTAAATAGTTTATAAATAGTAATTGGTAATTTATTAATTTGATTGGTAACTATTAATTGGTTAAATAGATTATAATTTAAATTGTTTTATGGGATGATAAAAAGATTACATTAGATAAATAGATTATTACGGTGTTGGGCGGTATGTAAATGACAAAAGAAACACGCATTAATTCAAGATTCTTTTGGGACATATTTAGCTAAAAAATTACAATCCAAATTACAGACCTGAATCCGATGAGCCGAGCAAAGTGAATGAACCTCATGGGTTTGAGTTTAAGACGCTCGGGAGAGCGGGAGAGGCAATCTCATGATTTATGCCATGGTTACCAACCCTTCTTGAAATTATATATATATATATATATATATATATATATATATATATATATATATATATATATATATATATATATATATATATATATATATAGTTATAAATAAATATTTACACTTGTAGGGGTATAGGCCACTACAATATATCAAGGTAGGCTGCATTGTGGCCTGGTAGATCTTTTTCTTACTTTCTTGTTCAGATTTCTTAATCTGTCGAGTAAAGTTAGCATGCCTCGTGCTTTGTTTATTCTCTCGGTCACGTGTTTCTTTTAACTATTTTTGGTAATAGTTAGGCCTAAAATCTTGCCTTCACCATTATACCTGTATCGCTCTCCATGTACGTAAACTTTGGATAGTTTTTTGTGATACATAAGTATCATTTTAATTTTATCTTTATTCGTTTTAATTTTCCATTTGCGTTCATACTCGGTTATATTTTTTATTTCTGTTGCCGTTACTCTGGCCTGCATCTGAGGGTTCTGATAAACACAGGGAATTAATTGAGTGAAATCATCTGCGTATTTTATGTTCAGACAGCCCTCGTTCGTAGGTGGGGGAATGTCCGAAGTATACACTGAGTATAGCGAAGGACTTAAACACCCTCTCTGAGCGAGGCCCGCATTAAGCTTGAATCTTTCACCTTGGCAATTCCCCTTGTCTATGTATGTATATCTTTACATGACGTAGTCGCATAAAATTCTTTCCAAATAGTTGTTCATTTCCAGATTTAGAATTTTATTTCGTATGCCTCTTTGCCAGACTTTATCGAATTCTTTCGATACGTCCTGCTATACAATGTCCATACTGCATTTCGCTCCTTTCACTTTGCTTATTTTTTCTGTAATCACGCCTAGGGCCATCTCTGTATTCCTGTTCTTTCTGATGCCGAATTGTTGATTGTTCCAAAGATTGTTTTCTCTGAGATATTGATTTAATTTAGTCGCAACGAGTGTAACCCCCTATAACTGTTGACCCTTCTTCGCCGAAGACAAATGGATTCACAAAGCGAGCAACAAGCCTCTCGCTGTACTAACATGACATAATCCACCTCCATCGAGCCTCCTGTCTACAAAGAAGCAGCCGATACGGGATGGCAAAAATCATGGATTTTTGGCTGCCTTACCGAGAAGCTGGAGCGAATTCAGCCACCATCGAGCCTCCCGTTCTTAACCATGCCTCCGTTACGGGATGGTCAAAAATCATGGAATTTTGCTGCTTTACCACCCGAGAGGATGAAGCAGATTCCATCACCAGCGAGCCTCCCGTCTTCACCTAAGCAGCCACGGATTCGTGCTGATTCGCCGCCCGACATCGTGGATCGAATTCCACCTATGATCATTTCATCGCATAGCTACTCTTCTAATTTAGCTCTGCGAGACTTGGCAGTATAAATGATTCGAGCTTATTTCTACGCACCGGACAACTTTGAGCAACCTCGATGAGGTAGAGGAAACCAACAAACCGGTAATAATTGTGTTTTTAAAAATTCCAGTGCTAATACGTTTAATAATGCAAATTTAGTGCTTAATTTTTTTGCGAGGGTGTAAATAGAGAAAATTCCAGTGTCCGGTGGTGAGAATAATAATAATTGTGTAAATTCGTGTATATATTAATATAAAGTTAACTATGTTTAAGAAAAATGGTGAGGTGCCTATAGACAAAGAAATGTTGATGAAAGAAAGAGGTTTAGTTCGCAATGAGAAACTGTGGCTACTACATGCGGAACGCATAATTAATGTGTTGTGGGCGCGCACGCGAAGCTGTAGGTATGCATAAAAATGGTACAAAACCCTCAGGAGCGTTTAAGAAATTAATTAATACTGCAGCCAATAATGGACATAATAAAAGTTGTGGTGAACACACACACATGCATATTTTGTTCGCATTTAAAAGTTGCAGTTCCTGCGTCCGAACGCGCTAAATAACATCTGTAGGAAGTCCTACAGGGCTCTAAACGCTATTACAATCACTGACAGATATCAATTGCCATTCATAGCCAATTTCCCCTCATCTCCTTCTGGCTGTACTCTCTTTTCTCGCCTGATCTGATTCGTGCTTTCAACCAGATCCCTATTCACCCAGACTCCTTTCCAAAGACTAACAACACCACTTCATTTGGATGTTTTGAAATGGTCAAAATGCCATATGGATTGCGCAGCTCTGGTCAAATTTTACAGGGCTTTATGGAACAAGTCCTCAGGAGTCTTACCTTTGTATTTTGTTACATCGATGACCTTCTAATAGCATCCTCCTCGCTGGAGGAACACCCTTACCACCTTCGCCAAGTCTTTTATCGTCTTCAAGAGTACAGTATCGTACTCAATACCTCCAAATGTCTCTTTGGTGTCTCTCAACTCTCCTTCTTGGAAAACTATGTCTTGAGTGCCGGGATTAGCCAACTCGAAGATAAAGTTACCGTGATACGCAACTTTCCTCGACCAACATCACGCAAACAGCTGAGACGTTTCTGTGGTATGATCAACTTCTACCACAGATTCATTCCAAGCTGTGCCCAGCTCATGCAACTTATTGCACTCTCTTGCACCAAAGAATCTATACCTCGCAATTCGCCACCTCTTCCATCACTTGGAAGGACTTGACTTCACTATTTTTACAGACCATAAGCCTTTGGTCGGTGCTTGTTCGTCTCGTAGTACTTCCTCAGTGCACACTGCGGTTGACGCTCGTCATCTTGACTTCATCCTGGAGATGACGAATGATATTCGCTATATTCCTGGTTCTACAAACGTCATACCGGATGCGCTTTCACGCATTGCAGCAATTTCGGGCACGTACCTCTCTCCTACTGCACCTATCGATTATGCAACCATAGCGCTAGCTCAGGAACAAGATGAAGACATGCAAACACTGCGTCATTCTTTTCAACTCGTCGTTTGCGAGATCGAATTACCGGACAGTCATTCCAGGCTCATCCTGGTCGACTATTCATTACCTGACTGTCCTCGCCTTCTCATTCCTTTTGCTTACCGTCGGCGCATTTTCAACCTAATTCATGGTCTCTTTCATCCGGGGGTCAATGCTACACGCAAGCTCGTTGGACAACGCTTCGTGTGGCCAGTTATGAATGCCGATAAGGCCAAATGAACTTGCTCATGCCTGCCATTCTGGCGCGCCAAAGTCCATCGCCACACAAAAGCTCCTCTGGTCCATTTTCCTCTTCTTTCGTCACGCTTTGACGCTGTCCACGTCGATCCATTAGGTCCTCTGCCTTACTCCCGTGGTTGCAATTCATCTTCTCCCCATGATCGATCGTTTTACTAGATGGCCAGAGGCAGTTTCTATTCCGGATATCAGAGCTTCCCCTGTCACTCGAGCCTTCGTCTCAGCATAGGTTTCTCGGATTGGTGTTCCATCAACGATCATAAATGATCGTGGCAGCCAATTTGAATCCCACCAATGGGATGCACTCATGTCAGTGCTTGGCACCTTTCGTCTACGTACCACTAGCTACCACCACCAAAGCAATGCCAAAATGAAACGGTTGCATGGTACACTCAAAGCAAGCTTACGCTCTAGTGATCCCAACATCACATGGGTAGACAAGCTTCATTTGATTCTCCTGAGTATTCGTTTATCCTTGAAAGAGGACTTGGCCTGCTCTGCGGCGGTACTTGTCTACGGTACTCAACTTCGTCTTCCAGGTCAATTCTTCTCTTTTCCTGACCAACCTCTACTATCTCACCTCGATCTCGCTTCATATGGACATAATTTTGTACGGGTATAGCGTACGAGAAGTGCAGGCGAGCGGCTTAAAAGCCTCATTTGAATGAGTTTTTTTTGAGACTCAGGATGGCCGAGTGGATTCGCCGCTGGCTAACAGTGGTCAAGCGACGCGGGAAACTGTTCGCAACTCGCCTATGCTATTATTTTTCTTTGCCCCTTATCCTACTCTTTTCTATCTACAATGGTGCCCAGACCGGGGAGGGGGAGCGTTAGCCCTTGGATTACATTTCCAAACGGCCTCTCTTAATTTCTTCAAAATACGCTCCGCTTCTAGGAGGGGGTTGTATAGCGTACGAGAAGTGAAAGCGAGTGGCTTAAAAGCTTCGTTTGAATGAGTCTTTTTTGAGACTCAGGATGGTCGAGTGGATTCGCTGCTGGCTAACAGTGGTCCAGCGACGCGGGAAGCTGTTTGCAACTCGCCTACGCTATTATTTTTCTTTGCCCCTTTTCCTACTCCCCTCTATATACACGGGTTATGGTTGAAGTTAAGCCAAACGCACCTAGAGTGCCTGCTAATTATAAAACCTTAGTGACGAAAGAGATGACAATATGCTCCTATGTTTTCTTCCGTCGCGATTACACTCGCACCTCTTTGCAACCACTCTATGACGGACCCTTTCTCGTCATTCCAGGAAGCCGAAGTTCTTCGTACTTTAGCTTGGCATCAAGCAGTATACTGTCTCCATAGACCGCCTGAAACCCGCCTATATAGAAAACGTTCACCTAGAACGCCATTTTCCTCCCTTTTCAATTACTAAAACCCTTTATGCTCCAGTAAGCAGCCCAAACACTCTCTAACTCACCATTTCAGCCCCCCTACTATTTAAACTCCACCTTTCGTTTTGCTGTCTCCTCCTTTTGTGTTGCAGGTAGCCTCATCAGCAGCGGTGATCAGTCAAGATCAAACCTCTTCACCACTAGTCACTCCGTCAGCAAAGAACATGACTCAGGACTCCCACGTCCCGCTTGACGCAATCTCGGAAAGAACCGGAAAGCGGATTACCTTCGCCACATCAATCTTCACACGTGCAAGCGCCTCGTTCAACGCTACTGACACTGCCACGGCGAATCTGTGTCCTCGTACCCGAATTCAAACCAATGGCACTGTCACGTGCTCCGGTCGTGTCGTTAGTAGACCTCTGCGTTATACGGACCAGTAGTACTCTATTATAAAAAGGGAGGTAACCTTCTTAGGGGGAGAGCGTTATAGCAATCCCCTCTGGGTGATTCCTATAAATAATAATAATGCTGGAGAAATTATGTTCATATATATATATATATATATATATATATATATATATATATATATATATATATATATATATATATATATATAACAGAATCACGAAAATATGGACCGCGATGCATATATAAATATAGTCAACAGCCACGACGAAAAATGAAACACGGAGGATTTGCTGCGAGTCTGTTTTGTAAAGGACGATTAGGCGAAAGTCCTCACAGATCTCCCGTATTTCATTTTCTTTCGTGTCAGTTGACTACACACACACACACACACACACATATATATATATATATATATATATATATATATATATGTGTGTGTGTGTGTGTAGTCAACACACACATATATATATATATATATATATATATATATATATATATATATATATATATATATATATATATATATATATATATATATATATATATATGTGTGTGTGTGTGTGTAAAACTAGCATGAGATATAATTAATCAATCAATCACTCTGTGACGAGAATAAATTATTTTTATGTAATATCACTCCAATACGACAAAATCCTTTTTATACCAGATTTTCCCTTATTCGAACACACAAACACACGCCTTTCGCCATCTGACTTGAATCGCTTTTCAAGGTCCATCCGTGCACAGCGTTGCTGCAAATAATGGTCATTCAAAATTTCTCTTTTACTTATTCTCTGAAAACAATCCACAAAAGAGAGTTGGTTCTAATTCCTGTTCATTCTCTCATTTACTGACCCCAATTCACATTCCATAATTAGTTGTGTACTTACATAAATACAATTACATATTTATATACACCTGCGAACATACCACTCTTGGCACGTGCTTTCAAATATTAACTTTCCAAACGCATAATTTTATAGCGTACGAGAAGTGCAGGCGAGCGGCTTAAAAGTTTCGTTTAAATGAGTCTTTTTTGAGACTCAGGATGGCTGAGTGGATTCGCCGCTGGCTGACAGTGGCCCAGCGACGCGGGAAGCTGTTTGCAACTTGCATACGCTACTATTTTTTTTTTGCCCCTTTTCCTACTCTTCTCCATCTACAATTGGTGCGCAGACCCGGGATTACTGTACCTTAAAGGGGTATAGTAGAAGGAGAATGAGGTGATTGGGGTTCTAGATGAACATTTTCGGTATAAGTAGGTTTTAGGCGTGTTGCCAGAGCACTATGCGAGCTCGAGAATTAATGGCGTGTTGCCAGAGCACTATGTGAGTGCGAGGATTTATGGTGTGTTGCCAGAGAACTATGTGTTGTCAGAGCTCTATGCGAGTGCGAGGATTGATGACGTGTTGTCAGAGCACTATGTGAGTGCGAAAGAATTAATGGCGTGTTGCCAGAGCACTATGTGAGTACTGAATGTAATGGCGGGTTGCCAGAGCCTTATGTGAGTACTGAATGTAATGGCGTGTTGCCAGAGCCCTGTGTGAGTGCGAGGATTGATGATGTTGTCAGAGCACTATTTGAGTGGGAGAGGATTTATGGTGTGTTGCCAGAGCACTATGTGAGTGCGAAAGAATTCATGGCGTGTTGCCAGACCACTATGCGAGTGCGAGCGAAATGATGACTTGTCATAGCACTATATGAGAGCTGAATGAATTGATGCGATTTGAGTTGAGGATTGAGTGTGGGTCAGTGCAAAAGTGAGGACCTACCTGAATAAGTGAAGTGTGGTTTAGGTGTCAGATGTTGACCCGTTTATTATCAATGTTTGTTGTTAATGTTTGTTAATTGTTATTTGTTGTTAATGTTTTTTTGTTAATCCCTTGAGGTGTTAGTTTAAAGGATGTGAGTGCGAGGATTGAGAGACTGGAGTGAAATACAACAAAATATTTACCCTCATTCTTCCAACTTTCCTCACCATCTTCCGCACCATCAGGGCCTATGCTGGTATCATCAAAGGTCTGGGCATCATTGTGGATAGAGGGAGGAAGGAAAAGGGGCAAAGAAAAAATAATAGCGTAGGCGAGTTGCGGACAGCTTCCCGCGTTGCTGAACCACTGTTAGCCAGCGGCGAATCCACTCGGCCATCCTGAGTCTCAAAAAAGACTCATTCAAACGAAGCTTTTAAGCCGCTCGCCTGCACTTCTCGTACGCTATAATTTGTATTCCATTTCAACATAAATCAGCTATGTATTCCACAATATTCTCTGTATAGCCGTATAGCCTTCAATTTGTATCCCTTGAATATCCTCTACGTTATTCAATTCAATTTTTTATACTAATAATTACTTCAAATCATAATTTATTGTAAGATTATAATATATCCTATTTTTGTTAACTTAAATCATTACATTCCTATGATAGCTAGGAGAGTTCAAATCCACGTCATCTTTATGGTGTGGGGGTCTAACTAAGTAAAACATTCGAATAAAAATTTAAACGGTTCACACATTGAACCTTATTAATGGGAAGACAAACTTCCCGGTATGTATTATTCTCTTTCGTTAATAGGAAGAGAGACTTCTCGGTATGTATTTCTCTTTTGTAAATGGGAAGATGGACTTCCCGCTTCGTATTAGCTCTTTCGTAAATGGGAAGATAGACTTCCGGGTTTGTAGTATTCTCTCTCTTGTAAATGGGAAGTTAAACTCGCCAGTATGCAGTGTTTTTATCTTGTAAAGAAAGGAACGAAAATCCCAGTGTACTCGGTCAGTGAAGGAGCTCTTCGTAACCGTTGCCTCCTGTGCCGGGTAGTGAGGTAAAAGGCCAATGTGATGGACTTTTTCTTGGAGCGCAAATCGTGCATGTCACAGAGAGCGACATTGTTGAGTCGATGCTACTTAGAGCTCCTTCTATTCTCCTTGTAAGACCTAGTAGGGAAGAGTTTACGCCATCGAGGTCGCTTACCCACACATTTACCTCCTTTACCGAGAATACACATTCCCTAGCGTAGCTGGATCCGAAGTCTGAATAAGCGCTTAAAAGTTCGATGATGATGATAGTGTACTCAATTTTAGAAGACGATGGGATAGTGGGCGAAAATTAAAGCGCGGAGGGGCATTTTGCCCTAGTAGGAGGGAATCACTTTATGTTTTCTTTAGATGACTTTTGCCATCTTTTCGCGTCAGGAAAGTAGCCTTTATTCAGGGCGGTATTCATGGTATTTACCCGTCCCTGAATAATTTGCTTCGGGGCTTTCACGAGGTTGTTTTTTTTGTGATCTCAGACTAGCCTGGTGCCCTTTGCTTGAAGGACCTTATGGTGTTCATAATCTCTTCGGAGGTGATTGGGCACTTGTGGTCGGTCAACCATTACTCTTACCTGAGATACTTGCGGGTGGGGGTGGGTTCTATGTATCATTCTGCTGAGGTCACCGAACAGTTGGTCTTCGAATTCCTGGTCGAAGTCGTCGTTCTCCTCAGGGGTTATAGCGAAAATCTTTTTCCAGTGTGTCCTGAATCTTATTTGGGGAAGAATCTTGATAATCAATGATATATTCTCTTTCTTTTATTTGTGTTTTGGTTTTGGCAGGCAATCCCCTAAGTCTTCGGATGCTGTTCCAAAAACTTACTGGATTGCCCTCAATGTCCAGCCTACTAATGATGTCATTCCAGATTTCTCTCTATTTCTCTGTGATTGTGTGTTTTAACTCCTCTTTTAGTTGTCTCATTCTGGCTGTCTTTTCCCGATTTGAGCCTGTCCTGCCTATTTCCTCGTAGATCTCTTTATGTTCTCTGGTGACTTTCCTCATCTCTTTCGTCCACCTAGGTTGTGGGGAGCATTTTATAGGAGATCCTGGGGACACATCTCTCGTTGGCTTTAATGAGAAGATTAGTGATGGTGTTTATCTCCTCATCTAACTCTTTGAGATTAGCGTCTCCCAGGCCAGCTGGTTGGTACTCGCTAAGTATCTCTCTATATAGCTCCCAGTTAGCTTTCGCATAAGTATTGGAGCAAGTGAGATTGTTGTAATTATGGGGTGGTGGTCGCTCGGTACCACAAGTCCGGGCACATTGCTGATGTTATAGGGTAAGTTCCCTCTTGCTAAAAATATGTCCGGTTTTGTTGCCGAACGATGTGTTAGGAGGGTCGGGAAATCAGGCCCGACTCTCTGGAGTCTGTCTTTCGAGTAGTAGTTTCAGATTCCTTCCCCTTTGGTTGGTACAACCGTACCCAAACACTCTGCATCTGGCGTTTATGTCCCCGCCCAGCAATGCCATTTTTCAGCGCCCGAAGATGTTGAAGAAGTTGGGAATCAGCAGGTAGTTTCGGCGGGACGGCTGATGGACAGCTGCTACGGTTAGGCTTCCCACCAGGGTTGGGATTTCGACAGCCAGGTGTATTTTATACGCTCACGTGAGGAACATTACCAACCCAGGCTGCTTTGTCGTATCGATCTTGTGTTTTTTTTGTGATCACAATGTAGTTTGGTATTTTTATTGTGTTTACACCGTGTTCTGAAGTAAGGATCAGGTTAGGATCCACTGTACGGAAAATGTTTCCTCATTGAATGGATTTCCCTTCCCATCCGTTTACATTTAGTGAAAGTATTTTTAATGTTTTTTTTGTGTTCCCATGTTTTGTTTGTTTGGTGTGTTTGTAGTTTATGTGAGTGTGTATATTCCCCTTTACTTTTTATCGCGTCTCTTTTTCCCGTTTTTTAATTCTTTCGTACTCTGCTTCACTTATATTGAGGCAGGAGTCCCTATTATTATTATTAAAGTTCCAAGCCACAACCCCAACTGGAAGAGCAAATAGCTATAAGCCCAAGGGCCCCAGTGGGGAAAGAAACCTGGTATGGAAAAAACGAAACAAAGATTAAGAAAAACATAATAAATAAATAGAAAATCAAAAAAAAAAAAAAAAATAAAAAAAATAAAAAAATTAAATGCTATAATGTTAAAAATATTATAATATTATATATGTGTGGATAATGAATAAAATATTAAAGTTATAAGTTTCTGTTAATTAAAAATGTATTAGCACCCACTTTAAATTTCTGAAGTTCCAAGGACTCAACAACAACACTAGGAAGTTCATTCCACAGTTTAGTTGTGTTAGGAATGAAACTTCTTGAAAACTGTGTTGTGTTGAATCTCATAGGCGTAAAGGCCCTACTATTGGCATTTAGTACACCTCTGGTAACTCGTTGAGGGGCATATAAATTGGGCAGATCGTGATGCAGTGGATGATCTGCATTGTTAAAAATTTTATATAAGATGCATAAGGAGCTTATTGCTCGCCTGTGCCACAGATCAACTTTGAGGTCAGGAATTAAAAATTTTATTGCTCTCAAATTTTTATCTAATAAATTAAGATAAGAGTTGGCTGCCGAACTCCAAACAGGGGCGCAATATTCAAAACACGGAAGAATAAAAGCATTAAAACAATTTTTAAGAACAGTCTGCTCTCCAAATACTTTGTAAGATTTCCTCAAAATGCCAATTTTTTGAGCAATAGAGGAGGAAATAGATCGAATGTGATTCTCAAAAGTAAACCTAGAGTCAAGCATAACTCCAAGCAACTTAAAAGAATCACATATGGAGATGGGAATGTTATTTATTAAAAGATCTGGATGGGGAGGATCTAGTGTTCTGGATCTGCTAACAATCATACTCTGGGTTTTCTTTGCATTTAACTTCATGCCCCATGAAGTGCACCAAACATTTATCTTAGCCAGATCTCTATTTAAAGACTCTGCAACCGATGCTCTCAACTCAGGAGATGGGACTGGGGCTATTAGAGTAGCATCATCAGCATAGGCTATAAGTCTATTTTCCAGTCCAAACCACATATCATGGGTATATAATATAAACAGTAGAGGACCAAGAACACTGCCTTGTGGTACACCAGATAGCACCTCTCTCTCATCACTAAAATTATTGTCAACATAAACCTTTTGATGTCGATTTGTTAAAAATTGTTCAATAATATTTAAAAATACACCACCTACTCCCAACTGCTTCAACTTAAATATCAGGGCCTTATGATTGACACGGTCAAATGCGGCACTGAAATCCAGGCCAACTAAGCGAACTTCTTGACCAGAGTCTAATGATTTTTGGACAATGGTGGAGACAGTGAGAAGTGCATCACAAGTGCTCAGACCCTTACGAAATCCAAACTGTAAAAAGGGAAACAGACGATTAAGCTCGGCAAATGTACTTAAACGTTTAGCTAGTAAACGTTCAAAAATCTTAGATAGAACAGGAGTTATAGAAATGGGCCTATATTCAGTAGGGTTAAAACTACCACTTGCACTTTTACATAATGGAATGATGTTACCAATTCTCCAACATTCGCAAAAACTACCACTCCTCGCCAGCTTCCGAAGAATAACGGAAAGCTTGGGAGCCAAATACTCTGCAGTTTTCTTAAAGAATAAAGGGAATATACCATTTGGGTCAGTACCACCATAAGCATCCAGATCAAGAAGTAACTGTTTTACTTCACTTGAACGGAAAGCAATCTTGTTTAACCTTGGTTCAGGGAAACAAGTGTCAGGTAGAGTTAGATTCTCATTACTTTGTTTATTATCAAAAACATCAGCCAACAGTGTTGCCTTTTCTTCAGGACTATGGGTAATGGAACCATCAGGTTTAAGAAGGGGTGGCATAGATGAATCATTCCCAAAAAGAGCAGACTTGAGAGTGGTCCAGAATTTGTGGGAATTTGCTGTGCGCTGAAGAGTTCCCTTTGTGGTAGTATTGAATTCAACTTCCGCATTATTATATACCCTCTGAGCTGCTGTTCTGTAGTGCACATAATTATCCCATAGAAAGGCAGATCTACTCCCCTTCCACAGGTTGTAGGCTTCTTGTTTCTGCATATGAGCCCTCTTACAGTCATCATTAAACCAGGCTTTGTCCTTAGTGCGATATCTGATCATACGGAATGGAACATGTCTATCAATAATTGAAACAATTTTATCATTCAAAATACGAACTGCTTCAACCTCCTTATATATTAGTGGCCAGTTGATCCGGGAGATATCATTTAATATATTGCACCAGTCTACTTGAGATTTGATGAATACTTTGCTTGTATGAGCTATATTAGGAATAGATTGCACAATACAGATAGTTATAGAAATTGCACAGTGGTCAGAAGTTCCCACAGGAGGATCAACAGCACTTGTAACGACTCCAGGGGAATCAGTGAAAACCAAGTCAAGGCAGTTCCCAGATGAATGGGTAGGCTCCCTAATGACTTGCTCACAACCCGACTCACACGCAAAATCATAAGCCCTGATACCATGACAGTCAGTAGGGGAGACAGAAGACAGCCATTGCCTATGATGAGCATTGAGGTCTCCCATAAATACAAAGCAGGCTTTCCGGTCATTTTCCTGTACCTTGGCCATGGCAAGGAGCAGACAATCAAAAATAGTATCATCTAAGTCTGGATTGCGATAGACAGAAAAAAGATAAAAATTATTTTGCTTACCACATACTTTCATAACTTGCATCTCATGGCAAGAACAAGCATAGGAGGTCTTTGAAGCAGAGTAACCATTCCTAATGTAAACTGCCATTCCTCTAGCCCTAGGAATGGCATCACGCCTAAGTAAAATTGGTTTTTTGAAGCCTGGTATAAGTATTTCAGAGACATGCCTCATATTTGAAACCAGGGTCTCTGAACAGAGTAAAATGTCATGAGACTTGGATGAAGCAGTCAAGTCTTTAATATTGGCATGTAGGCCCCTAATATTAATATAGAGTAGACGACATTTTATCTGACGAGGATGACCAGGTCCAGGGTTGAGCTCAATATCTCCTGATAAAATTAAAATCGATATTAAAAAAATAATATTAGCAACAAGATCTTCAACAAAAATAACAATTTGTACAACAACAACAACAACAATTTGTACAAAATTATTCAATAGCAAAACTTTCATTAACTGAATATTATATGTCGGAAAAAAAACTGGTCAACATGATGGAGCCGACACATCATGCAAGGCAAAATTCCCTTCAGGACGCCACAACAACTGAGGGAGGACAGTAATGATGACTTTGGAATGAAAAAGAATAAAGAAAAGAGAAAAGAAAAGAATAGACCAAGGCAACCTCATGAAAAGCCATCAGAGCCTCTTTGCTCATCTATTAAGCCTGCCCTACACACCATTTGAGTAAAACAAGAGGAGGAATGAAAAATAGGAAAGTATGCCTAAATGTACCCTTAGGCAGGGATCTCAAACACAAGAGAGTGGAAGACCATGGTACAGAGGCTATGGCACAATCCAATGCAAGAGAACACCTTTCTGTCAGGGAGGTCCCTTAGCCTTTGACTGAAGTGTCTATCCACAAGACAGTGGAGGGTTTGGATTCAGAGTTATCCCTCTCCTAGGCGGATTGTCAACCAAGACTTCGAGCTCCACCTGCCCGGGTTTGAGTTCGGAGTTGTCCCTCTCCTAGGTGGATTGTCACACAAGACTATGAGCTCCACCTGCCCATACCGTAACCCTGGTATAGGGTGGCTACCGAGCGCTACGCCTTGCCAAAGGGCGACTCGTGATTTTGCCCTATGCAGTTTTATTTTCGCTGCCATGAGCGCCTCGTCTACTATAGCTTTTTATGCAGGGGCATCGTAAGTCCACTTCAATTGTCCTGTCTTTACCCCTTCAACAATCTTCTTAATGCTGGGGTTGGCTAAGAATGGGGTCAGATGAGTTCTGTAGAACTGCATTCTAAGTTCTTTTCCATCATATTTGATGGTTTGTTTTCTTTGGGAGGTTGGATGTGTTATTCTTCAGATGAGGAGGATGCGGAGCTTGAGAGGTTACCCCCCCCCCAGCTTGCTTTATTCTCCTTTATCTCCCGTTTCTTCTGGCCTCTATTATCAGGTCCATATTTGTGGAGTTTAGAGAGGCTTGTGATGTTCCCTGGTGTTCATTCTCTTCCGCTCTTTCTTCATCTGCTGGAAACGGCGTCGCTGAGGCATCTTCCTCAGGCTGGTATTGTATTTGCAGGACGTTCTCCGATGGAGGGTTGTCCGGGAACCACATTTCTTCAAGTCCATTCTTTTGAGCATGATGTTAAGCTCAGTGGCGAAGCAGCCCGGGTTGGTAACGTTCCTCACGTGAGGATTTTTTGGGAGTTTTTATTACTAACCTTCAGGTATGTTTTTAGAGGCGGCACAGTATATGGTCCTTGCGAGGGTGGCTTTTGCCGCTTGGGCGTAGGAGGTATTAACCCTCCTAATTCCTCCTGCCCTTTTCTCATCTTCTTTCCTTTTTAATATTTCCTTTTTCCTTGGCAAGGCATGGCCATTGCCCCGTGCTTTTGGCCACAGTTTGGGCATTTTTCTTCGGCTGCCGGGCATTCCCGCCAGCCATGCCCTTTTCCACTGCATCTAGAGCAGGTCAATTCCTGTTCATTGCACTCTTTTGTGGTGTGGTGTTCGAGCTTGAAGCACCTGAAACACATTTGCACTGGTGTAAACTCTTCCCTCTCAATTTGTTCCCCGCTTATTTTGGCATTGAAGAGCAGCAATCCACTCTCATTCGCCTTAGCTGCCATCGTTGCGTCTCCAAATATTATTTTGAACATGTGATGTTACTCCGTGTTATCTCATCTGCTCCTGAACTTTACTATCTCGCTTATATTAGCCCATTGCTGGTTTCTCTCTATTTCGTTTTTTTTATGTCTTCTTTAGTATGTTGGCCGATCCACGGGTCCAGCCTTCGGCATATCACACTTCTGTGATCCTGGATCTGGGTAGGGGTACTGGGCTGGAGGTTTATTTTCCTCAAGATCTTGATTCCTGCATCCTTTGTGAGGGTCTTAATATCCTTCTCCTTCTCGCATATAGCAACATATCCTGTCGGAGAGTCGATTAGGCGGAGGATTGCCCCATTTAGCCTTCCCCTTATTCAGTTTTTCTAGGCCACTTATGGATCTCAGTGGGACCCTTGCAGCACTGGAGTCCGCCATTTCGGCCTGTGTGCAGCCCCTTGAAGAGGGAACTGCACTTACTTTCTCGCTTACCTTATTTTTTTTTGTATTGGGACCTACAAATGTGTATGTTTATCAGAGTTTTTAGTTTTTTCCTTATATTTTTGTAATTTATTTGCTTTGGGGAGAAGAGAGACCCCCTCATTTGCTCGCCGGCTCGATGGATGAAGGATTTGCCTTCTAGGGGGAATGATAACGAAGGATGGGATGAATCCGGGGGGAATCCTCTCGGGGGTGTGATTGTATGGCTGACCTATTGACAATGCCCCCCCCCCCACCAGGTTTTTTAATCACGACCGCATCCCAACCTATAATAGAGACGGTTGTATGTCCCTATATGGTCCTGGAACCCCCCCCTCCCCCTCCGCTGTGATGAGCAGCCCAGGTAGCAGTCCGTCCATTGTCCGAAAATGTTTTTGACATTGTTATCGGCTGTGGGCTACCCCTCAAACCAGCTTCCTCCAATGCCCTCAATTATGCCATGGCAACCGCTCGGCATAGTTGGGACGAAATATGAATGGCAATCCTCCTTCAAATCTGGCGGTAGTTTACGTAGGGGGTAAGGCGGGTGCCTGAGCAGTCATCTGCTTAAGTGGGGCCACTAGAAAAAAAAGAAAGATGAATGATTAGTGATGACTGGTGAGGATGAGTACAACTGTATTTCTCTCTTTTGTAATAGCTGGTATCTAAAAAAAAATAGAAACCAGAAGTTTCGAAGGCATTTGGTAAAAAGATTACCTAACCGTAGGTAAATCTGCCAGAGTAGTTCAACCAAGAATTCCGAGCTAGCTTAAAAGCTTGATTTTGATTTGATTTGATGAGTTAGGTGGTGAAATGTATGGTAGGTGTGATAGTGGTGAAGAAATTTATTGGTTTTTGTTACCCTAGTTGCGAGGGCATCGCCTTCGTTTTACTACCATATTTTTCCTCTTTTCTTGTCTTTTTTTTTGCCGCTAGTGTTCCCACTGTTGGGATTTTAGACTGGCTCTGAATCTTCCTTTTAAATATATATATTTATATAATTTTATTTTTTCCTTAATCGTAGCTTTCTAGCCTTTCAAGTTTGTCTTTTGTTAACTTTAATTAACCTAAAATTATTTTTGTGGGCATTTTGCTTGCCTCTTTTATTTCCATTTTCGTCTATTATTTTATTCATAAATTAGTTTGTACTTTTTTTTTTAGTTTTCTTTTGATGGGATCTTCGCCTCTTTTATTTATTTTTATTTTATTTTTAATTAGTTTGTTTGGTTTGGTTTGGTTTTCTTGCTTTGTTGTTGTTGATTTTCCCATTGATGGGCTCTTCGCCTCTTTTGTTTAGTTTTACTTTAAAAAAGAGGTATTTCGCCTATTTTTATTGTTTGTCCTTTTATTTATTTATTTTATTTTTATAGTCTTATTCTTTATCTCTTCTTTGTTCGGTTTTCGTTTTGGTTGTTCGCCTGTCTTTATGTTCGTATTTCTCGATCTTGGTTATTTATATATTGGGTTTATTGCGTATCCCGCGCAGTTTCTTCCACTTGCTGTCCTTGCAACTTTGTGTCGCATCTGCTGTGGGATTGCAATGTTGAGGTTGTCGAGTGTGGGTATAATAGTTTTCTCTATCTTATCCCAAGTCTTTCTCCCTAGCCTTTGAGCTTCCGTATTAATTCATTAAGCCCTGCTCTTGCGTGTAGGTCTATTTGCCTAATACGGTCACTTCTTCTAGCTCCAGCTATTAGCAGGGTGGCTTAATTTTGTACTCTCTGTATCGTCCTGAGAAAAGTACAACTTGCCATCCGCGTTATCACTGCCGGGTACACCAGGACGGAGCGTACCAAGGCACTGTATAGCTTTTTCTTGTTTGGATCGTTAAGGTTCCGGAACCTGTATAGTTTCCGAAGTTGCCTTTTGACTAGGGAGACTCTGGTGTTGATTTAGGTTTTGTACCCAGACTTGGTGAACCGTAAACCCAAGACGTTACCCTCATCCGAGTACGGATATAGGTCGTCGTTCACGATGACGTCATCTACTTTTCAGCGGTTCATTGGGATTATTTTGAATTTTTAGCGGTTGGTTTTTATTTTCCACTTCCTTTGATATCTATTAATGTTGTTTATTTCGGCATCTGTATCCCTTGCTTGAACTCCGGCGTTTCTATAAGAGCTGGGGACGATTTGTGTGATGTCATCTGCAAATTGCAGATACATCGTGTCGTCCCGCACCGGAGCAGGAAGGTCTATAGTGTAAATGAGGTACAGCAACTGACTCAGACAGCTGCCTTGTGGAATTCCTGGCATGAGTTCGAATTCGGGTCCTGAAAAGCCATCGATGGAGATTTGGGCTTTTCTCTCCATAAGATAGTCACAGAGGACCCTTTCCAGGAGTGGGTTCGGCTGAAGGTCCAGGATCTTGAATTGGAGACTCCTCAGCCAAACCCTATTGAAGGCCTTTTGTACCTCGAGCAGCACCACATCTACGTATTTTCCCTCTGCTTTGTAGTGGACTATTTTCCCGTTAGGAGGGCGAGGGCAGTTTCTGCTCCTCACCCCTTTTGGAACCCGTGCTGCAGGGAGTTGTGAGCTCCAAGTTTGGCTAATTGTTCTTGAAGCCGGTTTGCTAGGATTTTTTCTTAGATTTTACCCACAAACTCGAGAAGGGATATTGGTCTGTAATCCACCAATTGATATGGGGGCTAACCATCCTTGTGTATAAAGATGATTTTAGCCACCTTTAGACCGTCGGGGATACCGTTTCTCCTTCATTAAAACTATGCATTTGCGCGGTTTTGGGAGGTGTTCAGCTTTTTATTTGAACGGCTATAATATTGAATTTGTTACAGGGCTCAAATCATTAAGCGTATCCTTAGATTCCAAATTTGTATGGATATCCATATGACATAGGTATAGAGACGCACATTATACCGCTTGTTCAATCTTGCTACCCCCCCCCCCCAAAAAAACCCGGGGGGGGGGGGACGGCGATCAGGTCTACTCATCGGCTCCAAAAAATAGACCATGATTAAAATTTACGGGAGGGGGGGGGGAGGATCAGGTATACTCATCGGCTACAAAAAATAGACCATGATTAAAATTTATGGGAGGGGGAGGGGGAGCTGTTGCTAACTAGTATTCTTCGCATATCACCTGTCAATAGTCCAGATGTGGAGTTTGGCATTCTGCTGCTTTCTTACCAGAGATTATTGAAGATGTGCATGCGTTATGCTTTTTTTATTGTATATTACGGACGCCAGCTACCCAACTTCTCAGGTGGCTATTTGTGGCCTCTTGTGTAGCGCCCTTTGATAAACTGGTCCTTACCAAGAATTTGTGATCACGCCTCTTGCCTAGATGTCCCTTTTATATCGCACATTTTGTCAGTGTTTACTTGTTGGAGCTCTCCTCCTTTGGGCATATGCAGCACTCAAAGCGTCCACTTCACGCGTGGTTTGGGAGCATGCCCCTTTCTATGCTGATGGTTCAATTCGGACCGCAGTTGGTGTATACTCAGAGGAGTCTCTACAGCTGATTTTGCATATAGTAGCTATGTAAATATAGGATAAAGGGCGATAAAAAAAGTAGAATAAGGAGTTGCGAATACTTTCCTGCGAGCGGCGTATCGACTGCGCCTTCCTGACTTTCAAAAAGACTGTCAAGCAAAATTTTAAACCACCCGTTTTCAATTCTCGGCAGAGCATACGCGTATTTTGAAGAAATAGAGACTATTAATGTCGCCTGGAAACGTTATCCAAGGCATAGCGCACCCCCCCCCCCCCCCGCGTCTGGGCACCATTGTAGATTGGGAATTTAGGAAAAGGGGCGATGAATAAAAATTGAACGAAAATAGCGTGGTGTTGAGAAGTGTAAAGAATCAAAATATTTTCTCTCCTGCGCGCCGGCCACAACAAATCCGACACTTGGCTCAACGTCAGCCGGATGATCGTCCACAGTCGAGGAGAGGTTCAAGAACAACGGACCTCAAAGATCGACCTCATTCAGGCAGCCCTGAAGTTCTCAACCGTTTGGCTGTGAAAAAGGGGCTTCGAAAGTAGCCACTCTGTCCAGGGCCGTGGAAAGGCCTCTGCTCACCGACCTTTTGCGAGAACAACGTCAGGAGAGCTGTATTCGCCTTCCCAACGACTTGAAAGTGGCATGAAAATCGAATTCTCATTTTTTTTCTCATGAAAAACCTCCAGGGTGGATCAGGTCATCAACAAACAGAACGAATGCGTGGTAAGCTTCGGCAAGGACGTTTCCTAAGTCCGCTACTTGTCCACGACCAAGCACCCGGCCTCTGTGATGATGCTCGGCGTCGTGAAGATGCCGCCTGTGTGTCTCGCAGCCGATTACAGGGACATCTTGACCACGAAAGTCCTGCCCTAGGTGAGAATGATCTCGAAGAAGGTGGACGTCTTTCAGCAGGCCGGTGGCCCGGTCCACACGACAAAGAACGTGCAAGAGTGGTTGGGATCGAACATGAACTTCTGGTTGAAGGACTTTTGACCGCCTCAGTCGCCCGACCTCAATCCCCTCGACTACAGCGTGTAGGCGCAGGTCAAAGGCAAGACCTGCAAGGTCTGCCACAGCAACGTTGAAGAGAGAAAGTTCTACGTCAACCGCGTGCGGGCCATCATAAGCAAGAACTTCGCAACGTGTGAGCGGCCTTCAGGTTTCGCCTTGAGCGCGTGCTCGCCGCCAAGGGCAGCCACATTTATTAATAACATTACAATTTAAACCCATATTTTATGTTAAAACAATAAAAATGTCTAATTGCATCAAAACTATCATTGTGTGTTTTGTTGAGAGCGTCGCAGCGAGTATAACAGACTTTTGCAATACCGAGTATACAAACTTTTGCCAAGTGATCCTGACCGACACGCTCTCTTTAGTTTTAGTTTTTTATAAATACAGTTCGATAAACCCACACAATTATATTTAGAGGCCATTTTGAATACTCAGGACTTGCGATTACTGTGTTCAGGTAGCGTCGATACTGCTCTCTCAGGACACTCTACCAAAAAATGTACCAAAACGAAAGCACTTTTCGACCCAGCAACCAGTAGACTATTTGGTACAAGTTATCAACAATTTGTCTCTCGAAAACACCAGAAAATATTTTAATTTAGCAGGAAAGGAAATTCCATTTTGAATACTAAAAGTACATTATTTACAGTAGTAAAGGTGACAAACAACTCGCATAAGTTTTGTACAAAGGTCCTATCCTTTATTTTTTTAAAGTTTGGACCAGACTGCATGGTAGTTATTCAAATTTATTTCATGATTTGAGTAGTGGAATGTTTTATCCATCTATCCCTTTAGCCTTTCGCATACTTAGTACAATATTTCAGGCACTAGAAATGCACTCAGTTGACTCAAATTTTGTTTTAGAGAGATTGAATATTAAATCTGTTTTCAATTAAGCTTTGGGGAAATGTTGAAAATTAGTTAAATGCACCGAAACTGAACTAGCAAATGTTCCTAATTAAAAAAACAACAAGCATATAAAGTTGTATATAAATAAATTTGGAAAGAAAGTAAAATTATTTGCCCGCTTACGCAAATATCTTCTCCTCGCGTCGCTTTTTGGTCATAACAGTGCCAGGTTTATGCTGTGCATCTGGATGATTGGCCAATTCTGGAGGTAAAGTGGATACGGGCGACGTTAAGATCAATTGCTTCAGATCGTAGAACAAATGAGAGTCATCTTTGGTAAGGAAAGAGATGGCTTTTCCGTGTTTACCCGCACGACCAGTACGCCCGATTCTGTGCGTGTAATCCTCGATGTTCTTAGCCATATCGTAATTGATGACGAGGGACACGTCTTTGATGTCAATACCACGTCCAGCAACATCAGTAGCGACCAGAATATCTTTAGCCCCGGATTTGAGGTTAGCGAGGGCGTGCTCTCTCTGTTCCTGGCCCTTGCCTCCGTGGAGAGTGGTGGCATTGTGACCCAGTTTCTCGAGACCTCTTGCGAGTACATCGGCACCCTTCTTCTGGTTAACGAAAATGAGGACGGGAGGAGTAATACCTTTGCACAAAATATTGAGCAGCTTTTTCCTTTTCTCTTGTTCGGACACCATGTATACAACTTGTTCGACTCTCTCCACCGGTTTCCCGATCGAACCAATATAAACATACGCAGGCCTTCGCAAATACTGGCGAGCCATTCGCTCGACAGCCGAGGGCATCGTAGCGGTAAACATGACAGTTTGACGGAACTTGTGTTTCGATAAGAAATTTTGCAACAGTTTATTTTCATCTTCTGCATCGTCATTATCGGGTTTTTCATTAGTGACTGGCATGAAGTTCAAGATCTTCTGCACATCTGGCTCGAAACCCATATCAATCATTTTATCAGCTTCGTCAAACACGATATAAGTGCACTGACTGAGGACAAGGTATCTATTTTCTAGGACATCAACCAATCGACCAGGTGTAGCTATGACGATTTCACAACCCATTCTCAGCTTCATTCCTTGTTCCTCTCGAGAAAGACCACCGATCACAGCCACCGTTCGGATCCCGAGGGGTTCGCCAAATGTCTTTGTCTCCTCTTCGATCTGTTGAGCCAATTCACGGGTGGGGGCAAGTACCATGGCGTAAGGGCCTTGGTCGGCGTCTTCGAGACGTGCGATCTTAGGTAGAGACTGAATCCACACGAGCAGAGGAATAAGGAAAGCGAGAGTCTTACCAGACCCGGTTTCGGCAACACCGATGATATCTCGGTTCTGGAAACCGATCGGAATAGCTTGTCTTTGAATCGGTGTCGGATCCGTGTATCCAACGTTACTAATCACCTCCAAGATTTCTTTCTTAATGCTGCTTTCCACCCAACTTCGAATTGGATTAGGAATTCTGCCACCCTTAATGGAGATATTGTAGTCTTCCCTAAAGATTCTCCAGTCTCTCTCGGTCATCTCCTCTAGGGATTTGTCGCTCCAGTGGCGGTCATCCCACTTCTGCTTGTCCTCTTTCTTCTGCTCCTTCTTCATTCGGACCACCTCCTGATCTTTCTCTGCCTGACTTCGGCGTTGCTCCATAAAATTACCATAGAACTTGGACTGATTCTTCTTTTGCTCTTTGATATCTAAACCGCCGAAATGACCTCGACCGAAGAAGTGGACTTGATGTTTGTTGATGTAAAGCTCATTGTAATCTACAGATGTATCTTCGCTCGCGTCCCAATCAAACACGAATTTGCGATCGTTCAGGCGTCTCACCTTTTTCTTCCGCTTGATGATTCCTAGATATCGCTCATTGATGGCGTCCCTCTCGAGCTGCTTTCTTTTCTCGTTCTCAAGATCCTCTTTGCTATCCTTTTCCCGTTCTCGTCGGTGTCGCTCCCTCTCTCGTTCGCGGTCTCGCGGATCTTCTTTCCGCAACGCTTCTTCCAACTCTTTCCGCCCTTCGTAATACATCTTCTCACGCGTCTGTCGCTCTTCTTCTTGCCTTTTCCGGATGGCGTCGGCCTGCGAAGTGAAACCTAAGATATAGGCCAGAACATTTCGCGTAATTTGAATTGAGCACTCTTAAGATTCTGAAAATGAAGCTAAGAACCAGTGATGATGACGATAATGATAATAAAAATAAAATTTTTATATGTCGCCCTTCAAGACCTTGAAGCTTTCCCAGGGTGCCCGTCCATCGACTAAGTAAAAGCCTGTCAGAAGAGGTGGGTTTTTAGAGAGCGCTTGAAAGTGACGGAGGAGTTACATAGATACACAGATCACACGGGCCTTACGGCCCAGACTAAGGTGATCTGGCCTTAAATCTACTGCCACTTACACATAGAATAGTAGAAGTAAAGGATAGAAAAGTTTTAGGCTCTCCCCACCCTCCACTCCCTCCGGCAAAAGCCGGACATGAAATAATTTGGGAAAAGTACCTTGCAGGTGTAAGGGAGGGGGGAGGGAGGAAGAGTAGGAGGGAGGACGATGGAGGAGGAGGAGGAGGAGGAGGAGGAGGAGGGAGAAGGAGGAGGAGGGAGAAGGAGGAGGAGGGAGAAGGAGGAGGAGGGAGGAGGATAGAGGAGGACGAGGAGGAGGGAGGAGGATAGAGGACGAGGAGGAGGGAGGAGGATAGAGGAGGAGGAGGAGGAGGAGGGAGGGGGGAGGGAGGGAGGATGAGGGGGAGGGGAGAGGAGGAGGAGGAGCGTAATGCCAATGGCAGTGATGTTGAACACAACCTGCTTTCCTACCCCAATGGAGACGGGTCCCTTACCGGCACCGAATTTTTTTGTTTTAAGTGAAGACAAACGAGGATACTTCCACAGAACGCTGGTAAGAAGAGATCTGTAAATGGAGTGAATATGCGTGGAAGACAAATAGGCGCAGATCAAACTGCGTACATTGGGGTTGCGAGGGAACACAATGCTCTAGAAGTCAGCTGAAGCTTACTGGTCCATACTAAACTTGATACTCACTGGCGGAGGATCAAACTTTTCACGGGCTTTACCTTTGCTAAACGATCCACCCGCAGCAATACTCAACACAATTAAAGCACTTCACTTCGCCACATGATGAATTCACAGTAGGGCGAGGAGGGGGAATACCGACCGAGGAGAACACCGACCGAATGCTCTGGTACGATAACTATTTCAAATTGCTCGCCGCCACTCACCACCAACACAGCACCCATCCTCAGTGAACAACACGTGAGCAACAGGTTTCCGCCATCACGACATTTGTGTTTACCAGGTAAAAAAATTGATTTTTCGGATGTCTGTTGTTATTTTTCACGGTTCTCATATAGTGTTTCACGTCGGTGAATATAGCGTGATTGTTTTGAGTTAAGTTTCATTACGATATTTAGCCATATTGACATGCTATTGAGTGAAATGAAGTGCGTCCTTTCGAAGTGGCCACCATGGCATTGTTGTGAAAAAAAAATGGTGGTGCGGGAGAACATCGACTACCAACATATGGGGGAACACCGATGCGTGAAATTTTGAAAATTCGATATACTTTGAAATACTTGGAAAAACATGAACAAAAAGTGACTGATTATGGGCTCAGTTTGCACTCGCTCAGGTAAAAAATAGAATTTTTATGCAGGTTTTTCTACTAATAGGTCGGTGTTCCCCCACCCCGCCCTAACCCGGTATATCCCATGCACTCGGAGACGAAGGTAGAACCCATGAAACACCACCGAGACCTCCACAGGAACAAGGTTTCTCCACCCGAGACACCCTTGCCCTCTGCAAGAATTGTATCGTCCTCGGTGAGAGACCCGAACTGAAGGGGAAACTACACCGAAGTAACTTAAGGCACCCCACCACCCCGAACACCACCGGAACCCGGCATCCATCCAATCTCCCTCCGCTAGAACAGACTTCTTCCATCACACAAGGATCGACCTGCCTCTGATGGGTCCACGATCCTAAACTTAACACGACAAACACCGCAACAACACATCTGCCCCCAGACACCAGGAACCCTATACAGTTCAACATGGACTCACGACATTCCGAACACCTCCTGCACATCGTAACCAACACACACACGCGTCTCTTTCAAGAGAACACAAGAGTGTGAGGAGATTCGGGGCTTGATTAGGTGAATGCGTTTGAGAGAGAGACGGTTGACTGAGGAGGAAGTAGATGATAGGGGGGCACAACACATGCCACCCTCATCGCTATGAATGACCATTCATCTTAATATGGCATAAAGGGGGTGGATAGGTTATGTGGCGTTGAAGGGCGCCGACCTCACTTAGTTTTTTTTATATATTTTAGGAGCCCCATCTGGCGACTGCCTACTTGGACGTAAGTCACCGTACTCACTACAGCCTACGACTAGGGTATATTAAAAAAAACAAAATAACAAGTAACAGGGATAAAAAGATAATAGGCTAAAACAAAAAAGAAAACAAGAAGGAAGGGCGCTCCGGCGTCGGAGGGTAGGCTCGCCTCCCCCGGCGCAGGAGCATGCGACCCACAACAAACAGTCAAATAAATTGGAGGAGGCCAGCCTCCTCCAAAAAGTCGTATAGTCCGTGTGTACGAACAAGTCCCGAGTACAAGGGACAAGCGGTAGCAACCCCGCTCTTCAGAGTACAGGGACAAGTATCGGGCACGAAGCTCCCCCCCCTCCAACTACGCCATTACCTAAATGTGTGGTACAGTCGGGGGCGGGGGGGGGGGCACAGCTAACGAAATTACAAAGCTAGACCTATGTTTAGGATATTAAAAAAAAACAAAGAAGGAATGCCTATATAGCCCAGGGGATGCCTGCCTCCCTAGGGCATCGAGGGAAATCAAGAAAAAATGAAAAAGATTTAATACTAGATCCCACTAGGAACTGGTGTGCAGAAGCCCCAGCACAAGTCTAAGCTGTAGTGAACCCCCCCTGCACTCTTTTTTTTAATTCGCCCCTTTGGTGACTGCCTTCAAGGGCATTACATAAATCACAGTAATTAAAATTCAACAAAAAACACAAACAAACAAAGAAGCAAGCACATTAGGGCGTCGGGGAAGGTCCGCCGTCCCCGGCGCAGGAGTATGCGGACAAGCGGTAGTGACCCTGTTCGTCCTGATACCGGTACCGGTAAGATCCCCCGGACTGGGACATTCAACAAGAGGGTGGCGAAGTCTCGGGGTAAACCGGACTTTGCACGTCCACAGGAGCCATTCGTATGGCCGAAGCGGTGGCATTAGTAGCACCTCAGCGGCACTGGCACGAGTGCCTTCACGCGGTAGTGGTACCAACCGGTACGCACCGACTCAGGGAGCCTGTCACGGTCGAACGTACGAAGAGTGTAGGGGTGGGTCTCGAAGCCCTTACCTGTTTTCTCATCACACGTTCAACCTTGACCACTCCATGGTCGACTATCTCTAAGGTGGTCTTCTAAGGAGTAGTCCACGAGTTCTCTCGCATAAACTACTCCTTTGACGAAGTGCATGGTCGAGTGGCACAATCATGGTTGCCTGCCAAAAAGCAGCAGACAGGTCCGCCTCCTGAGCCCCCGCGGAAGGAGAGGGACCTTTAGTCCTCCTTGTTTTCTTTTGAGAGATGAGGAAGCAGGGGGGTAGAACTCGCTTCTCTTCACTGCCGGAAGGAGCCCCTAGGCCGGACGGACCGGCCTCAGCAAGATCCTTCTCCGAAATGGCGAAGGTCTTAGCTGTTACAGGGGCACCAGCCGGGGAGGGAGATCCCTCCTCTTCTTGTGAGTCCACGAGGCCCAGAGATACGCGAAGAGGAGCTTGCACAGGGGCGGATCCTCGATGTTTGACACAAAGGCCAGGTTCACCCCCATGGAAGATACTGCCATATGAAAATCGGTCGCCTCCGGCTCCATGTGGCGGCCATCCCCAGTGTTTTGTCGACCCCTGGACGCTTAAAATGCAGGGCTGCAGGACGTTAGGGGGCATGGACCAACGGGCCTTGCTTCCCATCCCCACCCAAGGAGGTTGGTTCTATCGAGCAGCTCCTAATGAGAGCGGCGGTCAATTTTGGGCTTCCTGCCTTCTCTCTTGGCAATGCCCTGAGATAGGAAAGGAGGAACTGCCGCTGGTAGGGAGGAATCGCCCGAGGGCACCTTCAAGCAAGGGGTTGAGGGGAAGCCACTCCACCCATGGGTCTAAGAGGAGTAAGCCTCTCGAGTAGAAGAGGGTTGGAGGGGCCCCTGAGAAAAAGACGGGGAGTCACCAACCTTTTCGGAGGTGGAACTGTACGAGAGCAGCTCCAAAGATGACAAACGGGAAGCCCCTTTGCCGCTGGTGAGAGGGAAGCCCCTCCACCGGTCTAAGGGGTGCCTCGATTTTCCTCGTCCTCCCGGAAGCCCAAGGAGTGCGAGGCGGATCTCCAATCGCTTTCCCACTATTGCCTTCTGTTGTAACCATTTTAGAAAAAGAGAAAAAAGGGCCCAATGACTTAGGGGATTAAGAGAAAAAGTCTCCATAGAATCATAAAATTCCAGAATCTAATCATTTACACATAATCGGTCCCGGTCCGGCGTTGATGTGCTTTGTCAACCCGGCCCGCCATTCAAACGAAATTGTCATGGAGCTGCAACCATACAGGATGGTACCTGTGTAGTCACCTTATATGTGTACTGGAGGAAAAGGAACAGAGTCAATGGCCTAGTCAGCAGGTAGGGACCTCATGGTATGCAATGTCCCTCGATTAAGGCTCATAAGAGTACTAAAGTGCGCCGGACAACCAGAACCTCTGTGGATAGAAGAGCAAGCATGGAAAGGGGTAGGAGGGTATGAAATAGATAAAGGCTAGTCCACTAATGAGTAGGGTGGGTTATCACTTATTATCATACCCTAGTGCAGGGTTGTCCAACCTTTTTCCTCAACGGGCCAAATTAGAAATTTAAGTATATTCACCGGGCCACAGAGGTACTTAAAATAAAATAAAATCAATGTGATTTGGGGGATTGCCTTCCTTTTATGATATTCTCAATATTTGATTTTCAAAGTAAATGAAAATATAGCAAAAAAATTACCCCGTCAAAATAAAATCTGAGTAAGCAGTGGGCTGGACGTCCCTGCCCTAGTGCTAGATGATCCTAAGATGGCATGCAGTCTACCAAGGCAACATGGCTACCGGACTGAACTCTGTACAGGTGGAAACACTCCTCCTGGTACAAAGTGCGGGTAGAAAAGGGTGAAGGGATAGCCGTAATGATAATAATAAATAAGATTATTAAATAATGATAACTGTCGAGGAATAGGCCGAGGGGTGATTGGAGTTTTCCCCGACTCATATATATATATATATATATATATATATATATCCTATTATCCCGCCCGAATGCGGATGAGTCGTCGTACTACTCCTAATACTTCGTTCGGCCCGTGTCCTGAATGGGTTTATTGACTCAGAGTGCTTAGAGGTTGGCTACGGAGGGATTGGAATGAACTTTGCCAGCAAGCGACCCAAAGCAAGTTAGATACACAACAATATGAAAATAAAGTTTTAATGAACACTAAACAAGAGAATATATATATATATATATATATATATATACAAATAATGTGCTTTGAGAGATAGATCAATAAATGAATCTCGGATATCTCACTTGGCTTGTAAATAACTATTCACTATGTAAATCCCTATACACTTGTAATGTTGGTAAGCTTCGCGGTGAAGTTGGGGAATGTGAAAGGGAAGGGTTACCTTGGAACCTGATGTTCGGGTGGCGCTGGTGAGATAAGGGGTGGAGACGATGAAGTAGGTTCTCCAGGGACCCACCTCGACCTGATCCCACAATTCCGTCACGATTCTGCTGGATGAAGGGAGCTTCTTGTTAAAGAGGACTCCACGCTCGTGAACTCCGAAGAATCTTGGGTGCCTCTGTGAGGGTGGTGGTGGTTCGAAGTGACCTATCGACGCGTAGGGTCACGGAGAAAAGCCGAGATGTAGTTTTCTCGCTTAGGAAACCAGAGTGAGGCTGTTGGTAGCTTCGGCTCTGACACGTGAGTACGAGCCTGGGTCCGCACTGACTTGCAGACGAACGGGGTAAGAAGCCTCACTAACTGGGACCGATCTCCGCTCTGAAGACTTGATGCTTCGACGAATTACCACAACACCGAGATAGATGGCAATTCCTGCCCCGCCAGACGCTGTGCAAGCTCTACTACTGAGGGTTAAAAGAATTCATCTTTTATACTCGAAACTCGGGAGGTTCACATGGCTCCGGAAGTAGATTTGATATCAAGCTCCTCCATTTCGTCCTTTGTAAACTTCCAGGAACTACTGGAAGCCAAGATGGGCTCCCATCTATCGATAACCAGTCGAGGAAGGAACTCGGTGGTTAGCTGAAATGGCCGGCGGTTTCTTCCGGCGGGAGACTATCAGATATCGGGCCGGAAGGGCAAGGTTTGATAACCGGCCCGCCCGGAAGGGAGGTGGGGGTAAAGGTGGGTGCATTATGCTATTCTCCTACAATAACATACTACTAATAATAACTAATACTAATAAAAATAAATAATTATAATACATAATGATAATAATACACAATAATTATAGTACATAATCGTCGTCGTGGTCGTCAGCTCCAGCTCGTGTCCGAGCATGGGTTTCATGTTATCCGGTCTCCTCGGCTGATGTTTATGACTTATGAGACCCAGTCTGTTGTGAAAGAGCCGCGGGCAAAGTCACGTAGGAGGGTGGGAGGAGGACGAGGTTGCTCCAATCGCTCCTTCTTTCTCCTACGTTTGTCCTCTTCAAAGGTCGCAGTGCCGTCGAGGACAGATGTCCTCCAGGCTATTCTGTTCCTGGCAGGGGAGCTTAAGCTGGTCTTTGTAGCGGCGCTTTGGTCCTCCTCGGGGTCTTGTTCCGGTGGCGAGTTCCCTGTACACCATGATCCTGGGAAGTCAAGAGGGGTCAATTCGTAGGACGTGGCCTGTCCACCAAAGACGATGGTGGCTTCGAAGCTGGGTAGCAAGGCTCGGTTCAGGACCTCGGTGTTGCTGATGAAATCGTCCCATCGTATTTTGAGGATCTGTCTCAGTTTGTACTACTGGAATCGCTCGAAGCGTTTGATGTCACGGCGGTAGAGCGTCCAAGTCTCGCAGGCATAGATAAGAGTAGCAACAAGGAGTAACAACAAGGAAAGAAGGTACCCTAGGAGACCTTACGGTCCATTCAAAGAGGGTACCTTTGGACTAGCAATCGAGCGGGCACAAGGCTGCCCAATTGTTTTGCGTCCCTAAACGGCCACTTTTCAAGACTTTGTCTAGTCTTGACTTGAACTGGTCAACAGATTCACTGTTGACAACTTCCACTGGAAGTGCGTTCCACATACCGCAGATACTGTAAGTGAAAAAATTTCCACACAGATTGCGGTTGTAACGCTTCAGTTCAAGTTTGAAGCCGTGATTGCGCGTTCTGTTCTCACTCAGTGTGAAAATATCCCGGTAGTCAACATTGTTGAACTCTCGAAGTATTTTGAAAACTTCGATGAGCTGACCACGCAGTCTACGGGTTTCCAGCGAGAACAGATCTAATTCCCTTAGTCTATCCTCATAACTTTTATGTTCGATAGAGGGAATCAGCTTGGTTGCCCTGGCTTGTACGCGTTCCAATCTCGCGATGTCCTTTCGCAATGAAGGACTCCAAAATTGTACGGCATACTCCAGGTGCGGTCGGACAAGTGAGTTGTACAGGCACAGTACAATCTCCTGGTTCCGATAACCAAACTGGCGCTTAATATAGCCTAGCATCCTTTGGGCCTTTTTCTCCGCCTCAATGCACTGTTTCGAGAACTTGAGGTCACTAGTGATAGTAACACCCAAGTCCTTCTCAGTGTCGGTGGATTCAATAGCAGTGCCCTTAAGGATATACTGAGATTGGGAGTTTCTGTGGCCGATATGCATCACTTTGCATTTGCCCACGTTAAAAGGCATTTGCCACGTGTTTGACCACTCCCCAATCTTCCTGCAGGCGGGCAGTATTTCCATCCTTTGCAACGTTCATACCAAGCTTGGTATCGTCGGCAAATTTGGAAATCTTGGCAACCATGTCACCGTCCATGTCGTTGACGTAGATGATGAATAGTAGTGGTCCCAGGACAGAACCTTGGGGCACCCCGCTAGTAACGGGCACCCACTCAGAAGACTGTCCATTTACCACCACCCGTTGCCGTCTGCCACTTAGCCAGTTCTCGATCCAGCCGGCTACCTTTCCGTCTATGCCAAGCGCTCGCACTTTCCGGAGAAGGCGGCGGTGTGGTACCTTATCAAAGGCTTTCTGAAAGTCTAGGTAGACCACATCCACCGCCTTGTCCCGATCGTGCTCACTGAAAACGAAGTGGAAGAATTCTACAAGGTTCGTCAGGCATGACCGTTGCCTTCGGAAGCCGTGCTGGGAACTCCTCAGTAGCAGGTTTGACTCTAAATACGACGTCACTTTGTCCACCATGATGCTTTCCATGAGTTTACCGACTATCGAAGTCAGACTGATAGGTCGGTAGTTCGACGGTTGGTTACGGTCTCCTTTCTTGAAGATAGGAGTCACCTCCGCCTCACGCCAGTCTCTAGGAACGCATTTGGTCCGGATTGACATGTTAAAGATAGCGCACAGATGTCGTGATACTTCATCGCACACTGCCTTCAACACTTTAGGTAGAAACCCGTCCGGTCCAGGGGACTTATTCGTCTTTAGGTCAGCGATCTTTTTCTTTATTTCTCCTTCGGTGAAGTCCATTGCCTCCAGCTTTTCCCCCCCGAGTAGGAATCCGTCGGCTGGGGAATGGGACCACACTCTTCAGTAAACACTGAAGAGAAGTAGTCGTTGAGGAGGTTGGCATTTTCTGCATCTGAATGCTTTAATGTCCCCTCCTCATTCCTCAAAGGGCCAATCGTTCGACGGATTGGTTTACGGCTGTTCACATATCCAAAAAACTCCTTGGGATTCTCTTTACAGAGTCTCGCCACTCGGAGTTCCTCAGACAGCTTAGCCGCCCTTATGCTGGACTTCACTCTCCTGGCTAGCCTCCGGTATTCGTCAAAGTCACCCGAGATCTTCGATTGCCGGTACACATTTCTCTTCTCCCTAAGCAGTTGCCCGATTTCTCGATTAAACCACTTTGGTTGAACAGAAGACCGACGGGGGCATTTCAGAGGGATAAAACGCGATTGAAGACTCATGAATGTGGTTTTGAAACTGTTCCAAGAGGACTACGGCCGAAAGACCACAATCTTGGTTCGAATGGTCAGCACATGGTTGTTGAAAATGCAGCGGCCGAGGCGATCGAAGACAGAATTGGCTGCCCTGATCCGGTCCTCCACGTCTTTTCCGCACGTGGGGATTTGTGAGAGAATGCTCCCCAAGTATGAAAAGTGATCCACTTTTTCGATGTTGGTACATGGGAGAGTTTGACAGGGCGGTGATTGGATAGGTGCCTTAGTCTTCTCGGCGTTCACCTGCATCCCAAAACGCTCATAGGTAGAGTTGTAAAGATCGGCTGTCCCCTGAAGGCCGTCAGCAGTCCTACTTGTGGGGGTGTTGTCGTCGGCATACTGCATTTCACGGACTGAGATTGTAATGTCCTAGTCTTTACGCGAAGTGAAGCGAGATTGAAAAGCCCGCCATCCATGCGGTACCGCATGTCTCTGGTGGGATTTCGTTGAACATGGCTGCCATGTACAGCGAAAAACAAGTCCGAGCTAAAAACCCACCCTTGTTTGAGACCGCCAGTGATGGGAAACGGGTGTGAGAAGGCGTTTTGGTGGCAGACTCTGCCTCGTGAAGGGAGCAGACTAGGGTGATGAAGTCAGATGGACATCCGAAACTGGCGAAGACCGCCCACATTGCAGGTCGAGGGACTTTATCGAAGGCCTTTTTGAGATCCCAGAAGATGAACATGGCTGTCTGCTGTTGTTTTTTACTCTTCTCCTGGAGTTGGCGGGGGCAAAAGATCATGTCTATTGTCCCTCGAGAAGGTCTGAAGACACAGTGGGACTCAGGGAGAACGTTCTCCGCAAGGACAATGAGGCGGTGGAAGATCTTGCTCGCAATACTTAAAAGTGAGTTACCGCAGTTCTCTCGATCCTCCTTCTTGAGGATAGTAATACATAATACTAATAATAATATAAAAAAACTAAATAATAATAAAAAAAAGGAAAGTAGTGCTGGGTGGGGGGCTAGGGGAAAGTGCACCAACAACTTTCCAAGGTCCCATCAGAGATTTCAAATGAAGCCAGGGACGGGGCCTCCCTAATTTCAGTCAGACCAGGAGAATATGCAGCTCCTCCAGGTACCAAGTGTAACAGGTTACAAAGGTACTTCCCTGCGGGGCCCTCTGTGCAGTACTAAGATGGGTAACGTGCACAAAGCACACCCCACATACAAGGAAATTCAACCAAAAAGTGTAATACAGTTTGTGTCATCAAGTAATCAGTGCAGAAAGGCTTGGGTGAATGCTCCATCAGATAGCGCTGCGTGCCGCGAGGGGGTCCGATTCGGAGACAACATAAAATGCCTATAAGATCAAAGAATTGTGAGATATGTCTGCAGAAAGAGATGGGGCAAAATGTCCCACAAATTAAAATTTCTATGTACCATCTATAATCTTTGCTATGCATCCATAAAGGCTGACAAGATCCCTGCCATGTTGTCATTGTGCAGGATAGCGAAATGCGGGTCTGTTTGCTCAGTCTGCGCTGACAGCCAATTCCCTTCCTCAGTGTCTCCTTTTAGTAATTCCTTAATGTCCAGGAACTCAGCACAAGTCAATCTCAACGTCTTCACTATCAATAGCTATGATACTTTGAACGAGGGGAGGTGAAGATTACAATGCCTCAAGTGCACAATGTACTTTATGAGTCACTGTGGATTACAAAACAGGCATTGTGCGTAATATCCAGGTCTGAGCTGTGTAATGCAACCAACTATGCTGCAAAGATGGATACAATGCCAAGAGACCCGCTGGCTTAAAACGGGGGTAGGGGTGGCATGGAAGGCACCCCACCCTTTTAGAATTGGAACATTTTTGTAAAATTTAAAAGTGGTTTCACCTGACAACGACCATCAAGGGTATAGACAACAATTAATGAATAGCCCAAGTACAAGCGGTAGCGACCCTACTCATCCTGGTAGCGTGGGTAAAGATCCCCCAAACTGGGACATTTGAAAAGAACGTGGCAGACAGTCTGGGGGATCAAACAGTCGTAAAGGAGTAAGGTTGATGGAAGCGCTCTATCAAATGGCACACTGTCCTAGGTCACCCAGCCATTGCGGACAGATATGGTGCCTTCATTTCCCACAATCCTTACACGTTGAAGAACTCAACAGAAGATAATTTCTACATCTTGAAGGAGCCGGGGATCACAGATACTGTGAACAAGGGTGTTGAGATTTAAAAGTAAAGAAGTAGCCCTATAACACCCTAAGTACTGAGCGCCACGGAACGAAGAATCGCCATGGCATAGGTAGAAGAGACTCTGAAGCGACAAGTATGCGCTCTTCCGGTGAAGCGTCGGTCAAAAACAAGATCAAGGAAGCGCTGTAACGCTATCAAATCCAGGCAAGCCACATTTAAGAAAAAGTCCGGTTCAGGGTGAAGCCGTGGATAGCGGCAGAAGTGCACCGATAAAGAAACCTAAAACCTGTGCGATTCGGCATAGCGAGAGATGCCGTTCAATGGCTGCTTGAGTCGACGCTCCAGAGTTGGCATCTGGGCCGCGCCAAAAGAGATCGAAAGGTCGTCCACGTAGAGCGCAGTGACAACATCTTCCGGCAGCACCGTTGATGGTCAGGGCAAAGAGTGTGACACTGAGGACACTTCGCTGCGGAACTCTTTCTGTCCTTTTGGAGCGGATGACACCCACTCCTCCAAGTGCCACAATGCCCACAAGCTACCCCCTTAAGGGGAAATGCCTCCGCTATTGTGAATAACCATTCGTATGACGGAAAGAGAGAGAGAGAGGAAGGGGAGAGGTAGCCGATGGGGAATTAGAAGTGGCACAGGTGGATGGCTAACTTGTTCCCCCCTCACCCTAATCATCCTCGAAGACGGGAGAGTGCACCAACCGGCCTTTCACTCGGCGCTCCTGACCCGTCTTCAGACGTTAAAAGGGATGAAGAGAGAATAGAGTCAGGCTCTTCCAAAAGATGTCCCACAGAAACATTAATAGCAGCGACGAAACAATGCTCTAGTCTGGCGCATTTCTACCTTGTGGTGAGTAAGTAACTGACGAGCTAATCGCTTCTTGGCACAAATGTTTCACTCGAGAGATGACCAGGGTATTTATTACCCAGGGGTGAACAGACACTACCGACCAGAATAACAGAACATTTTTCTTTTATTAAAATATTTTCAAAAATATGATGAGCAGGTAAATGAAATTTCCATGGTACATGAAGGCATGTATTTAATCTATTTGATCAAGATTTCATATGATACAATCATATATTAAGAAATTATACTAAATAAATTAACACAATAAAATATTGAGACATGCAAAATAAGGAAATGAACTTTTTTCAGGAACATTCTAGAAGTTTCTTGAAATCATCTGGCAACATTTTGCTCAGTAGGTAAGAACTGTAAGACTGCCATTGTTGTACTCACTTTGCAGAGATGCTACCACACATGAAAGTGACTCCTGACCTCTGTCAGAGCATTGTGCACTTGAAGACTTAGGGGAAGACTCTTTTCGTGATTTCAATAGTGTAATTTCACATGTTCTGAAGTTATATAATGAACACAAAACCTATAAATATCCTGCAAAAGTCAGTCAATCTCGCATAACCACCGTCTGAGAAGACAAAGCTATTGGGTGCTTCTCTAGGAAGGATCTCTTAGGGACTGCAGCAGGAATTTCTTGAGAAATTAAGCACAAGAGTGGCAAAGAAGTGAGCCATTTCAAGGTGTCCCGTCACCTCAATGTATCTGGTTCAAAAGTCCCCGCAACCAAATCAATAATCAGTAAGAAGAAACAAAAGGAGAGACTCAAATATGCTGAAGCTCAAGTTGTTGGAATGGATGAGGATTGAGAGAGAATTCATTTCAGTGATGAAAGTAAATTTAATTTAGATGGATCTGATTACAGATGCTTTGTTAGAAGTGCTGTATGTGATAGACAACCCTAAATCTAGTAAAAAGTCTGTCAAGCATGGAAGAGGCAGAGCCATGATATGGGGGATGTTTTTGTCTGAAAGAGTTGGTCCACCAGGGTGAATAATTGGAATCGCAAATGCAAATATGTACCTAAACCTCGTACAACGTTATACCTTCACTTCAAGCATCTCTGAACCAGCCAGCCGCATTTATGCAGAACAATGCATCATGCCATACTGCAAAGTGAGTAAAATACTATTTTGAACAAGATGATACCGAAGTAATGAAGTGGTCTGATGAGAGCCCAGACCTGAACCCAATTAAGAACCTTTGAAAGAGCATTAGAGACAAAGTTTGAGACCAGCAACTTTCAACTGTGATGGATTTTCGGACGAAAATTGAGTAAGAATGGAACAAAATAACACCAGAATTTTGCAAGAAACTGGCAAGGGTCTGTGGTTGTCATTGTGCCGAAGTCAAATCCTGCCTTGTTCCTTTGTCTATTTGCTTGCTAAGCAATTCTGTGAATGATCGTTCTCTTATTTTGCACTTGTCCATATTTTATTTAGTATAATTTCTTTAATATACAATTATATCATATGAAATCTTCCTAAAATGCATACCTTTACGAGTATGTACCATCGAAATTTCATTTGCCTACTCATATTATTGAAATTATTTTAATAATAAAGGAAAATCGTTCGCTTATTTTACTCAGTGGTGTAGCTAGAAATGGAAACTCAGGAAATAATAAGGGAAATGAAGGACCCTATTAACACTGAAGAGATTGCATCTGTTGCAGGACAGAGGGATAGCAGTAAAGAAGTAAGAGATAGAGAGAGAGAGAGAGAGAAATAAGTCTCACCTGGTCTTGGCGCTTTCGGAGAGCCTCTGCCACTCGATCCTCCTTACTTAGAAATTTGGGCTTGCTGAGGGCAATCTCTTCTTCTCTTTTCCTTGTGACCATTTCTTCCAGAGAAAGAGGCTCTTTCTTCACCTTTTTCTCTTCCTCAGCAATCTCCTCCTCAGTCTTCTTATCTTTCCTTCCCTGTAACAATCAAGGTGATTCACTAGAAACCAAAACAAAAGGTAGGTATCGTAGGAATACCTGACTAACACCTCTGCAGGTGGAGAATCTGGAAAACAGACTAATATGTAATGTGAGAAGAAAACCAATGAAGTCAAATTGAGAATCTCGGGAATTTCTGAAATGGCTAGATCCATTATTTTTAAGAAAAGAAATGGGTATAAATGAGAGAATTTCAATTCAATGAGAATTACAAGAGAGGAGATCACAGGAAGTAAAAGGGTACAAAAAAAAGAGGACATACTCGAATAATAGAATGGTTTAGATAAACATTTTGAAAGGTTAAATATTAGATAAATATGGCTGTAGCTGAGTGAACCTACTGCTCCTTGAGGTGCTAAAAAGGTACAGAGGATCATGTTTTTTTAATTTAGGAGCCCATCTAGCGAGTGCATACTTAGGGCATAAGTCGGTGTACTCACCAGGGCCTACTACTACTAGGCTATATTAAAAAATAAATAACGATAAAAAACAAAGGCTAAAAAAAAAAGACAAAAAAAAGCAAAAAGGCTACAAGGAAGCGGCCTCCGGTGTCGGGGGCAGGCCCGCTTACCCCGGCGCAGGAACATGCAACCTACAACAGTCAAATAAAGTGGAGGAGGCCAGCCTCCTCTAAAAAGGCATTTAGTCCACAAGAAACAAGCGGTAGCGAACCCGCTCGTCCTGGTACTGGGACAGGTAAAATGCGCTAAGATTACCCAGACCGGGGCATTAAACAAGAATGTGCCGAACAGTCTGGGGGGGACAACGCAGTCGTCGCAGTAAGGTGCAGGCGAGCGCTCCATCAAATGGAGGTGCGTCCACCGAGTGTGCCCGATTCAGAGAAGACAGAAAGCAACCTGAAGCCGTCGCGGCGCAATGGCACATAACTTTAAGTTCTCCTCGACTGTCTCCCATCTTCTTTGCCAAGCCGCCCGGAGGGCACAGCCTATATTCTTGCCATGTAATCGGTTCGAGGAAGATCGAAACGCTGGTCTGGTCGCCCATTACGTCGCAGACTCTTTGTCACCCTCATCGGCGCGCTCATTCCCTGCAATTCCTATATGTTCAGGAACCCAGTAGAAGATAATCTTGACATCCGCACGGTTCGCCAAAACCGTGGCATCACGGGGGGGGGGGGGAATTCCAATGCGCTGAGAGCACTCAGGGCGCTTTATGAGTCGCTATAAATCACACCGAGCGGTGTATTGCAACCAACTCGGCTGTGAAGACAGAGGCAGCGTCTGGAAGAGACTGGCTGACTTCAAACAGAGGGGATACGGCGTGGAAACAGACCCTCTGTTGAGACTTGGAGCCATCCTTATACAATGGCACGCTTCCAGAGTGACACGAATGTGCTCTAAAAAGACCGAATGCAAAACTCCTGGCGCTGTACAAGCTTTGGGAGCTTTTTTTTTTTTTTCCCAAGAGGCTATCTAGCTTTGGGAGCAGAGGCGTGGCGACAAATAGTCAAAGGTGGTAGCTCCCAGGGTGGTGTCCTGGCAGAACCAGGGGGGCTACCGGCCCGAGAGCTATACCGAATTCTCAAAGGAGTTTCCTAGCCCTAAACCCAAAGGGATTAGGGTATGACTGCCATCTCTCGGTGACATAGGCACCGTCGAGATTAGCTGCGGATGCAGTGAGAGCTGTTGGTGACTGAGGGAGCCGCCGGTCTCACGTGTACAGGCGAATAATGCACTGTGCATGGCGTAGAGCGAGTGGCATCTCCCGAGGATCGACAAGTAGGTTCTCAATGAGGGAAATGCGGAAGGCACCGGTCGCCAGGCAAAGGCCGAAGTAAGACAGTAGCCCTACCAGCGGCACAGGCGCTAAACGTCACGGAGCGGAGAATATCCATGGCGCGGTTATAAGAGACCCCAAGGCTGCGAATATAAGCCTACCAGGTGAGGCGTTGGTCAAATACAAGACCAAGACAACGGTGCAGTCTATCACTTCCAGGCGACCGCGAACCCCACTTAGAAACAAGTTTGGGTCGGGATTGAGCTGTGGATTGCGGCAGAAGTGCACCACCTTAGTCTTGGCCAAGGAAAACCGAAGCCTGTGCGCTTCGGCATAGCGAGAGACGCGGTTCAATGCCTGTTGGAGTCGACTCTTCAGAGTTGGCATCTAGGCCGCGCCAAAAGAGATCGAAAGGTTGTCCACGTAGAGTGTAACGAGAACATCTTCCGGCAGCACCGAGGTGATGCCTTTGTTGCTCAGAGCAAAGAGTGTAACACTAAGGACACTTCCCTGTGGGACACCGTCTTCCTGCTCTATTCAGATATGAAGATTGGGAGGCATCCCCTCGCCCCAAACTTGTAGTGTCCATGATACAATATCGCCATGGGGTATCATAGGCCTTCTCCAGATCAAAAAACACAATGGTGTAATGCTGTCTATGAAGGAAGTCCTTGCAGACAGCATTTTCAAGGCGGAGCAGAGCATCCGACGATGAGTGGAACTTGCGGAAGCCTCACAGTTCACAAGACAGATGGCCTCCGCTGTCCAGAAAAAAAAGCTAATCTAACATTTCTCCATCAACTTGCATACGCAGGTTAGAAAGATTGGGCGGAAACCGACCGGGGTAGAGTGATCTCTCCCCAGTTTGCAAAAAGCAAGCACAGTAGCGATTCACCAGGAATCTGGGAGGATACCCTCTACCCAGATCGTGTTGAAAGAATCTAACAGAAAGGCCATGCCTCGCTCACCCAGATGTCAAAGCATGGCAAACCGGAGGTCGTCCGGACCAGGGGCAGTGTCCGTGCACGAAGCGAGCGCGGAACGCAACTCACTCAGAGTAAACCTGTCATTGAAGGCTTCTCAGCCTCTGGAGGTAAAGTCCAGTTGGCGGCATTCGGCGACATCACAACACGCATTGAATGCTGGCGGAGCAGCATCCGGGGTAGAAAATGCGAAGAAAGCGGTTGCGAAGGATTCCGCCACGGACGCGGGGTCCGAGACTGTGATGAAGAGCATAGGTGTGGGACTCGAAGCTCCTCCCTGTTTTCTCATTACACGTTCGACCTTGACAGCCACATAGTTGGCCAGCTCTAAGGGGATGAGATCTATGGAGTAGTCCACGAGTTCCTTCGCATAAACTACTCATTTCACAAAGTTCATTGTAGAGTGTGACCTCACACTCACCGGCATGCCATCAAATGTCCAAAGGGCACTGATTTTGGCTGCCTTGGAGGGATTCAACGCATTTGCCAGAAGGCTCCCATCCGAGAAACGGGTCACCTTCGGCTCTCTCCCAATCATGCTAGCTAAACCTCTCCTCTAATGGATCATGTTGCCCTTAGCCAACATGCTGCCATCAGTGGAGCAAATAACAAGGAAACGTTTGAAGCCAGCGGGCTCGAAAATGCAAGGTAACCTCTGAATGAGGGGCCCTGACGTAATCGAGGCTCCATTCTGCGCACTTTTTGGTCTTTGGCAGGGCCTCCGACAATTACATAACATAATTTCACAGATGACATAGTACTGAGTCAGTGGCTTTGAAAGGCCCTCAAGCAGTGAATGGGTTCAAAAACAAAGAAAAAAACAAAAAACATGCAGCAAAAAACAAAGATAAAACAAAAAGGCAAAGAAACAAAATGAGCAATAAAAATTAAGCACACTTTGGCATTGGGAGGTTGGCCTCCCCCTGGTGCAGGAACCTGCCACTTACAACATGGAGGAGGCCAGCCTCCTCCCAAAAGTCTGTGTACATGAACCTATCCTGAGTACAAGGGACAAGTGTTAGTGACCCTGCTCATCCCAATACAGGCACAGGTAACATGCGCAAAGATCACCCAGACTGGGATTTTAATTGATAAATAATGAAGATTATCTAGAAAGGAAGATGTTTTGGAAGTTTTACAACATGACAATTTTTCTGAGAGAGGAAGCATGACATACCTATGGGCACACTTTAACCTTCTATATCGGCTCATTTCTCCTCTCTCAATCTTGTCCTTTAAAAAGCCCCAATTTTACAAAAGGATATAAATGATAAAAGGAAAATCAATAACTTTTCACTGAAGGCTGTTACCAGTTTTTCTATCACTCAGTGAAGTGGAACAGTGGTAACTACTTACCTTTCGGGACTTATCATCTTTAGACCTTTTGTCATGGTCATCAGATAATGGACTTCCTAATTTTCGCCTTCTATCATCTCGGCCTTTGTCTCGCTCTCGCTCTCGGTCTCGTTTATCTCTGTAAAAAAAATTTTCAATTAATTATATACAAAGGAGTCAAATTTGAGTAAAGAGAGACATTAAAGTAAAAACCAATAAAATGAAAAAAAAGGACCTAAATCACTAAAAAAGACGAGGGTAAAGGGTGGAAAGCCATATCACAAAAGCCTAGGAAAGGGAAGTGTTTTTGCTTGTATGTGGAGCAGGAAGGATACCCACACCGTCCTCTGGTCGTCATAAAAGGCAACTAAATCCATAAAGGGGTCTCTTGCCTGAGAAGCCTGTGCACATGAAAGTATTGGCCTGCAGCAGCAATGGATAGGACTGTCATGGACTAAATCCAGTCATCAATGTGTGACTGATAAGTGTTTAGAATGTGAGGGGTATCTGTGAAGTGGGAAAGATGGGAGTGGAAGCCAACATGTTTAAAACAGGGCAATTACTTTTGCTTGCTCAATGTGAGACAAACATGAGAGGGAATGAAAGGTTTGTGTCGAATGGAATAAAAGGGGTGCAATAAGGTGTGGATTATATTGGAAGGATTAAAAACAATGTGCCATTGATTATGAGTGAGTAGCAGGATGCACTGATCATGTAAGAAGGTATGCGCTTGATTATGTAGGTGAAGCTAAAATTTACAAGGGTGAAACTGTGCATGGTAGTAGTGTGCATGCGGTAATGATTGAAGTGAGGATGAGAAAGACAGGTTCTGGAATGATATGACTTTGGATGGCTGGTAGATGGAATTATTTGATAGTTGTGGGATATATGAATAGGTGACAGGATGAAAAATAGGCTAACTAGACACTTAGGTACACCTGGAGAGAATGAAAGTGGAGGGTGGTAAGGGTTCTGTGCTGAAAGAAACTTGTCTAAGGCAATGATGTTCCATCAGTACAAGGATGAGCATACAAAAGAGCTTGGCAAAGGAGAGGAGGGAAGGTTAAGAGCAAAATTGATTGTTACCTAATAAAAAAAAGAAGCTATGGAATGTATTTAATGTGAAAGAAGTAAGAGGTACGAGTATGGGAAATCTGATCAGATGATTGTGATGTGTAGGGTCAATTTGGCTGTACTATAAATAAAAAGAGGTGAGAATGGTGAGAAGGAAGGGAGAATCAAGAGAAAGGCTGTTGAATCACAAGGAGATGGAAGAATGCTTGAGAGTAGGTAGGAAGTAAGTATGAATATGGGAATGGTGCAAATGTGGAAAAAATTTAAGGAAGTGATAGGGGTAGTGCAAGAGCCATTTGTGGGTGTGCAAGAACTGGAAAGCAAAAGTAAAATTCTAACTGATGGAATGATGTTGTGGTGGAGCAAATGTGAGAGTATTTGTAGGGCCATTCTCCCACCCCTTTTCCAATACCCTATCCCTCCCTCTGTAAGAATGTGTGTGTGAATGGGAGATGGTTTTATATATATATATATATATATATATATATATATATATATATTTGATTTCATGTTGTATTATAAAATGTTTTTATCTATTTCCAGAAACCACTCTATAATTTTGCTAAAATTCAACAGGATAATCCTTTAATTTGTAAAGAGTGGCAGAGATTGTAGGATTTGAAGTAACTTAACTAAAGTTATTGTACGTCCTGATAGGACAGAAGAGCTTTTATATAGCCTCAATACACGACCGGATCGCAATATAATATTGTATGAGCTCGGAGGCCTAGACCTTAAAAAAAAGACCTAGGCAACAATTGTAACACTCGAGTGGCAGCTGGCAGGACTTTCCCCAAGGGGTACCACGTGAGGCCTTTTCTTTTTGTTTGGATCCAGTGTGCTTATTAGGCCTCTTTTGTATCGTTTGTTTAGTTGTGTGTATATAATATTTTGTTTGGTGATAGGATTAAATTTTTTTTTGTATATATATATATAAACCACGAGATCTCAGATATATTTATCCCATATTTTTTGTAAATAAAGGACTGTATATAGAGTCTGTTTCATTTCTCCCTCAATTTCTCACATCCAAATTAGTGTTGGAAGCGGGTTGGACCAATTGGGGTTAGAGTATAGATTTTTGGGCCGCTACATTTGGTGCCCTAACAGGGACGTGAGATCTCAAAACCAGGAGCATTGTTAAGATTGGATTGCAGACTGTCAATGGATTGGACGTAGTGATGATCTTTTTCCTTCTTCTGTCCTTTCTTATTAACCTGGGAGGATGGCTTCTGTGGAACAGGGCCTCCATGATGAGATTGTGAGACTGAGGCTGGAGCTGAGAAAGAAAGAGGAGGAATGTACGATGTTGAGGAGCGTGATTGAGGGATTGAAGAGTGATATGATGAGTATGGATGAGAAAAGAAATGGACGTGAGACAGAAGCAGGTCAACCAACGAATGAAGGACCTCTATGACATGATGAAGGGGTCAGGACCAGCCCCAGGACCGTCGATCTTGATCCCTGCTCCGACTGAAGGGGATAAGACTAATGGGATCAATTGGAGTGTGTGCGAGTATAGAGGGGACAGGATGATTGTGTGATAGGAAGGATGGAGAATGGATGAGAGTGGAACGCAAGAGAGGAAGGAAGACTGGGTCAAAGGGAAAGGATCGGAAGGTGAGAGGGAAGAGTGTGGACTCGTTGTACTCGGATGAAGTAGAGAGTGAAGTGAATGTGGGGAAAGGTATTTTGATAAGGAAAGTGCCAAAGGTTGATAAGTTTAGGTTGCATGGTGGGAAGAGTGTGGATGAATTCTTCAGGGAATTTGAGTGGTATTGTAAGCTCAAGTACCCAGAGAATAAGGGGTATTGGGTGAATGTATTAGGCGTGTGCTTGGAAGGAAAGGTACTAGAGTTTTTCCGTGTGATCACGAGTGTGGGTGAACCGAGGTATGAGGTGGTGAAGGAAAGACTGATTGGGCAGATGAAACGAATAAAAGAGAGTGTGAAGTATAAAAGGGTGAATGAATTTGAGAAGGCTCGCATGGTGAAGAGTGAAAGTGTGAACATGTATGCACATAGGTTTGAAAGTATGGCGAGAAAGAGGTATGGTGATGATGGTGTGAATGAATGTAAGCAATTGATGAGAAAGTACCTTCATACAGTCCCACAAAAGATAAGTGAATGGTTGAATGGGAAGAGAAAGGAGAGGATGAGACTGACAGGTGAACGGTTGGTGTGGGAGGATGTGTTGGAACTGTTGGAAGATGGGCGATTTGATGAGGAAAGTAATTTAGACGAGGATGGATGGTACAGTGTGAATGTTGGGGGTAAGAAGCTCAGGAGCTTTCCTCCACCGCAGCAGTTTGTCAGCTATCAGGATGCCCTGAGGGCTGCACCAGCTGGGGTGATGTCGAGCTTTCTGGGCTGGCATACTGGATGGGCGAATGGTGGATGGACAAATGGAAGGGGACAGATGGCTGGTAAGCATGTGAATGGGCATGTGAGGGAGCAACTGAGGTATGTCCTAGCAAATGAGAGACTAAATCTGTGAGAAAGATCGTGGAATGTCGTAGATGTGGAAGGAAGGGGCAAATGTTGGCGGAATGTAGATGGACATCTGGTGCGTGTTTTGGGAGTGGTAAGAAGGGGCATATGATAGAGGATTGCAAGGAAAGTGTTAAAGTGTTTCAAATGTAAAGAAAGAGGCCATTTGGAGAGAGACTGTCCGAAGTTGAATGGTGGAGTGACTGTTGGGGGAAGTATGAAGTATGCTTGTGGTAATTGCAGAAAGGCTGGTCATTATGCGAGGATATGTCATGACCAGAGGAATGTAGGTAGTTATTGTGTGATGCAAGGATATTCAAGTGAAAAGTGTTGGATTCGACTCAGAGTGCAAGATGTGAATGGAAAGTCTGAAGCGGGAAAATGAATTGTAAGAGGGTACCTGGTGAAGTATCCTCTGGGTGCATGAGTGTGAGTAATGTGTTAGTAAGTATTAGTGTGAGAGTGCTGTTTGGTAGGAAGTATGAGTGTCTGAGTGAGAAGGTTGAATTGAACGGGATTGAGTGTTTGGCTTTGATAGATTTTGGATACAAGATGAGCTTGGTATATAAGGACGTGTATGGCAAGCTGAATGATAAAGTCCTCCTGTCTGAGTGTAAAGGTAGTTTGGTAGGGATCGGTAGTATGAGAGTACCTGTGATTGGAAAGGTGAGTAGCGAGTATGGTGTGATTTTGGGATATGATTTTATGAAAGAGAACCATATTGTTGTGCATCCTGTGAGTGATCAGATTGGGAGAAAGATTGGTAAAAATGGGGTGTATAAGGTGTATGTAGGGAAAGATGGTAATGTTTTGAGGAGTGTGTTTAGCAGTATTGAGTTGACTGCTATGGAGAGTTTAAAGGCTTGTGAAGAGTGAAAGGGTGTCTGTTAGAGTGAGTTGGAATAAGGATGCGAGTTTGAATGTGGGTGAGAACACTGTGTTATTGGATGGAAAGGGCGCGTGTATAGAGTAAGGCATGTTGCTTGTGTGTTTGATGGCTTGATGAGAATGAATGATCCATTTGTATGTGTGCAGGCAGACCCCAGAGTGAAAGGGCAGGTGAAGATGATAGCATGGATGTCAGGGTAAATGTTGCGAATGAAAAGACGTGTGAATGGATGTATAATGAAGTGGAAAGGATGGTGAAATTGGATGAATGTTTGACTGAGTATGAAAGGGAGAATGTGTATCGAATGCTATTTGAACGAAAGGGGGTCCTCAGTAAGGGCAATCTGGATTTCGGGGTTGCGAAGTTTCCGGAATTCAAGATTATCCTGAAGGAGGACACCCGAATCTATCAGCGGCTGAGACATTTTGCGCGTCCGGTTGCTGATGAGATTGAGGAGCAGTGTGTGGAATTAGAATGATTGAAGAAAGTGAGAGTGCATGGAATAGTCGAATTGTGCCTGTACGTAAGCCGGATGGAAGATTATGTCTGTGTGTGGATTATCGAAAGGTGAATGAAAGGACTATGAAAGAAAGATTTCCGATGTGTGTATAGTATGAATGGGATGAAGTGGTTTACAAAGCTGGATCTGGTATAGGGGTATTACCAGATGCTCATTGCTGAGGAGAGCTGGCTGGTGACTGCCTTTTCCTCCATGAAGAGGCATTATCAGTTCCGGACCCTCAGCTTTGGGTTGGCTAATGCTCCCGGTGCCTTCCAGAGGGCAATGAATGTTGTGTTGAGTAAGTTTGCAAGTAAGATTGTGTTTATAGATGATATTTTGATTATGACTCAAGAGTTTTGAGGAGCATATGAGATTGGTGAATGATATGTTGAGAATGTTGGAGAGTGTCGGTGTGAAGGTGAGAGTATCAAAGTGTGAATGGTTTGTGAAATGGTAAGAGAGAATAAGTTACGAAAGTCGCCGAGGTATGTTGAGAAGGTGCGAATGTTTCTGAAACCGGTGACTGTGAAGTAGCTGAAGTCATTTCTGGGGTTTGATTGAGTTTCAATGAAAGTTTATACATGATTGTTCAGGTGTGAGTAGGCCTCTTGACTGAGTGGATGGGCAAGGAGGGTAGTAGGATTGTCAGGTGGACTGATAGGATGAATGAAGCATATGAGAGACTGAAAGAGGCAGCGGCTGAAGATGTTGAATTGGCATGCCCAGAGTATAGTGTGGATGCTAAGATGCTTGAATTGTATACGCATGTGAGTGGGTACTGTATGGGAGGTTTTCTGATGCAAGAGCAGCATTTGAATGGAGAGAATGTCAGGTGAATAATTGGGTATGTATCCAAGGCTATGAATGGGCAGAGCGAAAGTATTCGACTGTGGAGCGAGAGTTGGCTGCGATAAGGTATTGTTTGAAAGTGTTGTGTCCTTTTTGTATGGTGTGAGGTTCATGATTAAAACAGATTACCAACCTCTTGTGTATTTGCAATGTATGAAATGGGCTGAGAGTAGGATTGCAAGGACTTTGGAAGATTTGAGTAATTTTGACTATGTGATTGAATATGTGCCTGGTGAATGGAATGGAGTGGCTGATTTGATGTCAAGGTATCCTTGTACGGATGATTTAAATGTGTGTGGAGTGAGTAATCCTGAGTATTTGCTGAAAGGGATTATGAATGGAAAGGAGAGTAAAGGCGGTGGTGATTCCTTGTTTGAGAGCGTATGGAATGGTTTGCAAGATTTGAAGAGTGATGGAGTATACGTGAGAGTGCCCGATAGTGTGGATGACATAAGGAAGGAGGTAATGAGTGAAGTATGTAGGAAGCCTGAGAGTATTGGTATGGCGAGGGTGAAGAACTTTATGAAAGAATTGAGAGCGATGTGTATGACAGGGGTTCCGCCATTTCAGGAAGTGTTGATTGTACTGAGTCGTTTATATGGAGTGATTGTTTATGTGCACTTTGGTAGTGAGAGGCCGATTGTGTACAAGGATGAGAAAGTGAAGGGTTTGAATGCTAATGTGGTGCGTCTGCAGTGTTTGACCGGTTTGCATTACAATTGGGTGATTGAAAAGTTTTCGTATATGAGGGAGAAGAATGATTTTCTGGATGAAGATGAGTGTGTGGTGAATGATGATGTGGGAGTTGATGACAGTGTGGATATCACTGCTGATGTTTGTATGGTTGTTCATTCTGTATATTGCGAGCATGGAGGAACTGATATGATGGAAATGAGAGTGAAAGTTGGTGAAAGGTTCTTCTGTGGTTTGATTGATACTGGAGCGCAAGTGTTGTTAGTGAATGAGAAGATTCTGAGTAAATATGATGAATTTAGATGTTGTGAATGTAAGCCTGTGAAATTATGGATAAGTGGATTAAGGAATGGAATGATAGTGGCATGGGAACAGGTTAGTCTGAGAGTGAGTTTGGGCAGTGGTGTGAATGTGAAGCATGACTTGTTTTGTGGTATGATTGAATTGGTCATAGATGATGAGAATGAGATTTTAAGTGATGATGATATTCTAGAGAGGCAAGAGATGTGTCCTTTTCTCAGTGAGTTGAAAAGGTATGTGATGATGCATGTTGATTTGAATGAATGGCCTGAGTGTTTGAGTGATTTTAAAAGGTATGCTAAGGATTTTGTGGTTTGTATGGATGTTGTATATTTTGTGAGGCATATGAAGGATGGGGATGATATGTATGTACCTGTGATGTCCTTGGTTGGTATGATTAGTCTGGTGAAAGTTGTGCATGATAATTATGGGTAAGTATAAGTTGTGGGAGTATATGAAGGAGCATGTGTTCCATCCGTTTCTGAGAACTGTTGTGAATGATGTTGGAACTATGTGTGAGAAGTGAAAGGTGTGAGGTGTGCAAGTGAAGCCGCCGATGTTGAAAGTTAATGCGAGAGAGCCATTTGAATTGGTAGTGATTAATTGTGTGTCTTTACCACATACAAGTGCTGGGAATGTTGGTATGGTTGATCATAAAAGTAAGTTTGTGTATGCAGCGCCTGTGAGAGATAAAAGGAGTGCAACTGTTGCGCGTGTGGTTAAGCAGATGTTTTTTTCCTATGTGTGTATGGAAGCCTAGGAGATGACTGAGTGATAATGGGCCTGAGTTTGCGAGTATGTTGAGAGAATGGTGTGGAGCATGTGAGGACAACTCCGTATGTACTGTCTTTGAATGGGTTGGCTGAACGTACAATTAGGACCTTGTGTGAGATGTTGAGAATGATGAGTATGACTTTGAATGACTGGGATGAATGGTTGAGTAGAGTGTTATGGGCATACAATTTGATGGTGTATAGTGCAACTGGAGTGTCCCTGTATCACTGAGAGAATGGTGTGGAGCATGTGAGGACAACTCTGTATGTACTGTCTTTGAATGGGTTGGCTGAAGGTACAATTAAGGCCTTGTGTGAGATGTTGAGAATGATATGACTTTGAATGACTGGGATGAATGGTTGAGTAGAGTGTTATGGGCATACAATTTGATGGTGCATAGTGCAACTGGAGTGTCCCTGTATCAGTTTGTTATGAATTTTGAAAGGTGAGTGAAAATGAGCAGAGTGTATGACATGAGACACATGAAAGGTTTCGTACACTTGAAATAGGTGGAAAAATATTGAAGGTAAAAGAAGCAAAAGGTAGGTTGAATGTGTTGAAGATGAGTGAAAAGTTTGAAGAACTGTATAGAGTTGTGAGAGTCTGAGAGAATGGCGTGACGTATGTTTTGGAGAGTGTGAATGAAGGTGTAACTGAGATTGTTAAACAAATTTAGTAATACAAAGTGTCTATCCCTCCCTTTTTCTCCCCTCCTCAAAGGAGTGAACAAAGTTATTTCTCCAGGCCTAACCACTTTTAAATAGCCTTTTTTTATCCTTAAATCTTTCCCTTCGAACAAGCCTGTGGATTAGCCAAATGAAGCAGTTGTATATTTAATCCTGTGTGGCTCTACAAACTATCCCTCATTCTACATACAAGACTGGAAGAACCTTAAAAAAAAAATAATTTATGAACATAAAGGTGATGTCAGACGAGGCAGTACCACATCCAGTATTTTTAATCATATTAGCAATTTCAACCACCAAATTGACTATTCAAAGGCACAAATCATATATAATTATAAAGATTTCCATAAAAGAAAAATAGAATCTATATTAATACGAGAAATTCCCAATTTTAATTTGTCGGATGGACAATTGAAATGCAGCCTACATTCCCATAACCTCATCGTAAACAGCTTAGTCCACGATCTTAACTCACCCCCCCCTGATTAATGACCTTTTCCCCTCATTTTGTTTTTTTTCTGAGCTGTACGCTATTTATAGACTTTTGTAACAATCATACCCTGAAGAGGGTATGATAAATACATACCAAAACTAGTAGTCTCGTAAATTAAACTTTTGGCTCCTATACAGTGGTTTCCCTATCATATATATATATATATATATATATATATATATATATATATATATATATATATATATATAATATAAGCCAGAAGAAAAGGAAAAGGATTGATTAACCAGAGTATGAAAACAGCAAATCAAGAGTATGGATGAAAGGTGAATGAGAATCCTGATTGGAACAGGAAACTATTGTGGGACAAGTAAATGGGTAAGGAACCTAGACAAGAATGATAGGGTACTTGTAATAAAAAGTACCTTGGCACATACTGCACAGTGATCAAATGCATGGGGTACTTCTGAACAATGATGTCAAAAGTAGATGAGAATACTTTCATGAGGTGTATAATGTAGGTATAGATGATACAAATATAAATAGCAATAACTTTGTGGGTGTAAATCAGGTCCAGTATGAGAAAAGAGATAAAAGGACAAGAGGTTATTAGTGCTGTTTGAAATCTGAAAAATGGTAAGGCAGGTGTAATAGATGATATTATTGGTGAGATGCCTAAAAAGTGGTGGTGATTGTGTTGTAAGGCATTTAAAATTGGAAGAGTCTCACACATCAAGGTTGGCTGATGGTGGAATGTAAGCATAACAGTATACTTCCTATCCAGGTGCAGCTGCACAGCTACTGCCTACTTTTACGAAGAGTAGTGCGGCATCACACTCATAGGCATGCCAGCAAATGTCTGAAGGGCACTCATGGCCACCTCAGAGGCAAAAGATGCATTTTCCAAAAGGTACTTATCCGAGAAATGAGTCACCTTCGGCTCTCTACCAATATCACTAGCTACAGCTCTCCTATGATGGATCATGTTACCCTTAGCAAACATGCTACCATCAGTGGAGTGAATAAAAAGGAAGCCTTGGAAGCCAGCAGGCTAAAAAATGCCAGGTAGCTTGTAAATGAGGAGCCCTGATGGAATCGAGACTTTGCTCTGCGCAGTTTGGGTCTTCATCTGTGACTCCCCACCTGGGGGAGCAACGGGCCCAGATGTGCCAATGTTGGCTTGGTTGTATACTGAAATGGCCTTGTACCTGTCCATCCCCATGGCTCTCACCGAAGTAGAGGAGCCCCTGTTGCTTTTCTTTTAAGGAGAGGAAGGAGGGTAATGCACCCGCTTCGCTCCTCCGCCGGAAGTAGCCCCTAGGCTGGATGGACCGGCCTCAGTAAGCTCCTTCTCCGAGATCATGAAAGTCCCTGCTGTCACAGGGCCACCAACCAGGGAAGGAGGTCCTTCCTTTCCTTGTGAGGCCTCATGGACCCGAGCCATCTGAGAGGAGCTTACATAGGGGCGGATGCAGGTTCTGTGCTTGGCACCGAACCAGGTTCAAACCCATGAAAGATCCTATCATCTGGGGCGGGCCTCCATGTGGCCATCCACCCCTTTGAGGTACCTTTGATTCTGTACTGGGGCGGCAAAGCAGCATCCGCCAGGGAAGAGAGGAGCTCATGTATAGTGACCCCCTATAATTCTGACATGTGTGCGTGCAGGACTTTGTAGGTCACAGGCTGACAGGCACTGTCATCCCTCGCCCACCTAAGGTGGTTGGCCCTATCGAGCGGTCAATTATGGGTCTCCTGCCTGCATTCTTGGCAGTCACCTTGGAAAGCAAAGCGGGGACTGCCGCTGGAAGAAGTGAGTCACCCAAGGGTGACTCCAGACAAGGGGGTGAGGGGGAGTCCCCTACACCTGTATGCATGTGAGAGGAGTAAACCTCCTCTCTGGTCAAAGAGGTTTGGAGGGTCCCCTGTGAAAGCACAGGGGGAGGACCTCCATTTTTTGGGTGGAGGTGCCCGAGGGTGGCTCTGATGATAATAAAGAGGAAGGGGACTTTTATTTTGATTTTCATCATCGGGCATGGTGATCCTATTAGTGCCACAGGACGCAAATGCTCATCAACCAATGCAATAGCCTGCTCTGCGAGGGGTGAACCCAGGGCAGGCAAAACCAGCTACCACCATTTGATGCCATTCTTCCTGCCCAGTGACCCGATGGCTCCACCTTGGGCATGGTATAAAATTGATAGACAATGAAAGGGGGAAGAAAGGGTATGTGAGGAAGGTGTGGGTGGGGATGAAGCAGGTTGTTAAGAACCCACCACCCCAGACTGGAGTTCAGAGATGATGGCCCTTTTCCACTCCCCCTCACCCATGATCTGGGATAGTTGGGTGAGAGGAAGCTGGTTAGTGTCAGAAAGGAGAAGAGGTTAAGCTGGGGACAGACGGGGTGCTGAGTCCCGTAAGCACAGTGACCAGGAGGACAAATCACCGTGCTCCTTACGGGGGTTGTATCCGATAAATACTTCAATTTGTGTATTCTCTTTTCAATTCTATACCAACAGTTTTTCATTATCCTAATCTTTAGGGAATTTATTGTGTTGGGTCGCATAGATTTTCATTCCTGTCTTGAGCATTTGGTTCTGATGGTTAATTTCTTTTGTTTTGTTTTGTGGGCTTTTTATTTACTGTGGTCCATCCTTGAGTGCACTCCAAGTAATCTTCACCCACTGATTCCTGTATGGAATGTATTTCAGATTTTTCTGTTTCATTCTGAGTGGTTTCCACATTTTAAGTTTCTTGTTTATCTTCTTCCATGTTTTATCATTCCATTTTTTTCATTTTCTGCTAGGCCGCATTCAATGAAGTTTTGCTTTAAATATTGCATGATAAAGGGTTGTCAAGAAACTAAGAGGTCCTTGGTCATGTCATTCTTCCCTAATACAATGTAGAATTATATTACCTTTCCTTTGCAGCATGTAAAGACCTAATATTTGGCATCATGACATGACTCAAACCAGCTTTCTTTAAAACATTGTATTATAAGTTTGGGTTACAAAAAATGGAAAATGATGGCTGTATATTTGGAAGTATTTCCCTGTGAAATTTTGGAAGAATAACTCACACAATTTCTCAATGTTGTTGGAACAGGATTTTGTAATCCGATTTACTCATCATAGTCCCTAGTAATTATTTACTATTCTTTGAAAAAATGACTAAAATTACTCTAACTGTGTCTTAGAAATCAGTCCTTATCTCACTGAGCTGAGCTCTCAACTCAGAACTTCACAATTCCTACTGACCCTTGAGCAACACTTTTGGAACAGAGAGATGAAAGCTTGCTCAGACCAAGGTTACTATTCAAAATTGCAGATGCCAAACCACATGAGATTCAGACCTTTCTACCTATCACATCGATTGTAGTTCTGCAGTCTTTTTCCATAAAATTCTACACCAGAGTCCTAGTTTTTTTAATTTGTTAAAGGCAACTGTCTTCACTCTCTTGGGTTGTCTATGGGATCTTCCTTACCATCTGTGACATGTTTAATCCAATAGGAAATGACTCTTTCAGAGGGAGAAGTATCCCTGAAAACTTGCTGCAAAGCTTCAATAATTTTGGCCAGTTTCCTTGAGCAACACTTTTGGAACAGAGAGATGAAAGCTTGCTCAGACCAAGGTTACTATTCAAAATTGCAGATGCCAAACCACATGAGATTCAGACCTTTCTACCTATCACATCGATTGTAGTTCTGCAGTCTTTTTCCATAAAATTCTACACCAGAGTCCTAGGTTTTTTAATTTGTTAAAGGCAACTGTCTTCACTCTCTTGGGTTGTCTATGGGATCTTCCTTACCATCTGTGACATGTTTAATCCAATAGGAAATGACTCTTTCAGAGGGAGAAGTATCCCTGAAAACTTGCTGCAAAGCTTCAATAATTTTGGCCAGTTTCCTTGAGCAACACTTATGGAACAGAGAGATGAAAGCTTGCTCAGACCAAGGTTACTATTCAAAATTGCAGATGCCAAACCACATGAGATTCAGACCTTTCTACCTATCACATCGATTGTAGTTCTGCAGTCTTTTTCCATAAAATTCTACACCAGAGTCCTAGTTTTTTTAATTTGTTAAAGGCAACTGTCTTCACTCTCTTGGGTTGTCTATGGGATCTTCCTTACCATCTGTGACATGTTTAATCCAATAGGAAATGACTCTTTCAGAGGGAGAAGTATCCCTGAAAACTTGCTGCAAAGCTTCAATAATTTTGGCCAGTTTCCAATTAAGCTTGGCCAAGAATGTGATATTGTCTCACATGTCAAAATCGTTCCTTTGCAAGTTCTTAAAAAATGTTGTTTAATTAAAATGCATTGTAATAATACAATGACATGTTAAATGAATGAGAAAACTTGTCTTCAGGGATCAATAGATCCTGCAATTACAATTAAACTTGTTTTAGTTATTAACTAACTGGGCTATATTTTGGAGAATTTTTTGACTAGCCCTATATAAGTAATATTCCCTGTAATTTCTCTCCTGCACATATTATCAGACATTTTAGTAAAAAGAAAAAAAAGGCATTTAAGTGAGAAAGATTTGAAGTTTGTAAAAAAATGCAGTGAAGTTGGTGAAAGTATATAAGTTTCCATAAAACACTAGATTCATTCTGAAATAAAAGCAGGTTCCCATAGTTAGGGACTATGATTGGATATATCATGAACCTATTGTTGCAAATGGCTTATTTCTTGACTGACGACAATAAATAATAATTTAAATGAGTTTTATTTTGCTATTGTCAAATAAACATATCCTATCCAAAGAAGACCATAAAACTAACTAAATATTGACACAAAAATATATTATGATAGTGATTAAATTATTGTTTTTATATAAATAATATACTTACCTTGATCGTTCTTTATCTCTGTCATAATCTTTGTCTCTTTTGCCTTCTTTATCTTTGAAATCTCTTGATTCTCTATCTCGTCTTGACTCTTTGTCTTTTCTGTCTTTCTTTTCTTTGTAATCATATCGTCGAACCTTTAAACCTGTATCCTCATCCATTATAAAAATGAACTAAAACCAGAAAATACTATAGAAGTTAATGTAATATAATATACCAAATACTAAACAAATGTTATGGATATGGACACTTTGTTATAGTATATATATCCTGGATATAATAAAAATGTTAATTATTATTATGGAAAGAGATACATTGAGAATATACTACACAAGTAGTGATAATTGAGTCATGGCTAGATTTGGCAGGAAAGAACTTTTAGACTGGAGGTTCAGAGTGATGGTTATAAAATGTTTCATGCAGATAGGAAAAAGGAGGAGGAGGGGTGATTATTTATAGAGATAATTTCCAGTGTAGTGAAAACACTACAATTAAAAGTTGCTAACACAGAGTCATTATGGCTAGATGTAAAGGGAGAGAGGATAGACTTGTCATAGGACTATTATATAACCTCCAAATCTTAGTAAGGAAGCTCCATGTCCTCTGTAGCAGGAGATAGAATGTGCATGTATAAGTAAGTATGTGTATATTATGGGTGATTTTAATTATAGAAATATTGACTGGGAAGCTCTTGTGGGTGATCATGAGGCTGAGGAATTGTTTATGATGGTGCAGGATAATTTTCTTAAACAGGTTAAAAACCAATCAACTAAGGAAATAATATATTGGATTTAGTTTTAACAAATAGGAAAAAAGGCATTAGCGATATAGAGATTAGAAGAAATTTTGGAAATGGTGACCATTGCAAAATTATATTTAAGTTAAAATGGAACAGGGTTATCAGTAGGATAAATAAGGTAAAAATCCTTGAGTTTAGTAAAGCAGATTATGATAGTTTGAGGAGATACCTGGAGATGCTTGTTTGGGTATTAGTGAGTGAGGTCAGGTCAGGTCAGGAACTGAGATGTCAATGAGAGCAGAAAAGGGGAAAAATAACACCCAGGTAGAGAGGAATGGTGTGGATGAGGAGTATAAGATAATGAGTAAACAGTTAATTGCCAGACAGAATATGAACATTGCATATAAAGAGATTAGAACCAAGTCTGTTAACCCAAATGGATATCAGATAAAATTGAGCACAATTTTGGCATTAAAGGGAAAATACAAGAGGGAAAGTCCCTCCAATGACCTGCAGCATTTTGTGCTAAGATGATTAATGATTATTGCATTGATGGTTTCCCATGGTTCAATCACTTACAAATGCCTTTAAATAGCTAAATGAGGCTTCTGCCACTACTAGATGGTACCACCCAGTACCAAATCTGATGGCAGATTTGAAATCTCTAGGGTGAATAACCATATGTCCCATGGTAACATGGGTAAAATTAAACTTTACTCCTTTTGAAAAAAAAAGGAAGCAATGCCTTGACCTGGCGCTTTCACTGCAGGTAAATAAATGTGAGGATAAATTAAGGCAAAGATATAATGAGTTTCCTGGGGACATTAAAAAGTTAATTATGGTATAAAAGAGAAATTATGAAATTAAAATGGGGAAATAAGGCAAAAGATCCCAAAGGTTTCTTTCAATTAAATAGAACTAAGATTAGAGATAAAATAGCCCAATTTAAATTTAGAGATGAAGAGTTAGTGAGTGATAGTGATACCATGGCTAGGATGCTAAATATGTATTGTCTTTCAGTATTTACACTCAAGGATACTCTAATGTGGATGACCTTTGATAGGCCCTTGTGGCTTTTGTCATCTGTGAAATTATGTTATGTTAATTGTACCCAAGAGGACCTTGATCTTCAGGGGTAATGATGAGGAGAAATTAGAGGATATTTTAATTACAGAGGGGATAGTGCCAAAAGAAACAAACAAATGTTAATGGAGTGCGTATAACAGCAGTAAAGTGGTTTGATAACAGATTTGTGCATACTTATTCAACATTTGCAAGAGCAAGCCTTTTGTCCAAAAAGAAAGATATGATCATCATGCAAAGAAAAGAATAAGGGTAGATCGTCCAAATATTAGTAATCAGTACAACAAAGTGATGCAGGGAGTTGATCTGCATGACCAGCTACTATCCTTATATAGATTTTCATTAAAATCTAAAATAATATTATTATAGGATCATTTTCCACATTTTTTTTTATATGGCAGTGGTAAACAGCTGGCTGCTGTATAAAAGGGCCTGCAAGTCCCTTTCTCTTCCCCAAAATAAAATGAACAAGCTTGCTGATTTCAAGGCAAGAGTTGCTAAAGCTCTGATGTACGCAGGAAAGTAAATTTCAAAAAGTAAGGGGGAAGGACCTTACCTTGAAAATATTCCTAAATGAATATCAAATCAGGACTTTCATATGCCTGAGGATGATATAAGATTTGATAATTTGGGGCATTTTTCTAGTGTAACATAATATAATTTCACCGATGACAAAAGCCACAAAGGCCTATCAGAGGGCATCCGCATCTGTCAAAACCCAGCCACAAAATGCATCCATAGGATTGTGTCAGATCATGCATCTACAATATACAATTAGAACCATCCACAAGAATGTGTCAAAAACAAAAAGCATCATCATCAAGACTCATCATAATCCAAATCAATTGTAATATACAATAATAAAAAACTGCATCCACAGGAATGAGTCCAGAATACCCCCCCCCCTCCCCATATAATCATCTATTCTGCGTTTGAATACATTCAAATTTGGACTGTCTACCGTCTCAGATGGCAAACTATTCCAGTAATCTACCCCTCTATGGTGAAAAAATATTTTCTAACATCCAACTCAAATAACTTGCTAAAATCCAACTTATCCATCCCAGAACAGATTTTAAAAAGCTCAATCATATCTCCCCTCACACATCTTCTCTCAAATGAAAACATATTTAGTACCCTCAGTCTATCTTCATATTCAAGGTGATTCAGGAAAGGTATTATTTTTGTTGCCCTCCTTTGTACTCACTCTACCAGGTTGATGTCCTGACTAAAATGTGGTGAGAATGCTTGTATACAGTACTCTAAATATGGCCTACAATATGAGATGTAGAGTTTAAGGATAACCTCTTTACTCTTGTAGCTAACGTTCCTGTTAATGTATCCTAGCACCCTATTTGCTATATTTTTTGCCTCAATACACTGCTTTGAAAACTTCAATGACCTATCTACCACCTTGCCTAAGTCCTTCTCATCCTCAACTAAATTCAGCCAATGCACATCCATTTCATAGCTAAATTCCCTATTATCCCTTCCCATGTTAAGAACTTTGCATTTTTTAAGGTTAAAAGTCATCTGCCACTTCTGAGCAAAAGCTAATACCTTATTTAAGTCACTCTGCACTTTAAAGCTACACTCAACTTCTTTGACTAGAGCTGCCAATTTAGTGTCATCAGCAAAAATTGACACTGCTATTTACAGCCTCCCCAAGATCATTTATATAAACTATGAATAATAAAGGGCCTAGAACGGATCCCTCAGGTACGCCGCTGATAACATCCCTCCACTGTGAACTCATCCCATTAAGCACAACTTTCTGTTTCCTGTCTTTCAGCCATTTAGTTATACAATTCAAAACTTTACCACATATCTCATGCATTTTTAATTTGTGAACTAGTCTCCTATGTGGAACCTTATCAAAAGTTTTTCTAAAATCTAAGTGAATTACATCAACATTTTCTCCCTTATCTAATTGTTTAATAACATAATCCATAAAATCCAGTAAATTTTGTTAAAAATGATTTACCTCTTCTAAACCCATGCTGAGCATCATTTATTAACCTACTACACTAGATGGCCAGAAATCCCCTTCTTAACTCACTTTTGATTTCTGATATATGACCCATCCTCGACTTCTCCTCTGTTATATAGAAATACTGGATTCTTGCACTACCTCGCCCTGCTAGAAAAAGTTCAACGCCGCTGGACCAAGTATATATATATAACTTATTATCCCTATCTTACTCTGCCAGACTTTCTCAGTTAAATCTTTTTTTGGTCAAAAGTAGACTCTTTCGTGCTGACCTCCTTCAGTTTTATAAAATATTCTGTAACCTTTCTCCTATAAAACCATCTGACTTGTTCATACCAGCTCCCAGGGATAATAGAGGCCATCAATACACATTTTTTGTCCCTCATTCCTTAATTGAAGCACTTACTTTTGTAGATTCTGCCTGTGAGTGGCATAGCTGAGGTGGTCCTCCACTTTGGTGTTCCTGATCCCTCTTGTGGGTTACTTTGGGAAGGGTGTTGTTATTCTCAATGTGTAACCTGGTATTGGTGGTTGGTCAGGTATGCTGCTTAGCCACTTGTCCAGGTTCCTCTTGAATGTTTGTGGAGTCACTCCAGTGAGGTCCCAGATGTCCTTTGGTATGCAGTTGAACAGTCAGGTTCCATTGAATGAGAAGAAATTGTGTGTCAGGGTCCTGATTTTTTTTTTTTGTACATCCTTGAATGGAGAGGATGGCTGGTTCCCATAGTGTGGAATACCTCAAAAGTAACGAGCTGCTATCTGTGAACCAGTTTGGATTCAGGTCTGGATGCAGTACAGAGGATCAGCTACTGATTTTCTATGGGAATATAGCGAAGTGGATGGACAAGGGATTTGTAGTAGATGTGGTGTTTATGGACTTCTCAAAGGCATTTGACCTCGTTTCACACACTTTGCTTATCAGTAAACTTCGTCTCTTGGGTTTTGACAATGCTCTAGTTAATTGGATTGAAAGTTTTCTGGTTGGTCGCACTATGTCTGTGTCAGTGTTGGGCAAGTTGAGCTCTGAGAGAGATATTACTAGTGGGGTTCCACAGGGTTCAGTCCTTGGTCCGATTTTGTTTCTCATTTATGCCAATTATATTACAAAGGATGTCAACTCAGATTGGAAGGCATTTGCAGGTGACTTTAAGCTATGTGTTTGCTACCCAGTTGGATCATCTGTAATGGTAATAATGCAGCACAAGCTCTTCAAAGATACCTAGATTCTATATGTGAAGTCAGCAAATCATGGAATCTCAGATTGAATCCACTGAAGTGCTATGCAATGAGATTTGGCAGAGGTGCAAGTCATAATGATCCACCAATTCAATATTTTATTGATCAGCAAGCACTTCAGTATGTTGAATCCTACAAGGATTTGGGTGTAATCGTGGACTCTTCCCTCAAATTCCATCAACATATATGACTGGTAACTGCTAAAGCTGGAGGACTGATGGGTGAATTGTTGAGATCCACAGTCTGTAGAACAAAAGAATTCATGCTATCTCCTTTTATCTCACACATCCGACCATTAGTTGATTATTGCTCTTGTCTTTGGAATGTGGGATACCTTGGAGATATTAGAAAGCTAGAATCGTTACAACGAAGGTGGACTAGAGAGATAGCAGGTTTAGAAGCCTTCGACTATGTGGCTCGCTTGAAGAGTATTGATCCCCATTCTATACAAGGACGTTTGTTGCATGCAGATATGATAAAGATCTGGAAGTCCTTTAATGCAAATGTAGATGTTGGAATAACAAATATGTTTGAAATGGCGCAAAATGTTGGAACCCATGGTCACTCGCTCATGATGTCTATCCCAATCTGCAGATGTTAAGTATTGAGAAGGTCATTTGCAGTGCGGCGAGTTACATTGTGGAATTAACTTCCACCTAATGTTGTTGGGACCAATTGCATCAGTACATTCAAGAGACTTCTGGAAGGGTTTCTGGGTGATAGATTGTTTGAGATTTCATGATGAGGTTGTGTAGTGGAAGTTAGTAATTAAGGGTATGTCCTAATTACTTAGTCAATTTTTTAAATTTTTTAGTCGTTTCTTTTTGGCCTAGTTTTTTTTTGCTTTTCATTGTTTTTGTGGTTTTTCTGTGTTTTTTGTTTTTACTTTAGATATGTTTTTATGTTCTATTGTGTGTCTTTTGCTTGTTTCTTCTTTCTAATTAATTAGTCAATTTTTATTTCTTAGTTGTTTCTTTTTGCTTTTTATTGGTTTTTGTGTTTTTTTCTATATACTTTGTATAGGTTTTTATGTTCTGTTGTGTCTTTTGCTTGTTTCTTCTTCCTATTGTTAGCAGTATGTTTTATTTAGAAGCAGTGTTCTTGGTTTTTGTAATTTGATTCTTTTTATTTTTAATGATAGTCTTAGTATTAAGAAGATGTCCTTATTTTGTTGTATGGGTGTTTTCTGGATGGGCTTAGTAGTTGTGTTGTTGTGTTATTTTCAGTTTGTTTGTCTTGTTTGGATTGTATTATTATAAAGTGTAATCTAGCTATTCCCTGCGCATCATTCCATTGTGTCATGTTTCTTTTTATTGTTGTTCTACCATGGCCAGTGGTCGAGTGGCACAGTGGCGCGCGGGAGTGTAGTGCCTCCGAGTCCCTGATGCATAATTCCTATGCCTAAAAGGGTGCAGCTCAGGAGGCTTCACAGGTGAGAATACTAAGAACAACTCCCTTTTTGTAAGATTTTCCACTATTTAATTTTTTTTTTTTAAGAGCCCATCTGGTGACTGCCTACTTGGGCATAAGTCGCTGTACTCACGACAACCTAGTACAAGGCTACATTAAAATAATATGCAAAAAAAAGAAAAAAAAGAGTATATATAAAAAAGGAAAAGGGCAATGAGCAGGAAGCACACTCCGGCGTGGGGGTGGCCCTTGCCTCCCTTGAGTGCAGGAATGTGCAGTATATAAAAAAACCCAGTTAAATAAACACAAGGTACTGACAGAGCAGCCCAGTATTGTACATAATGACACGCCAGCCCAGAATTGGAAATAGAAGAAAGGCAGAAAAGTTAGAGGGCCGGTATTATGTGTCATTCAAGGAGTTTGGCTCAGTTGTATGAAAAGAATCAATTAAGTACAAGTTGATATGATACAAGGTGGGTGCAGGTCTAAGGTTAAAAAAGACGAGGCCCAAGAAAATTAGTTAGCCTGGACTTGAAGGAGTTGATTGAAGGGGCATCCACAACTTCAGAAGGAAGAGTGTTCCAAGTAGATATAATATGGCATGTAAAGAATCGCTTTTGTGGAAAACCTAAACTACTGGGAATGACTAGACCACCTGCCAGGTGAACAGGCAACCGAGAAAAAGAAGACTATGCTATATGAGGGGCATTCAAGGATGTACAAAAAAAAAAAATCAGGACCCTGACACACAATTTCTTCTCATTCAATGGAACCTGACTGTTCAACTGCATACCAAAGGACATCTGGGACCTCACTGGAGTGACTCCACAAACATTCAAGAGGAACCTGGACAAGTGGCTAAGCAGCATACCTGACCAACCACCAATACCAGGTTACACATTGAGAATAACAACACCCTTCCCAAAGTAACCCACAAGAGGGATCAGGAACACCAAAGTGGAGGACCACCTCAGCTATGCCACTCACAGGCAGAATCTACAAAAGTAAGTGCTTCAATTAAGGAATGAGGGACAAAAAATGTGTATTGATGGCCTCTATTATCCCTGGGAGCTGGTATGAACAAGTCAGATGGTTTTATAGGAGAAAGGTTACAGAATATTTTATAAAACTGAAGGAGGTCAGCACGAAAGAGTCTACTTTTGACCAAAAAAAGATTTAACTGAGAAAGTCTGGCAGAGTAAGATAGGGATAATAAGTTATATATATATACTTGGTCCAGCGGCGTTGAACTTTTTCTAGCAGGGCGAGGTAGTGCAAGAATCCAGTATTTCTATATAACAGAGGAGAAGTCGAGGATGGGTCATATATCAGAAATCAAAAGTGAGTTAAGAAGGGGATTTCTGGCCATCTAGTGTAGTAGGTTAATAAATGATGCTCAGCATGGGTTTAGAAGAGGTAAATCATTTTTAACAAAATTTACTGGATTTTATGGATTATGTTATTAAACAATTAGATAAGGGAGAAAATGTTGATGTAATTCACTTAGATTTTAGAAAAACTTTTGATAAGGTTCCACATAGGAGACTAGTTCACAAATTAAAAATGCATGAGATATGTGGTAAAGTTTTGAATTGTATAACTAAATGGCTGAAAGACAGGAAACAGAAAGTTGTGCTTAATGGGATGAGTTCACAGTGGAGGGATGTTATCAGCGGCGTACCTGAGGGATCCGTTCTAGGCCCTTTATTATTCATAGTTTATATAAATGATCTTGGGGAGGCTGTAAATAGCAGAGTGTCAATTTTTGCTGATGACACTAAATTGGCAGCTCTAGTCAAAGAAGTTGAGTGTAGCTTTAAAGTGCAGAGTGACTTAAATAAGGTATTAGCTTTTGCTCAGAAGTGGCAGATGACTTTTAACCTTAAAAAATGCAAAGTTCTTAACATGGGAAGGGATAATAGGGAATTTAGCTATGAAATGGATGTGCATTGGCTGAATTTAGTTGAGGATGAGAAGGACTTAGGCAAGGTGGTAGATAGGTCATTGAAGTTTTCAAAGCAGTGTATTGAGGCAAAAAATATAGCAAATAGGGTGCTAGGATACATTAACAGGAACGTTAGCTACAAGAGTAAAGAGGTTATCCTTAAACTCTACATCTCATATTGTAGGCCATATTTAGAGTACTGTATACAAGCATTCTCACCACATTTTAGTCAGGACATCAACCTGGTAGTAGAGTCAGTACAAAGGAGGGCAACAAAAATAATACCTTTCCTGAATCACCTTGAATATGAAGATAGACTGAGGGTACTAAATATGTTTTCATTTGAGAGAAGATGTGTGAGGGAAGATATGATTGAGCTTTTTAAAATCTGTTCTGGGATGGATAAGTTGGATTTTAGCAAGTTATTTGAGTTGGATGTTAGAAAATATTTTTTCACCATAGAGGGGTAGATTACTGGAATAGTTTGCCATCTGAGACGGTAGACAGTCCAAATTTGAATGTATTCAAATGCAGAATAGATGACTATATGTGGAGGGGGGGTTATTCTGGACTCATTCCTGTGGATGCAGTTTTTTATTATTGTATATTACAATTGATTTGGATTTTTATGAGTCTTGATGATGATGCTTTTTGTTTTTGACACATTGTGTATGGTTCAAATTGTATATTGTAAATGCATGATCTGACACAATCCTATGGTAGCATTTTGTGGGTGGGTTTTGACAGATATGGATGACCTTTGATATGCCTGTGTGGCTTTTCTCATCTGTGAAATTGTGTTATGTTAAAGGAGGGAGAAGGGCATAGGGTAGATTTAAGGAGATTAGTGGAAACTCCACCAGCTTTATGGACTATACTTGAGATATGACTATGGAATCTCATCCATGTGTAAACCAGAACACCAAGATCACTATGAAAAAAAAAACAAAGATATAGGAGCATTACCAGGCAAGTAAGTGTGATTTCAGTCCTCTGCCTGACCATGCTTGAAGCAAAGATTAAAACATTCATTATGTGTCTAAGATGGTATTGATGTTGTGTTTTAAGTCACATGAGGCAAGGGGGTAAATATGGATGTCATCTTCCTAGATTTTGATAAAGTTGACCACGGCATCCTCCTCCACAAACTCTGAGGGCTAGGAATAACTGGCAAGCTGGGTATGTGGCTGCACCGCTTCCTTACATCCAGAACACAAGCAGTTGTCACAAGGACACAAATTGGACCACTCACTGGTCCTCAGCGGAGTGCCACAAGGCTCTGTACTGGGACCCTACTCTTCCTGGCATTGATGATGAAGTGCAGTCTTCGGTAGTCTCATCCTTTGCTGATGACACAAACCTCAGCCACCAAATCACCCACATCACTGACATCCACCTCTTACAACAACACTTCAGGGAAGTGTTCAGCAAAGCAAGTGGAGTTGCAAATGGTATTCTTAGGGGCACAGTTTGCCGGTCTCCTGATTTTATGCAACAAGTTTTTATTTCTCATGTTCGTCCCATTATTGATTTTGCAAGTGTACTTTAGAATATTTGATTTATGTTGGTGATTTGAAACTCCTGGAATCTGTACAAAGAAGATGGACCAAAAATGTTGAAAGATTCATAAATTTTCCTTATTTCCAGCATTTAACAAATCTGAATTTGTTCTCTATCAAAGGTAGATTGCTGCAATCTGATTTGATCATGGTGTGGAAAATTTTGAATGGCCACTGCCCCCCTCTTGAACACTTGTTTATATATGCTGATAGTGTTCACACCAGAGGTCATACTAAGACTAAGAAGATTTTTGTACCTAAATATTTCACGGATGTTAGAGCTCGTTTCTTTTCAGTTAGGATCATAAATCTCTGGAACACTCTTCCTGAAGAGTTAGTATCTGCAACTTCCTTGCAGTCTTTTAAAAGTAAATTGACTGTCTTCCTTGGTGATTCTCTTTTTGAAATTTAATGGCTTTTCTCATTGTGTCCATCATTAGCCAACCATATCGCCTCTCCTTCTTGTCATTTTTCTTTGCTGTTCTGGTTGGAAGACACAACAGTGACTGGTGAGGGATAAGACCCTCATCAAGGTAAGAAACCTACAAAGGTTTACACACGAGCAGAAAACAACATGTCATTCAACAAGGGAAGTTTGAGCTCCTAAGATGTTGGCCAAACCATCATCTCTCAGCCCCACGCCAAATGCCTTGGACTGTTCATCAGCGATGATGCCACCTTCCACCATCCTATGGCCTCAACAGTCAGCACAGAGCCAAACAAATGGCAGGGGGGATCCTCTGCACCTTCAGCATGAGGAAGCAGGACATCATGCTGACCCTATGGAAGGCCCTATTAGAGCTGATTCTAGACTATTGCAGTTAGCTGTGGTCACCCCACAAAAAGGGAGACATACAAAAACTAGAGTCGGTTCAGAGGGACTTCACCAGAAACATAGAGGGTACAAGGCACCTAAACTACTGAGAGTATCTTAGGGTTGTACTTTTTTGTCAGTACCCCTTATCATTATTTACTTATTTTCCATTATTGTTGGTTCACACTTATACATACAATCTATTTTCAATTAGACTTTCTCTTTTCTTCCAAATTTTAATTAATATTTCCTTTCCCTTGTCTGTGTTTTCCTCTTTGAACAGAAATTCACCCATTACATTTTCTTTATCTTCCTGCATTGCTCTTTGCAGATATACTGAATTTAATCTTTCTTCTTGCAAATATGGACATTCCAACATGAAGCGGACCATGTCTTCCTTCTCTGTATTGCAGAGTTCACACTTTACTTCTCCACCTTCATGTCTTTTTCTGTCCTTTAGAGTAAGTGTATTTGTTCTGGCTCTAAACCATAGTGATGAGCTTTCACTGTTATCACAAGATTCTATTTCATTTATTTTATCTTTCGATTTGTTGTAAATGCTTATGCTGATTTTGCTTTCATCTTTCATCAAATTCATACATCAAACCATTTATTTCTCTCTTACTCATTCTTTCTATTCGTGTTGTTTTTGCTGATTGGGCTTAGTTGTTTTCTGATGTCTTTGATCCATTTGTAGTTTTTTATATTCATTTCATCTTTTATTGCCTTTAACATTTCATTATCGCTTTCTTTAATGCTTCGCAGATATTTTAATTTATTCTTTATGATTCTGGTCTCGATCAAAGATAACCCAATTTCACCCCGGAGTGTGCATATTGGTGCATACCGTGGAGCTCCCAGGATTTTGCGGTAGACTCCATTTTCTATTGTTTTCTGTTTTAGAATGTCTGTTTTAGTGATTTGTGTGACTCCTGTTGCATATAGTATTAATGGCACAACCAGATGTTTCCAAAATGTTTTCTCAATAAGCATTCTGTTTACAGATCTCATGATAACTGAGTATGTCATATTTACTAATCTCTGTGCTTTTTTTTTATATTATTTTTTTGGTGTATATTGTTCAGGTTTCTTTTATTTTCTATTGTTACCACAAGGTACTTTATAGTATTTGCTATTCTTATTCCTTCTATTTCTGTTGGTACCTCTTTCATGTAATATATTAGAATGTGTCTGCAAAGAACAATGAAGGTATATTAAATTTATTATTTGTGAAACCTTTTCCATTTCTCTGCAATTTATCCATTATAAAATACGTTATTAACTTGAAAAGGACTGACGATCCTGCGCATCCTTGCCAAATTCCACTTGTAATCCTGATTTCCTCTTTGATTTCATCTCTAAGGTGCACTTCAGTCATATCATCAATGTATATCCTAGATATAATGTCTATCAAACTTAATTGTATCCTGTATTCTTTCATTACTTTGATTAATTCACGTCTTTTGATGGAGTTGAATGCCTTTGTATAATCGATGCTCTTTACACAATATAACATAATTTCACAGATAACAAAAGCCACAAGGGCCTATTAAAGGTCATCCGCATCTGTCAAAACCGACCCACAAAATGCATCCATAGGATTGTGTCAGATCGTGCATCTACAATATAAACAATCCAGAGGATTGTGTCAGATCATGCATCTATAATATACAATTTGAACCATACATAGGGATGTGTTAAAAGCTAAAAGCATCATCATCGAGACTCATCAAAATCCAAATCAATCGTAATATACAATAATAAAAAACTCCATCCACAGGAATGAGTCCAGAATATCCCACAAAGTTTACCCTCCCTCCCCATATAATCGGCATTTGAATACATTCAAGTTTGGACTGTCTATTGTCTCAGATGGCAAACTATTCCAGTAATCTATCACTCTATTGGTGAAAAAATATTTTTTAACATCCAACCTGCACCTCTGTTTTTTAACTTTTAAGTGGTAACTCCTAGTCCTATTACTACCTTCTAACTCAAATAACTTGCTAAAATCAAACTTATCTATCCCAGAACAGATTTTAAAAAGCTCAATAATATCTCCCCTCACGGATCTTCTCTCAAATTCTCTATATGAATTTTCTATGCAGTATTGAAGTATAAACATGTTATCTTCTATTCTTCTTCTCTTGGTAAAACTGGCTTGTGCGTCATTTACTAATTTGTTCTGAATTAGGTGCTCCTCTATATGATATGAATATTTTATATGTGTTATCTGTCAGGGCTATTGGTTTTGCAACTTTTGGGATCATTATCGTTTTTGATTTACTCCAGCTTTCCGGCTTTTGATCTTGCAACATTTCATTATCTATGCATTTTGTTAATGTTATGAGACACTTCTTGTTTGTTTGTATAATTTTATTTTTATGCCATCTAGGCCCACTGCATTTTTGCTTTTCATTTTCTTTGTGTGTCTTTCCACTTCATTACTGGTCACTGAGATATATTCTTTTGTATGCACTTGGTGCTTTATTTTGTAGACCATGTTGCGATGTTCTTTGAGTACAGGAGGCACCCTTACAGTTTCTTCTGTTTTAATGGCAATATCAGTGTGTTCTTTAATTGCATCTGGAATTTTTCCATATCTGAGTATTTCCAAATTTTCATCCCTTTTTAAGCTTCTTTCATATGCATCTCTTATTTCTTGATTCCACACTTGTTATATAATTTTCATTTCTTTGGTAAATTCCCTTCCAGAATTGGACTATTTTTATTCTCTCTGCCTCATCTAGCTTCTTTCTTTCTGTGTCATATCTTTAATTCCTTGCTTTTGGTACCGTGCCATATGTGTGGAAGGTTATGGAGACCTGATGCCTAACCCCACATACCTCAAACCAATACCCAATGACCATACAGGTCGCATGAGCTCCAGGAATGCCCTGCCCACAACTGCAAGGATTAAGACCCTACTGGCAGCCAGTCTGAGCCACAGCGGGCCTCAGATATTCAACTCCCTCCCAATAGAGGTGAGGGTGTGGTGGAGCGAATGTGAGTGTGTGTAAAAGGGCCATTCTCCCACCCCTTTTCTCAGTACCCTCTCCCTCCCTCTGTAAGAATGTGTGTGTGAGTGGGAATGAGGTTTTTATATTTTCTCTTTGTATATATATGTATTTGATTTCATGTATTAATTGTTTTCTCTTTCTCAGATTGAACTTTGCTTAAAATAATTTTTTATCAAAATTGTACTTTGCTTAAAATAATCTTTTATCAAAATTGTACTTTGTTTATAATATTCTTTTAGCAAAGCGCCATATTCTGGAAAGAGAGAGTGCAAGCGTGGACTGACAGCAAGAAGGGTTCTCTAGATGAGTGCTCCGCCCAGCCCTGAGACGGAGGGCTTTCATACCTCACTAACCACCTGAACCACCATACCCGCCTTCATTGACAATCCTGCCTCCTTCTAAGTTAGCCTACTACCACCCACCTCCAGCACACAAGTGATAGCGCGTGCCCCTTTTCGTTCGGTTGTTGTTGTGTTTTTTAATGTTTTGTGTAGATATATAAGTAAATTTGTTGTATTCGCCTGTTATAAAATTCTCTTTTGGTATCGTATTTGGATTGGGGAATTTGGCCTCATTTTGAAGTGTGCACACTTCCCTTGTAAATATAAATTGCTGTAAAAATAACTGTAACTATCATTGTATTTTTTTGTTAGTAAAGGACTGTACATACAATCCGTTTCATTCTCCCTCGATTTCTCAAGTCCGGACAGTGTAGGAAGCGGGTTGGATCGATTACCGATTGGGATTAGAGATATATTTTCGGCTCGCTACATTTGGCGCCCGAATAGGAACGTGAGACTTCGAAACTGGGAGAGTGACTGGATTGGATTGCAGTCCATACCCAATTAGTGTGACAAGTAGTTTGATTGATTTTTCCCTCCTCCTATCTTTTTACTAACTTGGGAACAATGGCTGTAGCGGAAACGTGGAATGAAGAAGTAGTGCGATTGAGACTGGAGTTGAGAAAGAAAGAAGAGGAGTGTGAAATGTTGCGGGGAATGATGGAGGGAATGGAGAATAAAATAAAAGGGATGAATGAAAAGACTGATAGGATGAAGAAGGAAATGGGAGACTGACAGGATCAGACGGACCGACGGATGCAGGACCTGTATAACATGATGACAGGGGCTGGATCAGCCCCAGGACCTACAACCCTGACCCCTGCTCCTACTGAAGGGACTCCGCTAAATGGAATGGATGGCAGTATGATTGAGTCTAAAGAAGATACTGTGAGTGGTAGGAAAGGGGGTGAATGGAAGAGAGTGGAAAGTAAGAGAGGAAGTAAGCATGGTTCTAAGGTTAAGGATAGGAAGGCAAGAGGGAAGAGTGTGGATTTGCTATACTCAGATGAGGGAGAGAGTGAAGATATGATTCGAATGAGTGAGACCGAGAGTAGCTCTTCGGAGAGTGAAGTGAATGTGGGAAAAGGAATTTTGATTAGGGAAGTGCCAAGGATTGATAAGTTTAGATTGCATGGGGAAAAGAGTATGGATGAGTTCTTCGGGGATTTTGAGCGGTACTGCAAGCTCAAGTACCCGCAGAACAAGGGTCACTGGGTGAGTGTTCTGGGAGATTGTTTGGATGGGAAAGTGTTGGAGTTCTTGCGAGTGATAACGAGTGTGGGAGAGCCAAAGTACGATGTAGTGAAGAAGAGATTGATTGGGATGGTGAAATGAATGAAAGAGAGTGTGAAGTATAAGAGGGTGAATGAATTTGAGAAGGCTCGAATGGGGAAGAGTGAAAGTGTGAATATGTATGCACATAGGCTTGAGAGTATGGCAAGAACAAGGTATGGTGATGATGATGTAAATGAATGTAAACCACTCATGAGAAAGTTTTTGGACACGATCCCGCAGAAGGTGAGTGAATGGCTGAGTGGAAAGAGAAAGGAGAGAGTGAGACTTACAGGTGAACGGTTGATGTGGGAGGATGTGTTGGAACTGTTAGAAGATGGACGATTTGATGATGAAAGCGATCTAGAAGAGGATGGATGGTACAGTGTGAATGTTGGGGGTAAGAAGCCCAGGAGCTTTCATCCACCCCAGCAGTTTGTCAGCTACAGGGAGGCCCTGAAGGCTGCACCAGCTGGAGTGATGTCAAACTTCCTGGGCCGGCAGAATGGATGGGCAAATGGAGGGTGGTCGAATGGAAGGGGGCAGATGAATTTCAAGCGTGGGAACGGATATATGAGAGAGAAACCGAGGTATGTCCCAGCAAATGAGAGACTGAATGGTGGGAGAAAGATTGTGGAATGTCGTCGGTGTGGAAGGAAAGGTCATATGTTGGCAGAATGTAGGTGGACATCTGGTGCATGTTTTGGGTGTGGTAAGAAAGGGCATATGATAAAGGATTGCCAGGAAAGTGTGAAAGAGTGCTTCGAGTGTAAAGAAATAGGCCATTTGAAGAAAGATTGTCCGAGGTTGAATGGTGGAGCAACTGGTGGGGAAAGTATGAAATATGCATGTGGTAATTGTGGAAAGGCTGGTCATTATGCAAGGATGTGTCGTGACCAGAGGAATGTATGTAGCTATTGTGCGATGGAAGGACATTCAAGTGAAAAGTGTTGGATTAGACTGAGAGCGCAAGGTGTGAATGGAAAGTCTGAAGCGGGAAACTGAATGGTAAGAGGGTACCTGCTGAAGTATCCTCTGGGTGCATGAGTGTGAGTAATGTGTTGGTAAGTCTGTCTAGTGTGAAAGTGCTGTCTGGTAGGAAGTATGAGTGTCTGAGTGTGAAGGTGGAGTTGAATGGAATTGAGTGCTTGGCTTTAATAGATTCTGGATGCAAGGCGAGCTTGGTGTATAAAGATGTGTATGACAAGGTTAGCGAGAAAGCCCTCCTGTCTGAGTGCAAGGGTAGTTTGGTAGGTATTGGTAATAGGAGAGTGCCTGTGATTGGAATGATAAGGTCAGCTGTTCGAATGCATGGTATGATGATGAATGAATGTGAATTTTCTGTGATTGATAAGGTGAGTAGTGAGTATGGTGTGATTTTGGGGTATGATTTTATGAAAATGAATCGTATGGTTGTGCATCCTGCGAGTGATCAGATTGAGAGAAAGATTGGTAAAAATGGGGTGTATAAGTTGTATGTAGGGAAAGATGGTAGCGTTTTGACGAGTGTGTTTACTGGTATTGAGGTGACTGCTATGGAGAATGTAAGGCTTGTGAAGGGTGAAAGGGTGTCTGTTAGAGTGAGTTGGAGTAAGGATGTTAGTTTGAATGTGAGTGAGAACACTGTGATATTGGATGGAAACGATGCGTGTTATAAGGTAAGGCGTGTTGCTTGTGTGTTTGATGGCTTGATGAGAATGAATGATCCTTTTGTATGTGTGCAGGCGGACCCCAGTGTGAAAGGGCAGGTGAGGGGAATCCAAGTCGGAGATGTACTGGGCCACCTCTCCACTGTCAATGAGGTAGGTATGGATGATAGTACGGATATCAGGGTGAATGTTGCGAATGGATGTATAATGAGGTGAAGGACATGGTGAAATTGGATGGATGTTTGACTGAGTATGAAAGGGAGGATGTGTATCGAATGATATTTGAGCGAAAGGGAGCCCTCAGTAAGGGTGATCTGGATTTCGGGGTTGCAAAGCTCCCGGAATTCAAGATTGTCCTGAAGGAGGACTCCCCAATCTATCAGCGGCCGAGGCATTTCCCACGTCCGGTTGCTGATGAGATTGAGGAGCAGTGCTTGGAATTGGAGCAATTGGGGGTGATTGAAGAGAGCGAGAGTGCATGGAATAGTCCAATTGTACCTGTATGTAAGCCGGATGGAAGATTGCGTCTGTGTGTGGATTATCGAAAGGGGAATGAAAGAACTGTGAAAGAAAGGTTTCCGATGTGTGTGGTATCTGAGTGTATGTATAGTATGCATGGGATGGAGTGGTTTACGAAGCTGGATCTGGTACGGGGGTATTACCAGATGCCCATTGCTGAGGAGAGCTGGCCAGTAACTGCCTTCTCTTCCTCAAAGAGGCATTACCAGTTCCGGAACCTCAGCTTTGGGTTGGCTAATGCTCCCGGAGCCTTCCAGCGGGCAATGAATGTTGTGTTGAGTAAGTTTGCGAGTAAGAATGTGATTGCGTTTATAGATGATATTTTGATTATGCCTGAGACTTTTGAGGAGCATATGAGATTGGTGAATGATGTGTTGAGAACGTTGGAGAGTGTTGGTGTGAAGGTAAAAGTGGCGAAGTGTGAATGCTTTGCGAAAGAAGTGGAATTCCTTGGGCATATGGTGAGTGAGAATGGGTTGCGAAAATCACCGAAGTATGTTGAGAAGGTGCGAATGTTTCCTAAACCAGTGACTGTGAAGCAACTGAAGTCATTTTTGGGTTTGATTGAGTTCCAGTGAAAGTTCATATGTGATTGTTCTGGTGTGAGTAAGCCTCTGACTGAGTGGATGGGCAAGAAAGGTAGTACGGTTGTCAAGTGGAATGATAAGATGAATGAGGCGTATGAGAGACTGAAAGAGGCAGCGGCTGAAGATGTTGAATTGGCTTACCCAGATTATAGTGTAAATGCTAAAATGCTTGAACTGTATACAGATGCGAGTGGGTATTGTATGGGAGGTTTTCTGATGCAAGAGCAGCGTTTGAATGGAGAGAATGTCAGGCGAATAATTGGGTATGTATCCAAGGCTATGAATGTTGCAGAACGAAAGTATTCAACTGTGGAACGAGAGCTGGCTGCGATAAGATATTGTTTGAAAGTGTTGCGTCCATTTTTGTATGGTGTGAGGTTTGTGATAAAAACCGATCATCAACCTCTTGTGTATCTGCAGCGTATGAAGTGGGCTGATAGAAGGATTGCAAGGACTTTGGAAGATTTGAGTGACTTTGACTATGTGATTGAGTATGTGCCTGGTGAACGGAATGGAGTGGCTGATTTGATGTCAAGGTATCCTGGTACGAATGATGAAAATGTGTGTGGAGTGAGTGATCCTGAGTATTTGCCGAAAGGGATTATGAATGGAAAAGATAGTAAGGGTGGTGGTGATTCCTTGTTTGAGAGTGTATGGAATGGTTTGCAAGATTTGAAGAGTGATGGAGTAGATGTGAGAGTGCCCGATAGTGTAGATGATTTAAGGAAGGAGGTAATGAATGAAGTGTGTAGGAAGCCTGAAAGCATTGGTATGGCAAAGGTGCGGAACTTCATGAAAGAATTGAGAGCGATGTGTATGCAAGGGGTCCCGCCATTTCAGGAAGTGTTGATTGTAGTGAGTTGTTTGTATGGAGTGATTGTTTATGTGCACTTTGGTGGTGAGAGGCCGATTCTGTACAAGGATGAGAAGATGAAGGGTTTGAATCCTAATGTGGTACATCTGCAATGTTTGAGCGGTGTGCACTACAATTGGGTGATTGAAAAGTGTTCATATATAAGAGAGAAGAATGATTGTCTGGATGAAGATGAGTGTGTGGTGAGTGATGATATGGGAGTTAATGACAGTGTGGATATCAGTGCTGATGTTGGTGTGCTTGTTCCTTCGGTTTATTGTGAACATGGTGGACCTGATATGATGGAAGCGAGAGTGAAAGTTGGTGAAAGGTTGTTCTGTGGTTTGATTGATACTGGAGCGCAGGTATCTTTAGTGAATGAGAGGATTCTGAGTAAGTATGATGAGTTTAAATGTTGCGAGCATAAACCTGTGAAGTTACGGATAAGTGGATTAGGGAATGGCATGATAGTGGCATGGGAACAGGTTAGTCTGAAAGTGAGTTTGGGTAATGGTGTGAATGTGAAGCATGACTTTGTGATTCTGAAGGATGAGCAAATGCCGTGTTGTTTCTTGCTTGGTGTAGACTTTATGAGATTGAATGATTTGTCTTTGGATGCTGATAAGGATCGTCTTATGAAAGGTGAATGTGAGGTGATGAAGTTGAATGAGTGTGCGAAGAATGTTGTCAAATTTTGTGGCATGATTGAGTTGGTCATGGATGATGAGAATGAGATTTTAAGTGATGATGATATTCTAGAGATGTGTCCTTTTGTTAGTGAGTTGAAGAGGTGTGTAATGATGCGTGTTGATTTGAATGAATGGCCAGAGTGTTTAAGTGATTTTAAAAGGTATGCTAAGGATTTTGTTTTTTTTGTATGGATGTTGTATATTTTGTGAGGCATGTGAAGGGTGGTGATGATATGTATGTACCTGTGATGTCCTTAGTTGGTATGATTGGTCTGGTGAAGATTGTGCATGATAATTATGGGCATATGGGTAAGTTTAAGCTGTGGGAGTGTATGAAGGAGTGTGTGTTCCACCCGTTTCTGAGAACTGTTGTGAATGATGTTACAACTACGTGTGAAAGGTGTCAGAAGCGAAAGGTGCAAGGTGTGCAAGTGAAACCACCGATGTTGAAAGTTGATGCGAAAGAACCGTTTGAATTGGTAGTGATTGATTGTGTGTCTTTGCCGCGTACGAGTGCTGGGAATGTTGGTATGGTTGTGATGGTTGATCATAAAAGTAAGTTTGTGTATGCAGCGCCTGTGAGAGATAAAAGGAGTGTGAATGTTGCGTGTGTGGTTGAGCAGTTGTTTTTTCCTATGTGTGTATGGAAGCCTAGAAGATGTCTGAGTGATAATGGGCCTGAATTTGTAGGGGAAGTGTTTGAGCAAATGTTGAGAGAGAATGGTGTGGAGCATGTGAGAACAACTCCGTATGTACCGTCTTCAAATGGATTGGCTGAACGGACTATAAGAACCTTGTGTGAGATGTTGAGAAAGATGAGTATGACAGTGAATGACTGGGATGTGTGTCTGGGGAGAGTGTTGTGGGCGTATAATTCAACTGTGCATAGTGCAACTGGAATGTCCCCATGTCAGTTTGTGATGAATTTTGAAAGGCGAGTGAAAGATAGGTTTCGTTTGAGTGAAAGTGAGCAGAGTGTATGGCGTGAGGCGCATGAAAGGTTCCGTTCATTTGAATTAGGTGCAAAAGTATTGAAGGTGAAAGAAGTGAAGGGTAGGTTGAATGTGTCAAAGATGAGTGAGAAGTTTGATGGACCTTATAGAGTTGTGAGAGTTTGGGCAAATGGGGTGACGTATGTTTTGGAGAGTTTGAATGACGGTATGACTGAAAGAGTGCGGGCTCATCAGAGTCAGTTAAGGAGATGGAGAGAACCTCCTGACTACCTGGTGAGCCATCCGGTGTATGGACTGTGTAGAGAGAGAGGTAAAGTGCATGATGATGTGATTGAATGTGAGAGTATGGATCTGTCTGGGAAAGAGCTAGTCTTAGTCTCGAGGAGTAGAAAGCGTACAAAGAAGAGTGAAAGGAAGAATGCAAGTACGAATGAAAGTAAGTCTGAGCAGAGTGTTTCTGGTATGGGGGATCTTGAAAGGGAGATTGAGTTTTTGCGTAAACAGGTGAGTGATTTGGCTGGTATAAGTAGACGAGTGAGTGAGCTGCCTGTGCCTGATTTTTCTGGTTTTGGGAACAGTATGAATGATAGTGTGTTTGGGCAGAATGAACCTAGTGTGGCTGATTTTTCGGGTTTTATGAATGGTAACAGTAGGGGTGAGTTTGATGTAGTGAATGATGAAGTGGCTGATTTTTCAGGTTTCTGGTGGGAACCAGTCGAAGAGGTTTCTGGTATGCCTGTTGAGAATACAGGGGATGTGAGTGACCTGTCTGTTTCGCAAGAATGTACTTTGAGTTGGATGAGAGCTGTGAGTGAGGAGCTGATGAATGGGGGTATGATGAGTGAAGGTTCTGAACGGAAGAGTATGAAAGAATTCTGTCGTGAGATGGGAGAACTGGTAATGAGGGCTAAGAGTATGGTTGATGAGATGATCAATAGTGACGATGAGACTGACAGGACGACTGACGAACAACCACGACTAATTGCTATGCGTAGCCAGGGACCAGTAGAAGAGTGTGAATGGGTGCAGAAGGGTGCGATTGAGCACAAGTGGTACCATGAAGAGTGATTGAAAGGGTTTTGTGAGTGGCTGGTCGAATGGCTTAAGGAAGGACGGGTGTGGTGGAGCGAATGTGAGTGTGTGTAAAAGGGCAATTCTCCCACCCCTTTTCTCAGTACCCTCTCCCTCCCTCTGTAAGAATGTGTGTGTGAGTGAGAATGAGGTTTTTATATTTTCTCTTTGTATATATATGTATTTGATTTCATGTATTAATTGTTTTCTCTTTCTCAGATTGTACTTTGTTTAAAATAATTTTTTATCAAAATTGTACTTTGCTTAAAATAATCTTTTATCAAAATTGTACTTTGTTTATAATATTCTTTTAGCAAAGCGCCATATTCTGGAAAGAGAGAGTGCAAGCGTGGACTGACAGCAAGAAGGGTTCTCTAGACGAGTGCTCCGCCCAGCCCTGAGACGGAGGGCTTTCATACCTCGCTAACCACCTGAACCACCATACCCGCCTTCGTTGACAATCCTGCCTCCTTCTAAGTTAGCCTACTAACACCCACCTCCAGCATACAAGTGATAGCGCGTGCCCCTTTTCGTTCGGTTGTTGTGTTTTGTTATGTTTTGTGTAGATATATAAGTAAATTTGTTGTATTCGCCTGTTATAAAATTCTCTTTTGGTATCGTATTTGGATTGGGGAATTTGGCCTCATTTTGAAGTGTGCACACTTCCCTTGTAAATATAAATTGCTGTAAAAATAACTGTAACTATCATTGTATTTTTTTGTTAGTAAAGGACTGTACATACAATCCGTTTCATTCTCCCTCGATTTCTCACGTCCGGACAGTGTAGGAAGCGAGGTGGATCGATTACCGATTGGGATTAGAGATATATTTTCGGCTCGCTACAAGGGAAACCACAGGCTGCCCAGTGCATAAGTTCAAAAGGAGGCTAGACAAATTGCTTGAAAGCTTACCTGACGAATCACTGGTGAAGGGTTATACAGCTGTCTGCAGAGCCACCTCAAACTCAATACTGGACCAGATCAGCCTCATCAAAGGAGACTCAAAATCAGGGTGCAGCGGTGCACCAGCACAGTGCTGAGGACTTAGCTTCAAGGGTAATACTTCAGTTTAGGGGTACACAATAGCAGGCGCTGTTTCTGGGGTACAAATGGGGCTACAGTCCGGACCTTATGATATCAGACATAATAAGGCGAAGCCCCTCATTTCTAAAGTAACTAAAAATGTTAATTTTTTGGCGAAAATAGCCTAAAGTAGGTGACACTATCGTCTTTATTATTTCGCAAAATGTGCAGAGCTAATAGCACATTAATCAAAATAACAAAGACAATAGCGCCACCTAATTTAGGCTATTGCCGGCCCCCCAATTTTTTTTTGAGTTACTTTGGAAATAGATTTCAGCTGAAATCTATCTGGACCAAGTTGCTTTAATGTTTCGTTCAGATGTGCAGAAACGATGTTAAAAAAAACAAAAATGTGAGAATATTATTCTATAAACAATTATGATATACTGGGGGGCTGCACCCTCCAGACCCCCCCCCCAATGATTGAAATCTCAGGGTCATCATAGGGCAATCCCCTTCACGAGCCATAACTCAAAATTATTCCAAAAAAGGTGAAAAATATTGCAACATGGACAAAATATTATGCGTCCAGGACTGGTGAACAGCGGAGGTATGCGTGTGAGGCAGATCTTCAGGTTTACCCTATCTCCACCTTTCACTATTATAATTGAGCTGCACTTCTTTTAAATGAGACCATGATCTATAGAAAAGTCTATTAAATTGGCCGAGGAATTAGCACAAGTTGTATTGAAGTTGAACAAACCATATTTACGGGTATCGCGCTCTTTTAACCTCTCGGTTTCAGGGTTGCCAATGTTTGAAATAAGGTTGAATTAACATGTGCTAACATGTGCTACGAAACATGTGCTACCTGTTCGAAGGTCAGTCTTCGACTGACCTTCGAACAGGTAGCACATGTTTCGTAGAGCTCTCAGAATATTTTGATTATTTGATATACTTTGGTGTGTGACATAAACATAAATATTAAGTTATAAGATCATATATTTGGTTAATATAACAAAGTTAAATTGTGGTTATTTTGTATAAATTGTGGTTATTTTGTTTTGGTGAGAAAGTGACTTTTGTTTACTTCGGGGCCATCTTGATTAGCAGGTTTTAAACTTGCGCGCACAAATTGGGGTCAAATTCTTGTTGTTCGTAAGTTTTTGTTTCTATTATTGTTCTTGTTTAAGTATGGCTGACTGTTTGGATGTAGAGAGTATGCCTTTTGAAAGTAGTGTGTATGTAGTGTGCGATGTCTGTGGTGTAGAGAGGAGAGTGAATGTGTCTGAGTGCCGTGTATGTGCTTTGACTGAGGAGGTGAGTCGATTATGTGCGGAATGCTTGAGACTGAATGATTTAGTGTCTGAAGTGAGAAGAGATGCAAGTGTACGTTTGAAGAGTCAGATTGGGACCAGGAGGGAGGAAGTTAGGCCTAGAACAGGGACTGGAGAGAAAGCAGTAAGTGAAGTAAGTGATGATGAGTGGTGGGTGAAAGTGAACAGAATAGATAAGTTAGGACAGGTTAGGTGTGTGAATGAGAGGGACATGAAACCTGTTAGGCTAACTAACAGATTTGATGCCCTGAGAGAGGAAGAATTTGAAAGAGATTTGTCTGGTGTGGCCGTGCCTGAAAGTAGAATAGGAGGTCGAGTGAGTGAGAGCAGGAGGGAGGGTAATACTAGGCCTAGAGAGAATAGGAGAATGACTGAGGTGATTGTGATGGGTGACTCTCAGATTAGGTATTTAGATAGGAAGTTGAATGAAAGTAAATGGAAGGGAGTGAGAGTTTGTCTGCCGGGTGCTGGTGTAAATGATGTGTGTGAGAGGTATGATAGGTTGGTGTCTGGGTGTGAGAGGGAAGCAGTTGTGATTACACATGTCGGAGTAAACGATGTAAAGAAGGTGGGTACTTGTGAGTTACGACAGCGGTATAAAAGGCTGATTGAAAGGATGTGTGAAAGTAGAGTAAAAGGCGTTGTTTCAGGTGTGCTTCCCAGAATGGATGTGGGGATGGAATGGTTGTCTCGTGCAATGGGCTTGAATGAATATGTGAAAGGTTTGTGCGAGGAGTCAGGATTGGTATTTGTAGATGTTTGGAGTGGGTTTTATGGGAATAAGGGTTTGTATGCGATGGATGGACTCCATCTGAGCCGAGATGGGGTTGAGGTTTTGTGGCGGGAATTAGATAGTGTTATTAGGTCTTTAGAGGCGGGAAACTAGGTTTTGATAGTGGTCAGGGAAATTTAATGGCTCAAAGTGAGGCAGGGAAAGGAAGCAAACACAGATTTGTAGAAGGTAGGCAGGCTAATGGAAGTGCTTTAGGGTTAAACTACTTGAGTAGTGATAGTGGTCAGGGAAATACAAGAGTACAGGGTCGGGGAAAGAGAGAAAGGAGATGCAGAGGAGATAGGCCCTCAGGTGCTTCAGGGATAGGTGGGCTGAGTTGTCTTTACACAAATGCTCGTAGTCTTAGAAATAAGAAGGATGAATTATTTAGTTATATCATTCATGAAGATATAGATATAATATGTATAGTTGAATCATGGGTTAATGAAAATATATTTAATGATAATGTCAGTGAATTTGAACTAGAGGGTTATACTATGTACATTAGTCAAAGGAGAGATAGGACTGGTGGTGGGTTGATTATTTATATCAGAAATAGCATTTCTTCAAATCTAAATAACTCTATAAAGCAAGGAGAAGGTGAATCATTATGGATAGATATTAAGGTTGGTAAAAATAGGAAAATACACTTGGGAGCTTTTTATAGACCACCAGGACAGACTGATTGTATCGATGAGTTAATGATTAGGGAAATAAGTAAAGGATGCAAAGAAGATACAGTTATTCTTGGTGACTTTAATTTAACTTCTGTAGACTGGGAAAATATGATAGGAAGAGATAGAGCAAGTTGTAAGTTTATGGAGTGTTTTGAGGATAACTTTTTGATCCAATTTGTTAATAAGCCAACAAGGGGTGCCAATATATTAGATCTAATTCTTTCAAATGATGATCACTTAGTTCAAGGATTGAGTGTAGGGGAATCATTGGGAAACAGTGATCATCAGATGGTTCGGTTTAATTTGCAAATAGTTAAGGGTAGAACAACGACAAACTCCACGAAAATTCCAAATTTTTATAGGGGAGATTACGATAAATTACGCAGCATGCTAAATCAGATTAGGTGGGATATAGAATTCCATGGAAAGAATACTTATGAGATGTGGGATATTTTTAAGACTATATTAAACATGGTTCAGGAACAGTGTATTCCGATGAAGTCTATTAGGAAGAAATGTAGGAAACCATTATGGTGGAACCAAGAAATAGCTAATAAAGTTTCAGAGAAAAAAAGGGCATACTAGAGATTACAAAGTGAGAGTAGTTTAGATAATTTAAACCATTATAGGTCAACCAGAAATGAACTAAATAAGATTATTAAGAAGACCAAAAGGACAGCAGAAATTAATTTAGCTAAAAATAATAATAAAGATCCTAAAAAATTCTTTAGCTATTATAGAATCAATAATCAATCTAACAGTGATAAAATAGGGCCTATTAAATATGAAGGGGTTTTGAAAGAATCTGATGAGGAAATAGTAGAGGTCCTTAATGATCATTTTGCTTCAGTATTCACAGAAGAGAAACCAGTTAGATTAATTGATGATAATTCTAGGTCAAGGGAAGTAGTGATAAATTCTATTAATATAGACAGAGAAGAAATTAAAGGGCTTATAATTCAGTTAAATACTAGTAAGGCATCTGGCCCTGACAACATTCATTCTAGGATACTCAAAGAAGGTGTAGAAAGTATTGCAGTAGCTCTCGAGAAGATATTTATTAGATCACTAGAGTCTGGAGAAATACCAAATGATTGAAAATTGGCAAATGTAGTGCCAATTTTTAAAAAGGGAAGCAAAGAGGACCCAAATAACTTTAGACCAGTAAGCTTAACTTCTATAGTCTGTAAAATTCTTGAGAAGATGGTTAAGAAGGGAATTTCTGATCATCTAGAGAGTAGCAGGTTAATTAATGATGCTCAGCATGGTTTTAGAAAAGATAGATCGTGTTTAACTAATTTACTGGATTTTATGGATTATGTAACTAAAGAATTAGATAGGGGTGAGAAAGTTGATGTGATCTACTTAGATTTCAGCAAAGCTTTTGATAAGGTTCCACATAGAAGACTAGTTCATAAATTAAAGCTGCATGGGATATGTGGGAACGTTTTAAATTGGATAACTGAATGGCTGAAAAATAGGAAACAGAGAGTTGTACTGTATGGAGTGAGGTCAGAGTGGAGGAATGTTATTAGTGGCGTACCTCAGGGATCAGTTTTAGGCCCTTTATTATTTATAATCTATGTAAATGATCTTGGGCAAGGTGTAAATAGCAAAGTGTCAATTTTTGCTGATGACACTAAATTGGCAGCTGTAGTCAAAGAGGTTGAGGGTAGCTTTAAAGTGCAGGGTGACTTAGATAAGCTGTTAGCTTGGGCTCAGAAGTGGCAGATGACTTTTAACCTTAATAAATGCAAAGTTATTAACATGGGGAGAGATAATAGGGAATTTAGCTATGAGATGGATGGATATTGGCTTAATTCAGTTGAAGATGAGAAAGACTTAGGAGTGGTAGTAGATAGGTCACTGAAATTTTCAAAGCAGTGTATTGAGGCAAAAAATAGAGCAAATAGGGTGCTAGGTTACATTAAAAGAAATGTTAGCTACAAGAGTAAGGAGGTCATCCTTAAACTATACAACTCTTATGTCAGGCCACATTTAGAGTACTGTATACAGGCATGGTCACCACATTTTAGACATGATATAAACTTATTAGAGTCAGTACAAAGGAGAGCAACAAAAATAATACCATCCCTGAAGCACCTTGAATATGAAGATAGACTGAGGGTATTAAATATGTTTTCATTTGAAAGAAGGTGTGTGAGGGGAGATATGATTGAGCTTTTTAAAATCTTTTCTGGGATGGATAAATTACATTTCAGCAAGTTATTTGAGTTAGAAGGTAGTAATAGAACTAGAGGCCACCACTTAAAGATTAAAAAACAGAGGTGCAGACTGGATGTTAGAAAATATTTTTTCACTAACAGAGTGGTAGATTATTGGAATAGTTTGCCACCTGAGACTGTAGACAGCCCAAACTTGAATGTTTTCAAGCGCAGATTGGATGATTATATGGGGATGGAGGGTAAATTTCTTACTTTTTGGTATGTGGATATGTTTCTTGACTCATTCCTGTGGATGCAGTTTCTTTTTATTGTATATTTTGGGGGATTTTGATTTTGTTTTTGACAGACTCCTATGGAGGCTTTAAATTATATATTGTAGATGCATGGTTGGACATTCCTATGGATTGTTAAATTGTATATTGTAGCTGCATGATCTGACAAAATCCTATGGATGCATTATATGGGTGGGATTTGATGGATACGGATGACCTTTGATAGGCCCTTGTGGCTTTTGTCATCCGTTAAATTATGTTATGTTGCCAGTGTGTGAAATTAATGGTTTAGTTTCACAAAAATGGTTAAACAAAACATATAAAGTTTAATAAAGTAGTAATTATAAAAAAATCAATGCATTACTAAATAATATAATTAAGTAGAAGTGCAGGCATTTACTAAATAATAAAGAAGGAAAAAACAAAATAACAAAAATACAATGCAGTGATTGACCCCCTTTAAAGCTACCTTCTGATGTCATAAGGCCTAGATTGTAGCCCAGAAACAGCACCCCCTATCGTGCGCCTCTAAACTGAAGTATTACATCTTCAAGACTTTGTAAAAGGTAAAAAAAGTAAAAGTAATACTACTAACTGGCTAATATTACTAGAACTTTTTTTGATAATACTTCAGATTTGGTGCGCACGGTAGGTGGCGATGTTAGCAGGCTACAATTTTGGGCTACAGCATATCTCTTATGACATCAGACGGTAGCTTCAGATGTGACCAATCACGGCGTTTTATTTTTTTTTGTTTTGGGTATTTGTAACTTTTAGTCTGTATTATTTACTAAATATCTGCACCTCTGCTTGTTTATAGTTTTTTCTAAGTTAGGTAAGGTTTCTTGAAGTCTTTTATTGTCTTTTTTGTTTTTCAGTGAACGATAACAGGTTCTTACTGGCAACATCACAGCTATAAATAGAACCCGCTTAGCATTTGTTTCTCTTTCATTATGGCTTTTTCGTGCACTAGTTGTACTTCTTCGTTATTCAAATTCAGGTTTATTTTACATGACTGAAATACTTTTAGATTATTTAGAGACGCATAAACTAATCAATAAACCTATAAAAGTAAGTATTGTTTGTCATTAGGTTAGGTTTTTCTGCCAGTAAAAAGCTGTTGGGGAAAACCCCCCAGTAAATTCAAGGGGACTGCTCGTGGGTGAGATATCACTGCGGGGGGACTACCCTGCAATGATCAGGTTTCAATCAATTATGGGGGGGGGTCTGGGGGGTGCAGCTCCCCAGTATATACTCATATACAAAAAAATATAACGCCGTAATTGTTCACATCTGACGCCACCGTCTGACATCATATGACATATATTGTAGCCTATAAACAGCGCCACCTACCGTGCACCCCGAAACTGAAGTGTTACCCTTTTTTTGATTAGAATGCTCTAAAACTGTGGGAATGACGGCTCTATCATCGTCTTAAATTACCTAAAAAAACCCATTGTTTTTAAATATATATAGATATATGAATTTGTTTTTAGCACCTATATACATGTTATCCAAAGAATCGAGAGCGGGCATTCAACCATTCTTTCATTTCCTAATCGTATTCAACGAGTTAACGCACGAAAGCCTTTAAATCCTTTTTGGTAGAGGCTCGACCTTAACATAACATAACATAACATAATTTCACAGATGAAAAAGCCACAAGGGCCTATCAAAGGTTATCCGCATCCGTCAAAACCCACCCACAAAAAGCACCATCACCAGGGAAAGACAAAATCAAAGTCCCCCACAATATAATACAACAGATGACAAAAGTCACAAGGGCCCATCATAGGTCATCCGAGTCAAACGGCCTCTTTTTTTAAGGCACCCAAACTCCCAAGAAAACTACATCGAGGATTGCATCCAGAAACAAGGGTATCACCACTTAAGGCTTGTCAAGAACTAAATCATGCAGCTATAGATATATACAAACCATATTAATATATAAAAAAACTTAGGAACCATCACAACCTTCCCTCCCCATAAACTTATCCAACCTACTCTTAAATACATTTAGATTTGGACTACCTACTATCCTCCACGGCAATTTGTTCCAGAAGTCTACCACTCTATTGGTGAAAAAATATTTTCTTAAATCCAACCTACACCCTTGCTTTTTAATTTTCAAGTGGTGACCTCTAGTCCGATTTCCATCATCTAACTCAAAAAACTTACTACCCTCCACGGCAATTTGTTCCAGAAGTCTACCACTCTATTGGTGAAAAAATATTTTCTTAAATCCAACCTACACCCTTGCTTTCTAATTTTCAAGTGGTGACCTCTAGTCCGATTTCCAACATCTAACTCAAAAAACTTGCTAACATCCAATTTATCTATCCCAGAAAAAATTTTAAACAGCTCAATCATATCCCCTCACACACACCTCCTTTCGAACGAGAACATATTTAATACCCTCAGTCTATCTATATATTCAAGGTGCCTCAGGGAAGGAATAATCTTTGTTGTCCTCCGTTGCACTGACTCGAGAAGGTTAATATCGTGTCTAAAATGTGGGGACCATGCCTGTATACAGTACTCTAGATGTGGCCTAACATAAGAGTTATAGAGTTTAAGAATAACCTCCTTACTTTTGTAACTGACATTTCTCTTAATGAAACCCAGCACTCTATTTGCCCTATTTCTTGCTTCAATACACTGCTTAGAAAACCTTAATGACTTATCTATTACTAATTTTGATTTGGCCTATCTGGTAGGGCCAGGCAGAGGACCTAATCCCCAAACTATACAGACTCCTTAATAATATTGATAGAAGGAACCGAAGTAAAGTGATATTACGCGGGGCAGTGTAAAAGTTAAGGAAAGTAAACAAAGACGTGAGAACAGATACGTCAACGTACACACAAAACCAAATCCCCATGTCGGATATCTTCCTCAAATTCCTTCTCTATTAATAGAGGCCTTGCGCGATGAGTGCAGGTCTTGATTGTGCCGATGTTGACGTTTTATCACCCTCTGCTTATTTTTTAAGGGGCTATCTGGCCACTGCCGACTTAGGCATAAGTCGCCGTAAACAAACAGCCTAGTTCTAGGCTACTTTAAAAAATTTGGGTAAATATGTAGATTATCGGCGCGAACGATAGGACGTACTATTTTGTCCGTGTTCCAAAATGTTTCACGTTTTTGGAGTACATTTAAGTTACATAACACATAACATAATTACACGGATGACAAAAGCCACAAGGGCCTATCAAAGGTCATCCGCCTCCGTCAAAACCCACCCACAAAAAGCACCATCACCAGGGGAAGACAAAATCAAAGTCCCCCACAAATAATATGAAGTTCAAAGTAGCAGATCTGTTGTTAAATTGAATATTGGCATACTTGAATATGAAATTTGATATAAATAATAAACTATTGGATGCTGAAGTATTAGCTTGTCAAGAAATCAATGTATTTAAAAAAAAGAGAGTGAAATCGTTCTTAATATACAAAAACCATTTGTCGTGGAATGGTTAGACTCTCTCTCTCTCTCTCTCTCTCTCTCTCTCTGTCTATATATATATATATATATATATATATATATATATATATGTAGATACTTTTGGGGCTTTGGGCCGAAGTTGATTGAAGACCGTTAGTGAATGGGGAAATTGTTATGAGTACCGTGGGGATGGTTTATTATTAACTTTGCGGGGGCCTTTTTAAAACAAATGTTTCAGAGTGCAAGTTGGCCAAAAATTAACAAGTAGCTGGTACGCGTTGAGATTGCAAAAGAAAGACAATGACGAAAATATATCTTTACTATCAACAAAATAATATTTAAATATACACAAATATTGGGTGTAAAGGGAATGGTCGTAGAGGAGGAGTTAAATCTCTACACGCGATACAGGTGGGTTAATTAGGGGATTAAAGAGGTCGGATTCATGTCGATGATTTAAAGGGGGGTTTTAAACCGGGGCGCACACACAAATAATGGATCGACTGGGTAAGCCAGATTCTAGATCAATCTGCAGGTGGCAACAGTTACAATCGCTTACGTGCTCGTTGCAGAAAAGGGGCCAGTTGGGATACGATAACTGCGAAGGGGGAAGTCGGGTTACCTCTCGCTTCAGATGGGAGATGGAGATGGGCATCCTCGCCAGATACTCACCAATTGACTATAGCAGAGTTCACGGATGACGATTTAGCCTTCGTTCTTGAATCGAAATCGCCGCTGTCTCCGATCGCAGGTAGGTGGGTGTGTGTGGGGGGGGGGGGGGGGGAGGGAATTGTCCTTCAACTCGTTCACGGTGTTAGGTGGGAAGTCAATTAGTGCTCCTAACTAAACTGAGTCGAAGGATTATATAGACGCCTGGTGAGGTGGCTTTGACGGCCGCCTCCATACACACGTCCGATTTTGGGAAAAAATCGATGACTCCTTCGGGGGGGGGGGGGAATTGTGATAACGTTAGTGTGGAATGTTCGACGAAATTCAATCTTATGACGGAAGGAGGAATGTTGGCTGAAAGGCGGCCATGGGGTATGATGAAACCTGTCCCTAAGCAAATACAGCTGGGGTGTGATAACGGCGTAGGCTGCACTCTCACCCTGGTTCAGCTGTTAAATTGTTTCTATACAAATGCTCGTAGTCTTAGAAACAAGAAGGATGAGCTATTTAGTTATATTAGCAATGAGGATATAGGTATATTATGCGTTACTGAATCATGGGTTAATGAAATAGAATTTAGTGACACTATAAGTGAATTTGATTTTCAGGGCTATAATATGTACATTAGTCAAAGGACAGGTAGGATTGGTGGAGGAATAATTATCTATATAAAAAACAACATTGTTTCAAGTTTAAATACTTCAATAAAGCAGGATGGAGTTGAGTCACTTTGGATAGATATTAGGTTCAGTATAAATATAATGGTGCATTTGGAAGCTTTTTACAGTCCACCTGGGCAGACTGATGATATAGATGAACTAATGATAAGGGAAATGAGTAAGGGATGTGAAACAGATGCAGTTATTATTGGGGACTTCAACTTAAACTCTGTGGACTGGGAAAATATGATAGGTAGGGATAGAACAAGTGGCAGGTTCATAGAATGCTTTGAGGATAATTTTTTGAATCAATTTGTTAATGAGCCAACGAGGGGGGACAATATATTAGATTTAGTACTTTCTAACAGTGATCATTTAGTTCAAGAATTGACTGTTGGGGAAGCATTGGGAAATAGTGACCATCAGATAGTTCGTTTTAACTTGGGAATTGAGAAGGGTAAAATAACTGAGAATGCTGAAAAAGTTCCAAATTTTCATAAGGGAGATTATGTAAAACTTCGAAGCTTGCTAAATTTGGTAGACTGGGATGTAGAATTCAGAGGTAAAAATGCTTATGGGATGTGGGATACTTTCAAGCATATAATAAATGTAGTCCAAGAACAATGTATCCCAATGAAGGCCATTAGGAACAAAAGTAGGAAACCATTATGGTGGAATCAGGAGATAGCTAGAAAAATTTCAGAGAAGAAAAGGGTATATAAAAAATTACAGGTAAAAAATAATATTCAAAATTTAAGTGATTATAGAATGGCTAGGAATGAGTTAAATAAGATTATAAAGAAGAACAAAAGGGTGTCAGAAATTAAATTAGCTCAGGATAGCAACAAAGATCCTAGAAAGTTCTTTAGTTACTATAAAACTAATAACAAGTCTGGCAGAGTTAAAATAGGACCTATCAAATATGAAGGGTTTGTGAGAGAAACTGATGAGGAAATAGTTGAGGTACTAAATGGTCATTTTGCATCAGTATTTACAAAAGAGTAACTAAATAGTCCTATGTATAGTACTCATAAGTCAGGAAAAGAGGTGTTTACTAACATTTGTGTGGATCGGAGGATGATAAATGGACTAATAGGTGATTTAGATACTACCAAGGCCTCCGGCCCTGATAATATTCATTCTAGGATACTTAAAGAAGGGGTAGAAAGTATCTCAATAGCTCTGGACAAGTTATATACTAGGTCATTGGAATATGGAGAAATACCCGATGATTTGAAAAGAGCGAATGTAGTCCCCATTTTCAAGAAGGGTAGTAAAGAGGATCCAAATAACTTTAGACCGGTTAGCCTAACTCCTGTAGTCTGTAAAATTCTTGAGAAAATAGTTAAAAAAGGGATTTGCCAACATCTAGAGAGGGAAGGGTTAATCAGCGATGCTCAGCATGGGTTTAGATGAGGTAGATCATGTTTGACTAACTTACTAGACTTTCTGGAGTTTGTAACAGATCAAGTAGATAAGGGAGAGAATGTATATATAATTTACTTAGATTTTAGTAAAGCATTTGATACGGTACACCACAGGAGACTAGTTCATAAATTAAAAATGATTGGGATATGTGGGGGTGTTTCAAATTGGATAGCTGAGAGGCTGAAAGACAGGAAGCAAAGGGTAGTGCTAAATGGTGTAAAGTCAGAGTGGAGGGATGTTATCAGTGGGGTTCCTCAGGGATCAGTTCTCGGTCAATTATTATTTTTCATCTATATAAACGATCTTGGGGAGGCAGTTAATAATAAAGTGTCAATTTTTGCGGATGATACCAAATTAGCAGCTGTAGTTAATGATATTGATGATAATTTTAAAGTGCAGGGGGACTTAAATAAATTGTTATCCTGGGCACATAAGTGGCAAATGACTTTCAACCTTGATAAGTGCAAAGTTATTAACATGGGAAAAGATAATAGAGAATTTAACTATGAAATGGATGGGCATTGGCTGAGCTCAGTAGAGGATGAGAAAGATCTAGGAGTAGTAATAGATAAGTCATTAAGGTTTTCTAAGCAGTGTATTGAAGCAAGAAATAGGGCAAATAGAGTGATGGGTTTTATTAAGAGAAATGTCAGTTACAAAAGTAAGGAGGTTATTCTTAAACTCTATAACTCTTATGTTAGGCCACATCTAGAGTACTGTATACAGGCATGGTCCCCACATTTTAGACACGATATTAACCTTCTTGAGTCAGTACAACGGAGGGCAACAAAGATTATTCCTTCCCTGAGGCACCTTGAATATGAAGATAGACTGAGGGTATTAAATATGTTCTCGTTCGAAAGGAGGTGTGTGAGAGGGGATATGATTGAACTCTTTAAAATTTTTTCCGGGATAGATAAATTGGATGTTAGCAAGTTTTTTGAGTTAGATGATGGAAATCGGACTAGAGGTCACCACTTGAAAATTAAAAAGCAAGGGTGTAGGTTGGATTTAAGAAAATATTTTTTCACCAATAGAGTGGTAGACTTCTGGAACAAATTGCCGCAGAGGGTAGTAGGTAGTCCCAATCTAAATGTATTTAAGAGTAGGTTGGATGAGTTTATGGGAAGGGAAGGTTGTGATGGTTCCTAAGTTTTGTATATATTAATATTGTTTGTATATATCTATAGCTGCATGATTTAGTTCTTGACAAGCCTTGATTGGTGATACCCTTGTTTCTGGATGCAATCCTCTGGATGTAGTTTTCCTGGGAGTTTGGGTGCCTTGAAAAAGAGGCCGCTTGACTCGGATGACCTATGATGAGCCCTTGTGGCTTTTGTCATCCGTTATATTATATTGTGGGGGACTTTGATTTTGTCTTCCCCTGGTGATGGTGCTTTTTGTGGGTGGGTTTTGACGGAGGCGGATGACCTTTGATAGGCCCTTGTGGCTTTTGTCATCCGTGTAATTATGTTATGTTATGTTATAATATAACAGATGACAAAAGCCACAAGGGCTCATCATAGGTCATCCAAGTCAAACGGCCTCTTTTTTTAAGGCACCCAAACTCCCAGGAAAACTACATCCAGAGGATTGCATCCAGAAAAAAGGGTATCACCAATTAAGGCTTGTCAAGAACTAAATCATGCAGCTATAGATATATACAAACAATATTAATATATACAAAACTTAGGAACCATCACAACCTTCCCTTCCCATAAACTCATCCAACCTACTCTTAAATACATTTAGATTTGGACTACCTACTACCCTCTGCGGCAATTTGTTCCAGAAGTCTACCACTCTATTGGTGAAAAAATATTTTCTTAAATCCAACCTACACCCTTGCTTTTTAATTTTCAAGTGGTGACCTCTAGTCCGATTTCCATCATCTATTTCAAAAAACTTGCTAACATCCAATTTATCTATCCCGGAAATTTTTTTAAAGAGCTCAATCATATCCCCTCTCACACACCTCCTTTCAAACGAGAACATATTTAATACCCTCAGTCTATCTATATATTCAAGGTGCCTCAGGGAAGGAATAATCTTTGTTGCCCTCCGTTGCACTGACTCGAGAAGGTTAATATCGTGTCTAAAATGTGGGGACCATGCCTGTATTCAGTACTCTAGATGTGGCCTAACATAAGAGTTATAGAGTTTAAGAATAACCTTACTTTTGTAACTGACATTTCTCTTAATGAAACCCAGCACTCTATTTGCCCTATTTCTTGCTTCAATACACTGCTTAGAAAACCTTAATGACATCTATTACTACTCCTAGATCTTTCTCATCCTCTACTGAGCTCAGCCAATGCCCATCCATTTCATAGTTAAATTCTCTATTATCTTTTCCCATGTTAATAACTTTGCACTTATCAAGGTTGAAAGTCATTTGCCACTTATGTGCCCAGGATAACAATTTATTTAAATCTCCCTGCACTTTAAAATTATCATCAATATCTTTAACTACAGCTGCTAATTTGGTATCATCCTCAAAAATTGACACTTTATTATTAACTGCCTCCCCAAGATCATTTATATAGATGACAAATAATAATGGACCGAGAACTGATCCCTGAGGAACCCCACTGATAATATCCCTCCACTCTGACTTTACACCATTTAGCATTACCCTTTGCTTCCTGTCTTTCAGCCACTCAGCTATCCAATTTGAAACACCCCCACATATCCCAATCATTTTTAATTTATGAACTAGTCTCCTGTGTAGGGGTAAACACAATGGGGGGACTACACTACGATGATCCTGAGTTTCATTAAATTTGGGGGGGGTCTGGGGGGCACAGCCCCCCACTATATAATCATAATTGTTTATAGAATAATAATTCGAAAAGGACTCAAACGCGCATGAATATTCCAACACAAGTGAACGATAATTTTTACACACAATTTTTTTTCAGCCGGGCCGCTAATCTACATATTTACCAAAATTTGAACAGGAAACAACAATAAAAAGAAATAACACTAACAATAACAAAAACAATTAAACCTGGTTATTTGAAAGGGAGAAGGCCGGCCTCCCCCAAAAGTCAACAAGTCCACCAGTCAATGTGCACGCACTCGTCCCAAGTACAAAGGACAGGCGGTAGCGACCCTGCCCATCCCGGTACCGGGACACCCTCTACATAAAACTCAACAATTAATGGTAATAATAATTGCAAAAAATCAAGCTTAAGCAGTTTGTTTATGTTTAGACTAGGCTTAATTTGCTCCTGTGAGATTGAAATTTTGTTTTCGTTTGCATCGATGGCTTTCCCCTCGCGTTCCCATAATATTTTGTCCATTTTCCAATATGTTTCACCTAACTGTCTCATTAACTCATTTTACTACTTCAGTTTTATTTTGTTTGGTTACTGGAAGCTGATTTCAAGCCGCACTATGGGTTGCTATATGGGGAGCTACGACCCCCATATCCCCGCTTGTTATATTATATTGTGGGGGACTTTGATTTTGTCTCCCCCTGATGATGGTGCTTTTTGTGGGTGGGTTTTGACCGATGCGGATGACCTTTGATAGGCCCTTGTGGCTTTTGTCATCCGTGAAATTATGTTATGTTATGTTACGCTCGTCCTCAGGAACAAGTAATAACAACATAACAGTAGTCTTGAAATTCTTAATGTAGTTAAATACAAATAAATGGATCTTTTTTTACTCAGCTCTTCTCACAGGGTCTTCTGAGCAAAATGCACAGAATGTGAAAGCCAGCTAAACCAAACACAATGAAGGGCAAAATCAGCTTAAACCCTTAATTAATGTTGTTCACTTTTTAAAAGAAGATGTAGATTGTACTTTGTTTAAAATAATCTTTTATCAAATATTTACACAAGAGAATCATCATACCTTCTTATAAGCGTGTATTGAATTTCTGACGCCATCAGCTTAAAAGCCTAAGCCACATTGTTGGCCATTGTCCTGACCAAGATAAGGGGGCCTATATGCCTTAGCATAAGTCCTGTGCATCTAAATTTTAATTTTGCTAGTTATTTTGACAAAGCAAATACGAGTCTAATATTATTTTAACAAAGCAAATTAGGGTCTAACATTGTTTTAACAAATTAATAAAATAAAAGACTTGTGATAATAATTTTGAGGCCTAAACCACATTGTTGGCCATTGTCTTGACCAAGATAAGGGGGCCTATATGCCTTAGCATAAGTTCTGTGCATCTAAATTTAAATTTTAAAAGATCTAATAATAACGTGTTTTTAAGATAAGATGGCTGAAGGTATAACAAACCCAACTAAACCCAACAAGGATGACAACAAACCCAACAAAGATGATGGCAAGCCTATCAGCAGAGAGAACAAACCCAAGATGTGTGGTGTATGTAAGTCAGTAGTAAAAAGTAGAGACAAAGCACTATGTTGTGAAATATGTGACTGTTGGTTACATAAGAACATAAGAAAAGAAGGAGACTGCAAAAGACCATTCATGGCCTACACTTGGCAGCTCCTGTTCCAGTCAACACACAAAAGATTTCTTACCAGAGAAAAGTCATCAACATTGTCACCTTTAACAGGATTTCGTCAGATCTAATCTACAATATACATAAAATGCATCCAGAGGATTATGTCCATTCATGCAACCGCAAAATATAATCTCCCCACTCCTTAGAAAAATATATACATATGTACATAAAAGTCAGTCCCATCTAGCAGCTTCATCCATATATTTATCTAATCTATTCTTAAAACTACCCAGAGAGGAGGCTTCTATCACATGTCTAGTGAGCCTATTCCATTCATCTACCACACGATTTGTAAACCAATTCCTCCCAATCTCCTTCCTAAACCTATACTTATCAACATCCATAAGAAGGACTGTCAAAACAGGCAGGGTGGAGGGCTTGTCCTACTTACCCACAAGAAGATGGCATGTGTAGAACTCCCACTGCAGCAATTCCCGAGAGGGACACTTGAAAGCATGGCAGTGCAAATATCTTTGAACAAGATATGGACCACCATATTTATATGTTATAACCCATGCACTAATGTAGCAGAAGCAGAACTCACTCACTACTTCAACCAGCTAACCCCACCAACACTAGTCATGGCGGACTTTAATGCAAGACACCCACACTGGCAACCAGGTATTCCTCGAAGCACCATAAACCCCGTGGGTCATTCCCTCTTTAATTCACTGCTCACCTCACCACTAACTCTCCTCACCCCTCCAGGCCTACCCACAAGGATTCATCCGTTCAAGGGCACCCACTCTACTCTAGACCTCTGCCTAAAAAGTGGGCTATTCAGTGATGCAGAAGTTGAAGTAAGACCATACATGGGTAGTGACCACCTCCTAGTGTTCATCCATCTAAGAGGCAATGCCCCCCCACCAATCTCCCTGAGACCATGTTGGCTCTTAAATACAGGAAAATGGGAAGCTTTTAATGCAGATGCCGCCGCAATCCACAGAAAAGCCACCTCATGTGTTTCACAATCACCATAGAAAGGGCAGCCATCCCATATGTCACATCACATAGTCTCTTAGGCCTAGTTTTTGATGGCCCCATCCTCACTTTCAAGCAAAACATCACATACCTCCGCACTGCCTGCCTCAAGCGCATGGAAATCATGAAACAGGTCTCGGGATCAGCTGGGGAGCTGACAGGGATACACTCCTCATGCTGTATAGAACCTTTATCCTCAGCAAATTACAATATGGGGCGGCCATTTATGGATCCGCTTCACCTACCAACCTAAAAAAGCTAGATGCTGTGCAGAACACCGCACTGTGGATAGCTCTTGGGGCAATTATATCCACACCCATCCCCTGCCTCCACGTCGAAACAGGATTCCTGCCACTGGACCACACCTGTCATGTGAAAATGTGCAACACAGTCTACAAGGTATCCACAGCTCCACCCAGTCACCACAATACTCAATGATGCCCTGATGTCTCCAGGAGTTGGCCCCATCAAGAACTTCCCCCTGATAGAAAAAACACTCTCAATCCTTGAAGATGCCTCAATCCCTCTGCCCCACATACCAGACCCAAACTCAGCTGTATCACCAATTCCACTACAGTACGATCTTGCGTCCCAAATCTCCCTCCACCTAGACCTCAAGTTCCATAAGGGAATGGACCCACCCCAACTTGCCCAGCAACTTTTCCTCAACAGGCACAATGAGCTGTACTCCTCACACACCCCAGTTTTTACAGACGGATCCCACTCACCAAAAAAGGGCATTTCATCATCTGCAGTCTACTTCCCCATCTCCAAACTTTGCAGAACCAGGAGGCTACCACCCAGCCACTCTAATATAGCTGCGGAACTCCATGCCATTCTGTGTGCCCTGGACAACATCAACCTTATAACATCTGACAAGGTGGTGATCTACACTGACTCCCAAACTAGTCTGGCACTAATTACCAATAGGCTCACCCGCACCTACACTACCCTGGTGCACAAGATACAGGCACAACTACACCACCTCAAGAAAGGAGGAGGGCAGATCACACTGCAGTGGGTTCCGTCACATGTTGGAATTCAGGGAAACGAAGTTGTTGATCAAGCCACAAGGGAGGCGGTGCCAGACACAAAGGAACCTCTCCAACTTGAATACCACGATGCCCGAACCCTTACCAGGAAAGCGATCAAGAAGAAGTGGGACACTGAACTTAGACTTGTCTTACAAGAAACCAGCCTTGGACAAATCCGCCTGGATGTGGCCCTATTCAGCCTAAAGACTGGACACTGTGGCCTGAACAGGCACAGGTACAAACTTTGCCTGATAGACTCCCCATACTGCAGGTGGTGTCAGAATCAGGAGGAGACAGTGGAACACTTCCTGCTACACTGTCATCACTTCTACAGCCTCCGTATCACACTGAGGGCCTCCTATCAAGCCTGGGAATCTGTCAGCTAACCTTGGCAATCCTGCTAGATGGAGCAGGTTTTGACGCCCCCCCATCCGTCAAAAAATCCTCAATTAGACAGCAAAATTCATCACCAACAGCGGACAGCTCTCAAGAATATGAACAATAAACTTAAGTCACAACTATTACTAATTAAGTACCATCTAAAATAACTTGACCAAGTAACCTACATGCAACAAACTACTTGCAGCAGGACTCATGTTACTACCATCCAAGCAGCCCAAATCCTCAACAACAACAACAACAACTCTACTGTGTGTTACCCTTGTGTCACTTGTAGTAAGTCAGTGGAGGACGGTGATACATGCATCCGGTGTGATTTGTGTACCAGCTGGTGTCATGGTATCGAGGTTTGCTGTGGCATTTTGTCTGCTTTCCTTAATATGATCGTGGCTAATAAAGGTAAGGGTGTCAAATTTGCTTGCCCTAACTGTGCCGATTGTGACATTTCCTCTTAAGCTCAGACATGCTCTCATGTTGACTTTGTTAAGTCTGTGGGTGTGATGGTGTCTAAGTTGGCTGACACTCTGTCTACCCTAAGTGCCCAGGTGACTGCCGTTACCAGTGAGCTTAGAGACCTTAAAGATTCTCTTGCCTCTGGAGCTGCTTCTTCCCCTTTATCATTGAGGAGGCTCTGAGGCAGCCAGAAATGCAACAATGTTTTAAAGATGAATTAAGGGAACTTCATGAGCGAGACAAAAGGCGTGACAGCATTATTGTATGTGGACTTTCTCTTGAAAATTTCCCGCAAAAATTCAATGAGGTTATGTCATTGGTTTGCCCTAGCCTTGGTCCAGTAATTGTTACTGATGTGTTGTCCCTTAAGCCTAATCTGATAAGGGCAAAGGTAGCCAACATACAGCATCGTTTGACTATTCTGACTAATTCTAAGAATTTGTCTGCACTCAACATTCCAACATATTCATTAATAAAGACCTTACTTATAAGCAGAGAATGGAGAGGAGGAGTAGGAGAGGGATAACTGCTTCAAGTAGTCAGTCAGGTGGTATTCCTATACTCTCTGGTTTAAATGCCCATCCATTGGGTCCCTCCCTTCCAGTCCCTGCTGCGGCTGCTTTCACCACTCCAGTTAGACCTATAGAGCAGCCCTATTCAACCCCAGGCAGTACAAATAGAACTCAAATAACTAATTTTCAAAAACCCTGTAGATAATTTTTTAAAATCTTATGTAGTTGTTTGGTATGTTAATTTGAATTCCCTTGTCAATAAAATTAATTTTGTTTCTTGGTTTTGTTTTTCTGTGGGTGTAGATATTGTAGCCCTTACAGAATCTTGGCTCTCTTCCTCAGTTTCTTCGTCATCTGTTCACATTTCTGGTTATACCTTTCTGCTGGAATGACTCCCCTTCAGATTTTCATAAACATAGAGTTGGTCTGTATATTAAAAACCCTATTAGGTATAATAATGTGTTTACTGAATTTCCTAATACTCTTGGAGTCTTCCTCCAATCATTTAATATTGATATTTTAGGTGTATACAGGCCTCCAAGTTATACTTCAGATGAGAATAGTTGTCTTATTTCTTATATCGACTCGTTTTGTTCCTCCAGAGAGGTCATTCTGCTAGGAGACTTCAACCTACCAGATATTTACTGGATGCTACCTGCTCCACAGGCTTTCACACTGCTTGGTCGCTCCTTCTTGGATTATTTCTATCGCTAGGCCTTATTCACTGGGTGAATTTTCCCACTTTGTTACCTCTGGAAATATATTGGATTTAGTTTTCACCTCTAGTCATGACCGTGTTTTAGATTAACTGGCACAGACCCTCTTCCTGGATGTGGCCATGTTGGTATTTTATTCACTTGCTCAGTTTGTTCTCTCTCAGCGACACCCAAGCCTGATTCTGAGTTATGCCTTGACTGGTTTCATTGCAATTTCAATGTATTTAATGATTATTTGTTCTTGATTGACTGGGATAACATACTTTTTGGTTGTTATATACATGAAAGCTACTCTAAATTTGCTAGTATATTGCATAATGCTTTCAAGTTTTATGTACCTCATAAATCACAAAGTCTCTCATGTCCACCTTGGGTTAAAAAAGTTTCTCGAGCTCTTCAATCTCAAAAGAAATCTGCTTGGATTCATCCAAGACTAAGATCTAATTATGGGTGAAATTCTCCGATGCCAGATAGGCTCCTAAAATTAAAAAAATACTGTTCAAACATGGTTGGAATTCAGGAATGCAAATATCTATTTTATGCTTGATGTGCGTAATGCTGTCTCCTCCTATGAAAAATCCTTGGTTGATGACCAGAACCCTAAGAGACTTACTTTATGACTATTTGCGAAGGAAAAAGATTAATTGTCCATCAGTTGGTCCTTTAAGAGTAGATGCCAAGTTGTATAGCGACTGTGAATCAATGGCTAACTTATCGGCTGACCAATTTGTGTCTCTATTTGTTGTCGGAAACTTGCCTAATCTATGTCCACACCAAATATCTGTAGCTTGTATGATCCTTAATGAAGTCACTGTAGAGGAAATATTAAAGTCCCTTCAAAGATTAAAGCAATCAGCTGGTTGTGGATCTGATGGCTTTCCTTCCATCATCTTTAAGAAATGTGCATTAGCTCTTTCTTATCCACTTTATCTTATCTTCAACAAGAGCATTACATCAATAAAGGTACCAACTGAATGGAAATCTGCCAACATTATGCCATTGTTTAAGGGTGGTATACATTCAGTCACTTCGAACTATAGACCAATTAGCCTGACTTCAGTCTGTTGTAAGTCTCTTGAAAGAATTATTGTTTCCCATATTAATATATTTTGTCAAGCCAATAACATCCTTTTGCCTCACCAATTTGGCTTTTGTGCAGTCGATATATCAAGTGGGATTCCTCAGGGCTCTGTAATTGGACCAGTCTTATTCCTTGTATATATAAATCATGTTGCTGCTGGTCTTAGTTGCAATTTTACCTTGTTTGCAGATGACCTTAAGTTGTATCTGGCTTCACCACTTGGTGTTGCTGGGGTTCTTGGTTTCAGTGAAACTCTACAAAATGACGTATCCTTGCTCTACCGCACAAGTCAGTCATGGAGTCTGAAATTCTCTGTAAATAAGTGTGCTCGAGTTTCTTTTGTAGGCCCAACATTATACCTGTTTTTGATTATTTTATTGAGAATTGTCCTATTCCTAATAAATCCTCCTTCAGAGATCTTGGTGTTCTGGTGGATTCCTCTCTTAAATTTCATTTGCATATCAGGAAAGTGTTCAGTAATGCAAGTGGTATTCTTAGGGACACAGTTTGCCAGTCTCCTGATTTTATGAAACAAGTTTTTATTTCTCATGTTCATCTCATTATTGATTTTGCAAATGTACTTTGGAATATTGGTTATGTCATGATTTGAAACACCTGGAATCTGCACAAAGAAGATGGACCAAAAATGTTTAAGGATTCATAAATTTGCCTTATATTGAGTGTTTAACAAACCTAATTTGTTCTCTATCAAGGGTAGATTGCTACAATCTGATTTGATCATGGTGTGGAAAATTTTGAATGGCCACTGCCCCTATCTTGAACACTTGTTTGTATATGCTGATAGTGTTCACACCAGAGGTTATCCTAAGAAGATTTTTGTACCTAGGTATCTCATGGACGTTAGAGCTCATTTCTTTTCAGTTAGGATCATAAATCTCTGGAACACACTTCCTGAAGAGTTAGTATCTGCTCCTTCCTTGCAGTCTTTTAAAAGTAAATTGACTGTCTTCCTTGGTGATTCTCTTTTTGAAATTTAATGGCTTTTCTCATTGTGTCCATCATCAGCCAACCATATCACCTCTCCTTGTTGTCATTTTTCTTTGCTGTTCTGGTTGGAAGACACAACAGTGACTGGTGAGGGATAAGACCCTCATCATGGTAAGAAATCATGGTATGAAATCACTTACTTCTAGAACAGAATCCTTCAAAAAAATACTTGGGCTGTGAAGCTCCAGCACATTTTCACCACCCTTAACTTCATCAGTTTCAATGTGAACCTCTTTATTTTTATAATTATAACCCCATGGTTTATATTTTCTAATCTCTTTAGTAATTTATATCTGATTAAATATAAATGGAGCCAGTTTTAATAATTCTTTCCATGATTATTAACTTGATCTTTTCAGGCATAATCGCATTACTAAGTCACATTTATTACTTAAAATAATAAAGATTCATGCTATTAACTAGTAAATATTAATCATAATGAGTAATTGATTAAATTTATTCATTAAATAACACATTTGCTACATGGATCATATTAAAAGCAACCTCTTTTTTTTTCTACATTCAGAAATAATGAGATAAAAGTAATTTCTTTCATTCCTTACCTCCTACATCCTCTTATTGGCTTATAAATGTTTGAATTTCATACAGATTTGTTGTAGTTCTTCAGCCTGTCCAGCTAAGCAGCCCCAATACCCTAAAGAAGGACAGCCTGTACTGGGTTTTTCCACCTGGCCATCAGAGAGTATGTATTGTACTGTTGGTGTATCTAATTATGTTAATGCAGTCTTCCATAATGTGCTTAATTGTGCAGGGTGTGGTATGATGTTGCATCCTGGATAAAAAATTCTGTTTCTGTAATAAAATACTGCTTCTAGATTGTTTAAAACTTTATTATATTTCCCTTGAAATAAAGAGGATTTCTAGGAAGTTTAATGTGTCTATTTTATTTATTGTGCTCTCTTTTTTCAGAATGTGGCTTTTATCCTGTGGTGTTTTAGTTCACCTTATATTTTTTATGTCTGTATTTGATATTTATTTCCGCACCCCAATTATTCATGGTATGAAGCCACAACTCCTCAATTGTCCACCTGCTGCTAAAAGACTGGTCTTATTTGTTGCTGATGGTTTGAGAGCAGATACACTATATAATTTAACAAATGATACAACCAAAGCACCATTTCTCAGGCAAGTACTTAGTGCCTTTGAGGATATTCATTTCTCCTCCCAGTATGCTTCTATTCATTTGTGTAGATATATATTTATATAAAATTGATTATCAGATTTAATGCTTCATTCCTAGATATGACTCAATTAACTGACAATTTGTCTGTAGGACTCCACAAGAAGTTATTAGCAAATCTTCATGAACTTTTCTGTACGGGTTATTCATGTTGAATGCAGCACTTCTTAGCTTTCTTATAAATATTTGAAAGGACACTAATAACCACTTCAATTACTTCTTGAGATTTATTAGTAATAACTAAATACTAATTTTTAAAATGTTTTTGGTATTGACACCCTTAGTGTTTTTAACATTTTCATAAATAAAAACATATCTAAATAATAGACTAAAATCATAAAATTTAATAGAAAATTTATGATTTAATGATGTCATATAAGTCTAATTCAGTCATCTATTAGCTTGATGATTACACTGTGCAACAATGATTTTGCTACAGAAATGAGAAACTAGTTTTCTATTGTAGTTTCTTGCGTAGATTACAAAAATGGCCTTTATTTTTCATGAAATGACTTCAGTTTTTTGTAATCTGCACATTTAATTTTTTATTAATATTAGATTATTCAGTATATAGAGGTATGAAATATTTATTATTTTTATTTTATTTGATAAAAAGTACAAAGATAAGTGGAAATAAAAAGCTTATTCATCAAAATAAATTAATAATTCCTTTTAATACATTTCAAGAGTGTGGTATTCTAAAAAATATATTTAAAAAGATAATGAAGATTTGATTTTTTTTCAAAATTGCTGAAATCTATACAATAGTCATTTGTTTTTAGAATATTTAGGCTTCTTTTTATTTATAACATCTTGTCTGTCTCTGTGAAGGGTCCAGCAGAAGTCAGCAAGCATTGCAGGACTCCATTTTCCTTTATAATGATTTTCTATAGTAGCAATATCTTGGTGGAATCTTTCACCATGCTCATCGCTGATGTGTGCTGGATTCTCTGGAAACAAAGACAAACGGGAATGCAAAAAATGCACCTTTAGTGACATACTACATCCCAACTCATTATAAGACCTAATCTAATTCTGAACAAGGATGTGGTAATTTTCTGATTTGTGCCTTCCAAGGACACCATTACATACACCTTTGAAACTATGCCAGGCTTCAAATTCTGGCTTGCTCAATTTTGCCTAAACTCACTATCTACCATAAGTTGTCGAATCTGAGGTCCAACAAAGATTTCCCGTAAGGGGCGCGGCGATTTGCCATCCTGGCCGCCGTGCTGACGGGATTCAGCACCCCGTCTGACCCCAGCTTAGCCTCTTCTTCTTCCTTCAAAACACTTGTTTCCTCGCTTTTCATACAGCCGCTTCCCATCGAAGCGGCTTGGTAGGGCAAACCCCCTCAGGAAGGAGAGGGAAGCCAGGCCCCTTCGGTCGCTCCCCTCAAAAGACCTGCTGGCAAGAATATTAAACCTTGCCGGGGTTAAGGCCTGTGCCTCCCCACAAAAGACTCTTGACGCTGCCAAGGGGACCTGCGATGTCCTGGGAGGGGATGGCCAACTGGAGGCCCCTCCTGTGATAGACATGGTTCTTGAGGAGACCCAGCCTCAGATGGTAGGGCCTTCCATGGGGGCGAATCCGGGCTCGGCGCCAAGTACCGAATCCGAATCCGCCCCTATGCAGGGTCCTCCTCAAACGGCTGAGGGCTTTGAGGCAGTACAAGGAGGGGAGGGATCTCCTCCGACAGGTGCCCCTATGACTACCAGGACCTTCTCCATTTTGGAGAGGGACCTGGCTGAGGCCGGCCCATCTGGCATGGGGATTCTGCCGGCAGAGGTGAGAAGCGGGTTCATTCCCCGCCCTCCTCTCCAAGAAAGAAAAAGACAAAGAAGACTCGGGGCTCCTCTCCATCCACGGGGGCTACGGGGACGGATGGGTCTGCTGCCACTTTGCCAAGCGACCAAGCCAAGATCGGCACATCCGGCCACTCTGCCCCCCTGGTTGTGGAGCCCCTGACTAAGACCAAAAGTGCATTTGGCTATTTGTCGCCACGCCTCTGCTCCCAAAGCTTGTACTGCGCCGGGAGTATTGCGTTCGACCTTTTTTGGAGCACACATCGTGTCACGCTGGTACCGTGCCAGTGTATACGGATGGCTCCAAGTCCCAAGAGGGGGTCGGCTTCCACGCCGTATCCTCTCTGTTTGAAGTCAGCGGGGCTCTACCAGGCGCTGCGTCTGTCTTCACGGCTGAGCTGGTGGCAATACACCACTCGGTACGGGAGATTATGCGATGTGGCCGGTTTGGAGACCGGATTGTGATCTATAGCGACTCACAAAGCGCCCTGAGTGCTCTCGGGGCATTGGAATCTCCGCATCCCCTGGTTCACGAAATCCGTGATGCCACGGTTTTGGCGAGCCGGGCAGATGTCGAGATTATCTTCTGCTGGGTTCCTGGACATGTATGAATTGCTGGGAATGAGCGCCCTGATGAGGGCGCCAAAGAGTCCGCGAGGACTCTGCAACCAGACCAGCGTTTCACTCTTCCTCACACTGACTACATGACATGAATACGGGCAGCTCTTCGGACTGCTTGGCAAAGAAGATGTGAGACGGTCGAAGGGAACTTAAAGTTGTGTGCCATTGAGCCGCGACTGTTCCCATGGACCTATCCCCCAATGCCGCGGCGGCTTCAGGTTGCTTTCTGTCGTCTCTGAATCGGACACACTCGTGTGATGCATCGCTATTTGATGGAACGCTCGCCTGTGCCCTATTGCAACGACTGCGTCGTCCCCCAGACTGTTCGGCACATTCTTGTCGAATGTCCCAGTCTGGATGATCTTCGTGCACGACACCTGTCCCGGTACCGGGATTGGCGGCGTCGCTACCGCCTATCCCTTGTACTCGGGACGAGTGCGTGCACTTTGACTGGTGGACTTGTTGACTCTTTGGGGGAGGCCGGCCTTCTGCCTTTCATTTAACCAGGTTCAATTGTTGTTTTTGTTATTGTTTTTGTTATTTCTTTTTATTGTTGTTTCCTGTTCAATTTTTTAAAGTAGCCTAGAACTAGGCTGTTTGTTTACGGCGACTTATGCCTAAGTCGGCAGTCGCCAGATAGCCCCTTAATTAAATAAAAAATCCAACAAAGATTCCTTCTTTAATTCTAGCATCACCAATCTTAGGAAATTTTGTTTTTAAATATAAGAAAGATGGCTGGTCATGCGTTAAGGCTTTCACAAATTGTTTCATTAAACCTAATTTTATGTGAAGTGGTGGCAAAATTATGTTTTTCTTATGAACCAATTGTTCACATATAACAATATGACAACCTACTTTTGTCTCTTTTCTTAAAGATCATTCTGAATGTATGTAATGTTCTCCCCGAGCTCTACTGTCCCGCCCCCGTAAGGGGTGCGGCGATTTGCCATCCTGGCCGCCGTGCTGACGAGACTCAGCACCCAATCCAGCCCCAGCTTAGCTTCTCTTCCTTCCTTCAAAACACTTGTTTCCTCTCTTTTCACACAACCTTTCCCACAACTTTCTCTGGTCAGCCTCTAATTTCACAGGGTAGGTGCTGACCTTCTTCTCAAGCCAACCGTCCCCGATCGGGGCTGGGGGGGAGGGGACAATGTTCCCTAACCCCTGAGCTTCGATTCGGGATGTTTTTTTTTAACAACCTGCTTCATCCCCACCCATACCTTCCTCTTCTCTTCACATTCTATCCGTTTGTACGCCGTGTTCAAGGTGGAGCCGCCATGCCGATGGACTGCCAGGTCACCAGACGGGAGGGGTGGTCCGAAATGGCGGCGCCTGGCTCTGCCAGGCCTGTAAGCACCTCTTGCAGTGCAGGCAACTGCAAGAGGTGATGAGCTATTGCGTCCCATATAAAAAAGAGGGTCACCATGCCCATGTATGAACCCCCCCACAAAAAAACCCAACCCCCAACTTCCCCTGCAACAGCGATGGAGCCGCCCTCGGGCAGCTCCAGCAAAAAAATGGAGGTCCCCCATACTGTGCTTGCGCAGGGGACCCTCCATATCTCTTCAACCGGAGAGGAGGCTTACTCCCCTCTGACGGGTGAAGGGGACTCCCCCTCACCCCCTTCTCTGGAGGTGCTTTCGGGCACCTCCCTCTTACCAGCGGCAGTCCCCTCTGTTCTTTCCAAGGGGACTGCCAAGAAAGCCAGCAGGCAGCCCTTAGCCAGCCGCTCCACATCGAAGCGGCTCGGTAGGGCAAGCCCCCTTAGGGGGGAGAGGGAAGCCAGGCCCCTTTGGTCGCTTTCCTCGAAAGACCTGCTGGCTCCTTCCGGCGGAGGTGAGAAGCAGGTTCATTCCCCGCCCTCCTCTCCAAAAAAGAAAAAAAGCTTAAAAAGACAAGTAAGACTTGGGGCTCCTCTCCATCCGCGTGGGCTACGGGGACGGATGGGTCTGCTGCCACTTTGCCAAGCGACCAAGCCAAGATCGGCACATCCGGCCCCTCTGCCCCCCTGGTTGTGGAGCCCCTGACTAAGACCAAAAGTGCACAGGGCGGAGCCTCAATGAAATCGGGGTTCTTGATTCAGAGGTTACCTGGCGTTTTCGAGCCCGCTGGCTTCAAAGGCTTCCTCGTTATTCGCTCCACTGATGGCACCATGAGGCCAAGGGCAACATGATCCATCAGAGGAGAGGATTAGCTAGTGCAATTGGTGGAGAGCCGAAGGTGACCCGTTTCTCGGACGGGAGCCTTCTGGCGAATGCGGCAAATCCCGCCGAGGCAGCCAAGATAAGTGCTCTTCGGACACTTCATGGCACCCCGGTGAGTGTGACGCCGCACTCTACCATGAACTTTGTGAAAGGAGTAGTTTATGCGAGGGAACTCGTTGACTACTCCATTGAGGACATCACCCTAGAGCTGGCTGACCATGGGGCGGTCATGGTCGAATGTGTGATGAGAAAACAGGGAGGGGCCTCGAGACCCACCCCTACACTCTTCGTCACATTTGACTGGGACAAGCTCCCTGAGTTGGTGCGTACTGGTTGGTACCGCTACCGCGTGAAGGCATTCGTGCCACTGCCGTGGCGGTGCTATTACTGTCACCACTTCACCCATACGGATCGCTCATGTAGCGGTGCAAAGTCGGGGTCACCCGAAGTTCGTGTAAATTGCTCCAAGGTCGCACACGATAAGTCCAAGTCGTGTGTGACAAAGTGTGTCAATTGCGGAGAGCCGCACCCTGCTTCTTCGAAGCAATGTGGTGCATATCTCCTTGAGAAAGAAATCCTGGCCGTTCAGGCCCAGGATCGACTCTCATTCTGCGATGCAAGGACTTGGTCCTGGCGCACCCGGCACGGCCTGGGACGTCATATGCCTCAATAGTTAGAAAGGCACCCTCTGCTCCTGCCCCATCTAGGCCAACGAACACGGTTCTTTCCGCGCCTTTTCGGAGCCCTTCTGCGGGCACTCCCCTGGTAAAGCTGGCGGAAAAAAGGGCTCCTCCCTCTTCCCCCAGCATGACCGTTTCCCGTAAGGCGAAATTGCCACACGCCTCCACCGAGTCGTTAGACTCACAGGAGGCATCACCCCTGAAGATGGTCGCTAGGCCATCTTCGGGGGTTCCTAAAGCTGTGCCCCGAAAGGAGGACAGCAACAAAGGAGCTTCGGCTCCTTCGCCCACGACCAAAGGTGGAGCGAGTGGCTCGGAGGCGGTGGTTCCTCGAAAAGAGGGCCCTTTGCCTCCGAAGCCGCCCGGGGTTCTGCCCCCGGGAAGCAGAGCTTGAGATGGGTGTCCTAAACGTGGATGAGTTTACGCATCACTGTCCGAGAACCGCTTCATTTTCTTGCCTTGACCTATCTTTGTGCTCTTCGGATGCACGCCTGATTTTGATTAAGGGGTGGTCGATGACCTCCATGGTAGTGATCACTTTCCCTTTCAAATATCATTTTCTGGGCAACTGCCGCCTGAGAGACCACCTCGATGGTGCTTGGCGCGGGCGCAGTGGCCTGTATTTCGGGAAATGACTGAATTCTCTATCTCAGTCAAGGAGTTTGGGTCGATAAATGAAGCCGTTGAGTTCTTCTCCGGCAACCTCATCGCCGTGGGCCTGACTACTATTCCTAGGACGTCTGGCCGTTTTGCACGCCGACCACTCCCATGGTGGTGGGCCGAGTGTGAGGCGGCCCTCAAACAGAAGCGTTATGCCTACATGCGCTATAAGCGCCGCCCGAACGATTTCACTGTCGCTGAATTTCGTCGGGCTAGGGCTAGGTTCCGGTATATTTCGAAGCACGCTCTTCTTGGCGGGCATATGCATCTTCACTTAACGGGAAGACCCTTCTGGCATAGGTGTGGAAGCGAGTCAAAAGGATTCGGGGCAAGTTCTCGCAGGACCCGCCTACCATTCTCCAGGAGAATGGGACCGCAATCTTGGACCCCGCGTCCGGGGTGGAATCCTTAGCGACCGTTTTTTCCGCATTCTCTAGCCGTGATTCTGCTCCGCCAGCATTAAATGCTCGTCGTCATTTGCGGAAGGCCGCCGGCTGGACTTTACCTCCAGGGGCGGAGAACCCTTCAACGACAAGTTGACTGTGAGTGAGTTGCGTTCCGCTCTCGCTTCGTGCGCGGACACCGCCCATGGTCCGGACGATGTCCCGTACGCCATGCTTCGACACCTGGGTGAGCGAGGCATGGCTTTTCTGTTAGATTTGTTCAACAGGATCTGGGTGGAAGGTCTTCTCCCAGATTTCTGGCGAATCGCTACTGTGCTTGCCTTTCGCAAGCCGGGAAGAGATCACTCTACTCCGACCGGTTTCCGCCCAATCTCTCTAACCTCTTGCATGTGCAAGTTGATGGAGAAATTGGTAAATGTTAGATTAGCCTTTTTCCTGGACAGCGGAGGCCATCTGTCTTCCGCACAGTGCGGCTTCCGCAAGTTCCACTCCACGTCGGATGCTCTGCTCCGACTGGAAAATGCCGTCTGCGAGGCTTTCCTTTGTAGACAGCACTACGCCACGGTGTTTTTCGATCTGGAGACTCTCCACACGATGGGGGCGAGGGGACGCCTCCCAATGTTTATATCTGAATTTTTGCAAGATCGTTGATTCCGCGTATGGGTGGGGGGAGCCCTCTCCGGCCCAAAGGAGCAGTAAGAGGGTGTCCCGCAGGGAAGTGTCCTCAGTGTCACACTCTTTGCCCTGAGCATCAACGGCATCACCTCGGTGCTGCCGGAAGATGTTCTCGCTATGCTCTACGTGGACGACCTTTCGATCTCTTTTGGCGCGGCCCAGATGCCAACTCTGGAGCGTCGACTCCAACAGGCATTGAACCGCGTCTCTCGCTATGCCGAAGCGCACAGGTTTCGGTTTTCTTTGGCCAAGACTAAGGTGGTGCACTTCTGCCGCCATACACGGCTTCACCCCGACTTAGATTTGTTTCTTAATGGGTCGCGCCTGGATGTGGTTGAGTCGCACCGTTTCCTTGGTCTTGTATTCGACCGACGCCTCACCTGGGAGGCTCATATTCGCAGCCTTAGGTTCTCTTGTACCTGCGCCATGGACATTCTCCGTTCCGTGACGTTCAGTGCCTGGGGCGCTGATAGTGCTACTGCCCTACTTTTTTATCGATCCTTTGTTCGTTCGAAGCTCGACTACGGATGCGAGTTTTATGCATCCGCAGCCGAGCGTTTATTGCGGAAGGTGGATTCGATCCACCACACCGGCCTTCGCCTTGCGACCGGTGCCTTCCGCACTTCCCCCATTGAGAGCCTGTTGGTCGATGCTGGGGAGATGCCACTCGCTCTGCGCCGCGTGCAGTGCATCACTCGCCTGTACGCGCGAGCCCGTCTACCCCCTCAGTCACCAACAGCTGTCACTGCATCCGCAGCTGATCTCGATGGTGCCTATGCCGCCGAGAGACGCCAGTCATACCCTAAGTCCTTTGGGTTTAAGGCCAGGAAACTCCTTCGAGAGGTAGATATAGCTCTCGGGCCGGTGGCGCCCCTGGTTCTGCCCAGGACGCCACCCTGGAGGGTACCACATTTGGCTATTTGTCGCCACGCCTCTGCTCCCAAAGCTTGTACGGCGCCGGGAGTATTGCGTTCGACCTTTTTGGAGCACACATCGTGTCACGCTGGTACCGTGCCAGTGTATACGGATGGCTCCAAGTCCCACGAGGGTGTCGGCTTCCACGCCGTATCCCCTCTGTTTGAAGTCAGCGGGGCTCTACCAGGCGCTGCGTCTGTCTTCACGGCCGAGCTGGTGGCAATACACCACTCGGTACGGGAGATTACGCGACGTGCCCGGTTAGGAGACCGGATTGTGATTTATAGCGACTCACAAAGTGCCCTGAGTGCTCTCGGGGCATTGGAATCTCCGCATCCCATTGTTCGCAAAATCCATGACGGCACGGTTTTGGTGAGCCTGGCTGATGTCGAGATTATCTTCTGCTGGGCTCCTGGACATGTAGGAATTGCGGGGAATGAGGTTGCCAAAGAGTCCGCAAGGACTCTGCGACCGGACCAGCGTTTCGCTCTTCCTCACACCGACTACATGGCACGAATACAGGCAGCTCTTCGGACTGCTTGGCCAAGAAGATGGGAGACGGTCGAGGGGAACTTAAAGTTGCGGCCATTGCGCCGCGACTGTTCCCATGGACCTATCTCCCAATGCCGCGGCGGCTTCAGGTTGCTTTCTGTCGTCTCCGAATCGGACACACTCATTTGACGCATCGCTATTTGATGGAGCGCTTGCCTGTGCCCTATTGCAACGACTGAGTCATCCCCCGGACTGTTCGGCACATTCTTTTCGAATGTCCCAGTCTGGGTGATCTTTGCGCACCACACCTGTCCCGGTACCGGGATGGGCGGGGTCGCTACCGCCTGTCCCTTGTACTCGGGACAGATTCGTGCACATTGACTTGTGGACTTGTTGACTTTTTGGGAGAGGCCGGGCTTCTCCCCTTTATTTAAGGTTCTTTTTTTTTGTTATTGTTTTGTTTGTAGGTTGCACTCTCCTGCACCAGGGTGAGGAGGACCTCCCCCCGCTGCCGGAGATTGCTTCCTGATTGTTAAGTTTTTCCAATTTATATCATTGTTAAGTTTTCATATATTTATTTTAAAGTAGCCTAGTTCTAGGCTGTTGTGTTTTTCGGCGACTTATGCCAAAGTGGGCAGTTGCCAGATGGGCTCTATAGAATTAAAAAAAAAAAAAAAATCTACTGTCCCGCTGGTACAAAAAACACATGAATTTTGTGTAGCCTGACTGAAGCCATTTAAAATGGCTACTACCTTAAGGTCAGCACAAATCAACCGTTTATGTTCACTGTATTTAATGCTTTTTAAAATGAAATTTAAATTCTTATAAGTTTCTTTCAAAACAACAGAGTGAGCTACTGGTATTGATATTAGTTTATTTCCATTATGCAGAAGCATGGCTCTACTACTATATAAGGAAGCATCAATGAAAAGTATCTATTGCCTGGGTTCATAATGTATATCTATCTAATTTTTCAAAGAGATGTGGAATATTATTACAGTAGCATATATTGTTGTCAAATGAAAATTTGTCTTGTAAATTGTTTAATCCAATGGGAAACTTAGTAATTCAAACATTTTCTGCTACTAAATTTCTTTCTTTCAGTCTCAAGGCCAGTAATTCCCTCAGTTGCTTTGTTAAGTTTTGATCTCTTACAACAAATCTAGATCAAGTTTTGGAGTAGTATCAACAGTTTCAGGAACATAAATTTCAGATTCTGGTTTACATGATTCCATATCTGATTCATCAGAGTTAGACAAAACAATTTCTGCAGGTGGTTCAGGTACTGGAATGTCTTTTAAGTGAGGTATAAGCTGATTAGCAGATCTAAGGTTGGGATATATCACAGCTAAAGCACACTTCATTGTTTTACTTAAAAGTATGGAAATTATATGCATAAAATTTAAAGTTATGTACATATGTGTGATTACAATAAAGTGGTTCTAAACTTAATTAATTTTATATTTTTAAAAAATAATATTACAGTATACTACTTCAAAATATAAGTACAGTGGACAATAAACAATTACTTACTTTGTATGTCTACCAAACAGAAATAGCAGTCACTGGCAGGATCTTGGGTCTCTCGCCAAATTGAAGGATTTTTATTTTTCCTTTAGACCATTTGGATAAAAAATTAAAGCATGTCATGCAACAGATATTTGCTGCCCATGGTTTATCTTGGTCGCCAGTTTTACATCCAAAATACAAATATATAGTTTTTTCACTAGAGAAGAAATTGTTCTTTGTTTTTTTTTAATATTACTGAACGAACCACATATATAGCAGAATTTATCAGGGTTATTTTTACACTGTCCTCTTGGCATTTTAATTAAAATTGTTGCTTTTATTTAAAATTTTATTTAATTAAATAACCTGAAAATAAGAAATAAAAGAATGAAATTCGTTAAAATCTTTAAAATTTGACACAAATAGTAATTGGCAACTTACCAAAGACTGGAGTCATTTTCATAAAAATAACTTCCATTTTTGAAATCTATATATAAAACTACATTAAAAAAATGTTATTCAAATCTTTGTAGTCGACATAAAGTTAGATTTTGTTAAACAATGTTATTTTAACATCAAATGATAATAGTTTATTGAAATATAGTTAAAAAGTAGTTTCATAAATTATTGATAATTTTGTTCTAATGGTTGACATACCTGTTTTCATTCTTAATTTTAACCCCTATGGCAATGAATGGCTGAGTTGGTGTGGGAAAAATGGACAATTGTGTGCTAAATAAAGCATAAAAGGGGTGAGAGAGAATGGATAATTTTTGTGGCATTGTCATTCACTGATCCTATCATATGGAAAAGCAGATACAGGTGCTGATGATAAATAATTTTCTTTAGTCAGAGCCACCCACAGCTCTGGTGTGAAGGACTTTTGAGATATTGGTAACAATCTGACTCCATCCCATCAAAAGTAGAATTGTTGGATTTTGGTTGAAGATTGGGAATCCAGTACCATCTTCTTGGCCTGGGTAATCATTTCTCAGATTGTCTATGAGGTCATGTACTTTATTCATTGCTCATTTTGATGTGACTCAGCACCCTATCTGGCCCTAGTTTAGCCTCTTCTCCTTTCTGATAGCCTGTGTTTTTACCCTATCTCCTCACTTTCCCTACAACCTCTCCCACAACTTTCTCTGTCAGCCTCTAATTTCACAGGGTAGACACTGATCAGCTTCCTCTCACCCAACTATCCCAGATCAGGGTTGATGGGGGAGGGGACAATATTCCCTCACCCTTGAGCTCCAGTCTGGGCGGTGGGTTTTTAACAACCTGCTTCATCCCAACCCATACCTTCCTCACATACCCTTTCTTCCTCCTTTCCCTGCCTATCAATTTTTTTTGCCATACGCAAGGTGGAGCCGCCATGCTGATGGACTGCCAGGTCACTAGGCCGGATGAGTGGCCTCAAATTGCAGCAGCTGGTTTTTGCCAGCCTTCAGGCAGCTCCACTGTAAAAAAAATGGAGTGTCCCATCCCCTCCTTCCCTGTGCTTTCACAGGGGACCCTCCCAAACTCCTCTCCTAGGCCTATAGGTGCAGGGGACTCCCCCTCATCCCCTTCTCTGGAGTTTCTCCAGTGGCAATCCTCCCTTTACTTTCTAAGGGAACTGCCAAGACTATGGGAGTGGCTCAATAGGGCCAACCACCTTAAGCGAGCAAAGGATAGCAGGGCCCGTCGACCAGTGCCACTTAACATTCTGCACTCGTGCATCAAGAGAGCCTACAGGGGGTGACTATATGTGCCCCCCTCTCTTCCTTGACAGATTCAGGTTTGCCGGCATTAGGTGGAAAATGAACCTTGAATGGGATCTGTGATGTCTCGGGTTGGACGGGGGGGTCACATGAAAGCCCGCCCCCTGAGATATACATGGTCCCTGAGGTGACCCGACCCAGTCCCAGATGGTAGGACCTTCAACTGAACCTGAGTCCACCCCTGTGCAGGTTCATCCTCATAAGGCTTGGGCCTTCGAGGCCTCACAAGGAGAGTAGGGATCTCTTTCCCTGGCTGGTGCCTTTGTGATAGCCAAGACCTTCTCCAGCCAGCAGGGGGGAAAAGCAGGTTCATTCCCCACCCTCCTCCCCTAAAAAGATGAGGGGGATGGGCTCATTTTTGAGTGTGCTGGCTTCACTCGCTTCCTTGTATTCGCTCCACTGATGGCAGCTTGTTGGCTAAAGGCCTCATTATCCATCTGAGAAGAGCTCTAGCTAGTGTGATTGGTAGAGAGCCATAGGTGACCCGTTTCTTGGACGGGAGCCTTTTAGTGAATGCGTCAAATCCCTCCGGGTCAACCATGATTAGTGCCCTTCTGACAGTAGATGGCATGCCTGTGAGTGTGATGCCGCACTCTACCATGAACTTCATGAAAGTAGTAGTTTATGCGAGGAAACTCTTCGACTACTCCATAGATGCCATCACCTTAGAGCTGGCTGACCATGGGGCGGTCAAGGTCGAACTTGTGATAAGAAAACAGAGAGGGACCTCAAAACCCACCCCTACACTCTTGGTCACATTTGACTGTGACAAGCTCCATGAGTCGGTTGGTATTGCTACCGCATGAAGGCATTCATGCCACTGATGCAGAGGTGCTACTAATGGCACCCCTTAGGCCATACTAATCGCTTTTGTAGATGCGCAAAGTCAGGGTTACCCGAAGTCTGTGTAAGTTGCTCCAAGGCCGCACACAATAAGTACAAATTGTATGTGGCCAAGTGTGTCAATTGCAGAGAGCTGCACCCCGCTTCTTTGAAGCAATGTGGCACGTATCTCCTTGGGAAGGAAATCCTGTCTATTCACGCCCAGGATCTTCTCTCAATTCACAAGGCTAAGGACTTGGTCCTGGCAAGCCTAGCGCTGCCTAGCCATCCTATGCCTGAATGTTAAGAAAGACAACCCTCTGCTCCTGGCCCATCCAGGCCTATGAGCACAGTCATTTCCGCATCCATTCAGAACTTTTCTGCAGATTCTACCCACCCCGGGTGCTTCCCTGCTAAAGCTGGCAACACACGGCATTCACATCTAGTCCTGGCTAAAACCACGGCTCCCCTCTCTTCCCCCAACAAGTCATTAGACTCACAGGAGGCAAATGCCCTCGAAGATGACCTTGAGGCCATCTTCAGGGGGTTCCTAAAACTTTGCCCCTGAAAGGAGGCCAGCACTAAAGGTGATTTGGTACCTTCACCCACACCCAGTGGTAGGCTCGGAGATAGTGGATCCTCAAAAAGACGGAGTCCAACCTCCCCTGATAAGTCCTCGAAGGCTACAGTTCCTTCAGCGCATTCTCCGACCAACTGCGCCCGTAGTTCTGCCTCCGCGAAGCAATGGGCCATTCCCGTGAGGGTCTTCTCTTCGAAGAAGGCCCCCGCATCTCCTCAGAGTTAGGCTTGGAGGGCATATCCCTTCAATGGAATTGCCTCTGACTCTGGTCTAACTGGGAGGAGCTGCGGAGGCTTGTCTCCTCCCATTTCCTGTTAGCTCTCCTTTCACAAGAGACCATGCTGGGCACATTGGCACATGCACGGGGGTTCACATTTCAGGAAATGACTCATCCCTGTCTCAGTCGAGCTGTTTAGGTCGGTAGATGTGGCCGTAGAGTTCTTTTCCGGGCAACTTCATTGCTGTTGGCCTAACTACTATTCCTAGAATGTCTGGCTGTTTTGCATGCCAACCACTCTCGTGGTGGTCAGCTGAGTGTGAGACTGCTCTCAAACAAAAGCGTTATGCCTACATGCGCTATAAGCGCTGCCTGAATGAGTTCACTGTCGGTGAATTTTGTCGAGCTAGGGCTAGGTTCCGGTATATTTCGAATCACGCCCACCACTCTTCTTGGCAGGCACACGTGTCTTCACTTAATGGGAAGACCCCTCTAGCTGAGGTGTTGAAGTGAGTCAAAATGATTTGGGGCAAGTTCTCGCAGGACCCACCTCCTGTTCTCCAGGAGAATGTGACTGCAATCCTGAAACCTGCCTCCATGGCAGAATCCATCGCAACAGCTTTCTCTGCATTCTCTAGCTGAGATGCTGCTCTGCTAGCCTTCAATGCACATCTTGATGTCGCAGAAGGCCGCTGACTGGACTTTACCTCCAGAGGTGGAGAATCCTTCAACAACAGGTTTAGTTTGAGTGAGTTGCATTCTGTTCTCGCTTTGTGTGTGGACACCACCCCTGGTCCAGACGATGTCCCATACGCCATGCTTTGACATCTGGGTGAGTGAGGCATGGCCTTTCTGAACAAGATCTGGGTAGAGGGTATCCTCCCAGATTCCTAGCTAATCACTACTGTGCTCGCTTTTCGCAAACAGGGGTGAGATCACTCTACTGTGGCTGGTTTTCACCCAATCTCTCTAACCTCATATGTGTGCAAGTTTATGGAGAAATTGGTAAATATTAAACTAAACTTTTTCCTGAATAGTGGATGCCATCTGTCTTCTGCACACTATGGCTTCTGCAAGTTCCTCTCTGTTGTAGGCTCTGCTCGAACTGGAAAATACTATCTGTGAGTCCTTCCTTCATAGACAGTACTCCACCACAGTTTTTTGATGTGGAGAAGGCCTATGATAATGCCTAGTCATGCAATATCTTGGAGACACACTACATGATTAGGGCGAGAAGATTCCTCCCAATCTTTATTTCTGAGTTTCTGCCAGAGTTTCGATTCTTTATACAGGTTGGGGGAGCCCTCTCTGGTTCAATGGAGCAGGAAGAGAGTGTTTCACTGGGAAGTATCACATACTTTGGCCTTGTAGGCAATCACCAGATTGGTGCTTAAAAAAATCTCCAAAACATGGGTAACTGGACCACTGTTTTGCTCTTCTCCACTTTGACTACATGGTACAAAAGATGAGAGATGGCTGACAGAATCTATATTTGAGTGGGACCTTTGTGCAGGTTATCTGTCCTGCAATCAGCTCTAGCAGGGTCACTACCCTGAAGCATTGAGGGTAGGCTTGGATCCCACATGAAACTGTATGATCCCACTAAGAAATTAAGGGCCTTAAAACAATCCAATTTCAGCAACAATATCAATTATACCCTTCAAGAAATTTTTGGGATTTCATTCAACCTGTGCTTCTCACTTCTCAGGCTATCATTGTAACCATTGATGTAGATTGTAATTCAGTGGTTAGAATGGTGGCATGAAAAGCAAGAAGTGCTTGATACTGCAGGTTCGAATCTCAACCATTTCTTGATAGATGGAGGATTTGCATCTAGAATATTGTAAAATCAAAGTAGAATCATAAGACACGACACATCTATCTGGTTCTAAAAATGATAAAACATTAAATTTCCTTTAAAATATTTGTCTCTGATAAAAATTTAAACACTCGATTCATGTTAAAGGTGCACTCATGTTCGGCAAATAAAAGGAAAAAGCCTTTGTCTCAGAGTATGGAAATGTAGGCATTCAGCAAATAGGTGGAGTACAGGCATTGGTACTCTACAGTAAGTGCACATTGGAGGCTGCTGATGGCCTTCCATTAGAAAGCCATGTGTCAGACAACAATGCCCAATTCTCAGACGGCATAGAATAACATCCTGAGTACGGGTCCTAGTAGTGCGTGGCCAAGGGCAGCCTGACTCTTTGATGGCATACAGTTTAGTTGGGCGGAGTTCATCCCAAGTCCTCTACCACTGGCCGACCATTTACACACATTTATGGCACAACATTACAGAAAAGAAGAGGAGCAGGGGTGGAGGTTCCTAGAGATGCAGCTGCCTTGGCAACTGCATCTGCTCTCTCATTTCCTTTTATACCTATTTGGCTAGGTATCCAACAGCATAAAACTTTGTGGAATGAGGATAAATAAAAAAGCCACTGTTGGATCTTTGAAACCAGCGGGTGATCTGGAAATAAAATGACTAAAGCCTCCAAAGAGCTGAGGGAATCAGAGAATATTATATAAGATCCCGGTGATGAAGAAGTGATGGTTTACAGTGCAGCCAGTATTGTAACAAGCTCAGCCATGAAGATAGAGGCTGTATTGGACAGGCACACAGACACATGGCAGGAGGGGAAGATAGCAGAAGCTCCTACCTCATCAGAGGATTTAGATCCATCTGTGTAGATAAAAGTGCTTGATTTGTGGCACAAAGACTGTTCATAAAAGAGGCTTCGTAGAACCAAAGGCAAGAACCTGGTCTTCGGTTCGCCTGCCAGCACTTTGCAAACCCTCACAGCTGGCAATAGCCATGGGGGTACTTTAGGGATCTGATATGGAATAACTGATAATTCCCTCAGTTGACTGGTATTTCCAGTTATACGCAGGGCAAAAGGGTGAATCAGCAAAGTAAACCAGTCATATGAGGTCACCGAGTGAATATTATATGTGCACTCATATACAGGTGAGTGGGGGAGCTGTTACAGCCTGAAAAGGTAGGGTCAACAGGGGTTAAATGGGGCATTTTTTTTATATTTTGATTTCCACAGCCCAAATTAAAAAGATATTTGAAAGTTTTAGGTGTGGATCAGAACAATGTGTCTATTGGCTACAAAATGAGATATAGTACAAGAATTTTTTATCATAAAAAGATTTTCAAAAATCTTATCAAATTTGTAGTTAAGTCTCCAACTTGATGTTTTGCAGTGCAGAACTTTTTTTTTACCAATTTTCTTTTTTATCTTAATCTATATCTATTGTTTGTTAAATTTATCTCTACTTTTAATGTCCTTAACCTACTATGTAGGCCTACACTGGTTTGAGTTTTCAGCTAGGCCTACCAGTACTGCTTACACTTCTGGCACAGCCCACTGGCCATGATTGCCGCAAGGAGTTCATTAATGATGCAGGCAATGTCTTGCAAGGGATGGGTGTGGTCATCTGGACCATCTCGCCACTTCCATGCTTTAAGGCTGCTTTTCACCATGCAGCTAACTGTCACACCTACTTTAGTGATTTTTTCCACTTTGCCAGGAAAATGTTGGCCTTCATAGTCAACAATTACAAAGGTCACACCTTCACACAAATCTTTAGCATTCACTCCCTTGTAACTGTCACTAGAACTGCTAATAATTTCTAGGTCACTGTCTGAGAAACTAACATCTTTCACTCTTTTCTTCTTGGTACACTTCTCACTTCTCTTTGGTTGCTTTTTTTCCTTTTGCTCACAGGTGTCAGCTTCAGTATCTCGGCCGAATTTAGCACTTATCCTTGCGTTGCCTGCACTCTTGCACGTTTCTTGCGCTTTTGTGCCTTGGCCGCTTCAGTTGATGCACTAGCCAATGGAGAGATAACAGAAATTATGGCATCCCTCAACATCTTCCTTGGAGTTCCTCCTGGTGTACCAGGTTGTGTGTCCTCTTTAGTAGATAGCACCACTCGTTGCATGACAGCTGTTTTGTCTACAGGAAATAAACAAGCATCTCGGAATGCATTGATAGCATTGGATGGTTGTAGTTGCTGCCATAGGTGGGCTAATAGTCTGGGAAAGACAGCTTTGTTCACAGCATCCATTCGTGACTCTTTGAACCAATTGTTCAAGACCTTTTTCCACATGAACTTGACAGGCCTGAAGACTCAAATGTCTAAAGGTTGAAGAGCATGTGAGGTGTTTGGAGGAAGGCAAAGTATGATTATATCCTTCTCTATGGCAGCTTTGACAGTATTGTAAGTGAAATGGCTGTTATGTCCATCAAAAGTAAGCAGAACTGGCTTGTCAAAAGTTTCAACATATTTGACAAAGACTTTGAGGAACTAGCTTTCAAAGTTCAAGTCGTGCATCCAGCCACTATCACTGCAGCTGTAGACTGCTCCTTGAGGATCTCCTATAGTTCAAGTCTCATATAAGTGCTTGGCCTTGTAAACTGTGAATGGTGGCCAATAATTTCCTGATGCAGAGATGCAGAACAACACTGAGAACATAGTTTTGCCAGCAGTTGGAGCCATGATGTAAGCATCTTTGGTGTGTTTGCTAACAAACATAGACTCGCCTCTTCTGTCACTATTTAAACCTGTCTCATCTAAATTGAAGATACGATGCTGCTGATCAGACAAGCCATTTTCTTGTAGAACAGCCTCATATATATCAAAGAAGCCATTGACAACATTTTGTGTTAACCCTCTTGCATGGGCAAGTGTCAAGAGTTCTGGCTTGCGTCGCTTTACAGCATCTTTATGACATTTCTCAAAAAGAGCCATCCAATCATCTCCTGGTCTGTTATTGTTAAATGGGGTTTTTGATCCAATTGCATTAATGTAGAATTGCACCATAACCTTACATTGCTTCGACCTAGAGGATAAGCACATTTAGACACAAACTCCAGTGCTTCAACAATAGTTCACTCTTCATCAAAAGATAACACTGTTTTTGCTCCTGAACCCACTCTTTGAGGTAAGCATATCACCCAATGTCTCTCTCGGTATATTGTTCTCTCTAGCAACACTTGTCACTGACCTACCACTCTCTTTCACTAGGTTTGCCAATTCCTTTAATTTAGTAGGATCATAGGTTGTCACAGTCATTCTTTTATGGTGTCAAGGCATTTTTCTTTTTTGTCAAGTAGGCCTGACTTATATGCATACTGTAACCTGAAAATTATCGGCTACTCTGAAAAACATCAAATAAAGTTAATACACTCTGAACAACATAAAAATATCAAGTAAATATTTTCAGTTGCAGTTAATATCCATTTTTATGTATATCATTATTATAGAAAAATCATTAACCCATTTCACCTCATGTCAGTTTTTGTTCAATAACAGAAAATCTGTTAACATTTAGATCCTACCTTTTGTGGTGGTAATTGTCAACAATATTCCCAACAAAATGAGCTATAATTTTTTATTCTAGGCCTATAATTTTTCTAGTGGCACTAAAGTTTTTGAGATGCTTTTTTTAAATTCGATTTTTTCTTACTTTTTGGGGGTTTTCAAATCAACATGTTGTCTTATTGTTAGATTCAATCTATTATTTGCTTAAATATTAATATAGTACAGAATTTTACCTTTCTTTTGAGCCCTTAACATTTAAATTTTGCTAATTTTAAGTTTGTAATTTTTTTTTTTTAAAAAAGGTATAAAATTCCCCATTCAACCCATGCCCCATTTAACCCCTGTTGACCCTACTGCAGGTTAAAATTAAGGTAGTGAAAGGATAGTGGAAGGACCCCACTCTCTGCCTGGAGACTCCATACTGTGGAAGACTTGAATGCTCCCAAAGCTAGATGCACTCCCTGGTTCCTGATAGAATTGAGCTTATCTAGGTTTGAGGATGAGGCTGAAGAGTACACCTGTGACCCATAATCCAGCTTAGACTGGATTAAGTTTGTTTACAAAAGCCACAGGGTATGGCGATCACTTCCCCACGAAACATGTGATAGAAGTTTTAAGATATCCATTCTCTTCAAGCAGGATTTTTTCAAGGCATTTATATGGAGGACCCAGGAAAGTTTGAGTCAAAGATAACTCCAAGAAATTTATAATGAGGCTCAAATGAGATGGGGGAGCCATACAAAGATAAGGTTGGCTGTTCCCAGTCAACTTGCCTGAAATTGTAGAAATGAACTGCCTTTGTTTTTGAGGATGACAGTTGGAAGCCTTTTGCAGTAGCATTCTTGGCAATGATGTTAATAGCCAGTTGCAATTTACAGATGACAAATGGCAGCGGAGGCGATGCTGAAAAAATTGCCAAGTCACCCCCATAAAGTGTTGTCATTACCTCCACAGGAAGATCAGTAATAATGCTGTTGATAACCACCGAGAAGCAGGTGACACTCAAAACGCTTCCCTGTGGCACACCCTCTATCTGATCAACCATCTCCGATATGACATTTCCTACCCTAACACGGAACATGCATCCAGCAAGAAATTGCTGTATGAACCTAGGAAGATGGCCTTTGATACCCCAGTCATATAGTTGCTTCAGGATACCGACTGTGAGGGAGAAATAAGCTTGTGTTTCTCCAGAAACCATACCAACCTGGCATTCACCATCCTTTCAAAATGCTTGCATGGGGAACAGGTAAGGGCAATTGGGCAATAGTGGGTCGGAAGTGTCCCTTCCTTTCCTGGTTTATGAAGGGAAAGTATGATTGCTCCCTCCAATTGTAAAAGAAACGGCCCTTAATCCAGATATAGTTAAATATATTGAGAAGATGTGAAATGAGTATTGAATGCATATTCCTGATTATATCATAAGAGATACCATCAGGACCAGGTGCAGTGGATCCACATCTTTTAAGAGTACTTTGAAGTTCATGAATGGAAAAGAGCTTATTGTATGATTCATTATCCATACAAGGATCCATGAAGCTCAAGAGGCACCGCACTTGTATTTTCCTGACATGTTGAAATTCTAAGGAATAATTATTTGGGCTGGAAATGTCAGCATATGTCTTTGCCAGGACATTTGAAATACTGGACAAGTCTCCCAAAAGCTCGCCCATGAGCTTTTTCACTCCCAAAAGCTCGCCAGCTTCAACTATATTGGGGGCAGAGAAACCACTTGCTCTGCCCATGAGCTTTTTCACTCTTCCAGACTTTATCTGGTGGAGTTTGGTGGTTGATAGAGTTGATGTACCCTTTTAAGGAAATTTGGCGAGCCTGGCAGTGGGTACACTGTCATACTGCCCTGGCTCGGCTATGAACATACTTGTTGATGGCAGTAGAGTTTCAATGGTAGTGACGACAAGCTTGCTTACACTCTGTCGCCACTTTGCTGCATTCCTCAGACCAAAAAGGGAGATGGGTCTTGTGGGAAGCAGTTTTGGAGAGGGGCATGGAAGAATTTGCCGCCTGGTTGACATGATCAGGGAAGTTCTCCAGGACCATGTCAATGTTGCCCTGAGGGAAGTGTCCAGAATGGTGAGAAAGGTATTTAAATTTTGGCCAATTGGCTTTCCTGGTGTTCCACCTAGTGCCCAGTGGGGGAGGAGGGCCACCCAGGCATGAGGTCAGAACAACTAGAAAGTGATCGCTTCCTCTGAGATCAGGATCCACTGACCAGCTGTAATCTGCTCTACAGTCAAGGAACAAAGTGGCAAATCTACACAGGTAGAGCTGTTGGTCCGGACATAGAAGGATGTTGGAGTGCCATCATTAAATAATGACACATCCAAGGTCTCCATAAGTCTCGCAATCAGATTTGCCTTGGGGTTGTCATCATAGTCTCCCCAAAGGTGGTGTATTGCATTAAAGTCTCCAACTAGTAGGAATGTGGTTGGGAGTTGGGAGATGAGATTGGCTAATTTGTTAGCCAAATCTGAAGCAACTACTACTTCACCAGGAGGGAGGTACAGTGAGCAGACTGTGTATAAACGGTTGGTATACACATGAATCGCCACTGCTTGAAGGTCTGTTCTCAACGGGATTGCTAAGTGAGAATAGTCTTCACAGACAAAAATAGCCAAACCATGAATGGGTTCTGGTGGATTCTTAAAATATCCCACATAGGGGGGGATATTGGGTAATCAACAAATACCCAATTGGGTCTCCTGTAATGCTATACAACTAGGGTTGTAATCATGAAGCAGGAGTTTGAATTCTTTCCATTTGGAGAAGATCCCTTGTAGATTCCAATGAACAATTGGAAACATATTCATCGTTTAAGGGTAATTAAATTTTTCTTTGCACCTGGTGAAGGTGACTGGGGTTTTGAACCTTTTTGATTTTTAGGTGTAATTAACACTTGAGGCATAGATAGTTTGAATGTTTTGGGGATGGCACTTTTATTAGAGGGCAAAGAACCATCTGTCAGTTGTGAATATGACAGGGTGGTTTTTGCTGGCAAAGATGCCTCCAAAGATATTGGGTCCTCTGTACTGGTAGGTAGTAATGTCAAGAGAAATAGTACTGAGTTATTCTGAGAGGTGGTTGGTAGGTCAGCTGGGGTGGGGGAAGAAACCCCAGAAGGCTGTCTCTCCTCTTCCAAAAGGGCCACAGCCAAAGCTGGATCAGGGAAAATCCATTCAGCTTCTTCTGGAGTTACTGATGCTGTGGATGTAATAGGCTGGCTAGTTGTGGCTGATGCACTCAAGGCAGACTCAGTGGAATGAGGGTGGATGTCCAAAGGTGAAACGAACATCTTCTGAATCTACCTCCATGTTTTCAGGACCTGTTAATGGTTGGTTAGATGCTGATGGAGGGGAATCTGAGGAACGGCCAATCCTCTTGCGCCTTGGTTTAGGAGAAGCAGGAACCTCCCTAATGATTGGAGGGAGGATGAGCATCATTCTGAGGCAGAGATTCTATTGGGGCTTCTTGATGGATATTCTGTGGCCATAAAAGTGGAGGTCTGAATGGTCTCTGCTCTGCTAGGTGATCGCAACCACAGTTGGCACAACAAGGGGGACGAGGGCACGGTGTTCCTTGGAAATCAGAGGAACAATTGACACATACCTTCTCCTGTCTTGCAGTGCTTACTGACATGTCCAAAACGTTGACAATGAAAGCACCTACGGAGATTCCCCACGTAGGCCTTCACAGGAATACACAGATAACCAGCCTTGATATTCTAAGGGAGTTCCAACCTATTGAAAGTTAATATGATAGTAGCGGAAGGAACTCTGGTGCCATTAACATTACAAGTGACACGGTATGCACCAACTACCTTCTGAGAAGTCAGTTTAGCAACAAGCCGGTCCACATCATATTCAATAAGCTCCTTGGACCTGATAACCCCCCTGCAGGTGTTAAAGGTAGGATGGGCTGAAGAGGAGATATTGAGGGAAGCAAGAGAATCTAGTGCTTTGATTTTTTGATGCTGATCAAATGAAGAGGACTCAACAACAAGGCAGCCATCATTCCTAGACCACATTTGGGCAGGTTCACCACATTTGGCAACAAAGTCTTCTTAGACATTGAAAATGTCAGCCTTACTTAATGGTGTATCATTGTCTGATTTTAAAACTACAAATCTATCATAATCAAGATCATCGTCGACCTCGGAACCAAAAAGATTCAGTCTAGAAGGTCACGGGAACCAGAAGCCTGGGGCTTCTGGGAAAAGTTATTATTATTTTTACCCATAAATATTTGTATTAAAAGAACACATATTCCTGTGGAAGTGGAGTCATGTTACTGTAGCTGACCCCAGACTAGGCACTTTATACCATCCTCAGGGTAGCCCTCCCCCACGCTACCTCTGTGGTTTTAAAAACGGTGCAACACCATGAATGGAAGTTTGATGACATCTAGGCTAAGACCCACACTGTTAACCGCTATCAGCCCCAAACAAGTGCGGCCTTCAAGGCGATACCTCCGGTGAACATGATCGGTAACCCGTACAGCGGTACTTAACACAAGGATGTGAGGATCCATAGTCTGACTCATCCACAGTGGCCTGTTCAGCAAGGTAGGACCCCCTGAAGACAGACTGATGGATAACAATGTCCATCACAGTCTTCACTGACTTAGCCCACTGTGTCATTGAAGTATGTAAGCCCCTCCACCATGACACAGTGATCCTCAGGGTGAAGTATGTAAGCCCCTCCACCATGACACGGTGATCCTCAGGGAGGGGATATTATATAGAAAGTGACCTTGTATTAGTGAACAAACCACCAGATATCTGTCTGAGTAGCTAAGTTTCCTCTTCGATCAAGTGCTAATTATTACTTTGCCTGAGATCTGCAATTTTTGACTAACTATCTTCATTACAAAATATTTCTAAAAGAATTTTGTTCAATTTTATTACTCTACTAAGCTTTTTTTTTTTTACATTTTCAGCGTTTCTTTCAAATCTACATGTATATTTTTTTATTTATTTGCTGTTGAGTAGATTTTTATCTAATATTAAAATTATATATTATCCCTCAAAATTTCATGTTGGATCAAAGCTTTCTTCCTTAATCTCCCAACTGTTCAGAGGGGACATAAAAAACAACAAGAATTACATTTATTAAGTAGCGATATTTCATTAAGTGCCATTTGGTTCAGGTGCATCTAAAGTTTGCCCTAATTTGTAATTAATAAATTTCATTCATTTTCAGGAATGTAATTGAAAACCAGGGAACTTGGGGTGTCTCTCACACCAGAGTACCAACAGAATCGAGGCCTGGCCATGTTGCTATTATTGGAGGCATCTATGAGGACCCAAGTGCCATTACATTGGGCTGGAAAGAAAATCCTGTTGAATTTGACTCAGTTTTTAATCAGAGTCATCATACTTGGTCTTGGGGAAGCCCAGATATTTTGCCCATGTTTGCTGCTGGTAAAGAAAACTCAATTCTTTTGCTTATTTGTATTGAGTGTCTTATTTAAATGTATGTTGGGAAAAGTACCCATACCATCTTCATAAAAGGTAACATAGCCTGGATAGGCGGTTGCTGCATGGGAACTGTACCTCAAAAGGCTTTATCCTAGGAGTGCAACATGTAATGACACTTGTGGCTGGGGTTGTTGCTGTCTATGGTAATCTGCATCAATGTGTGAATTGAGTGTGTGTATGTATGGAGTGTGAGGGGTATATGTGATGTGGGAAAAGGGGGAATGGTAGTCATCTTGAAAACAAGGAGATTACAGATGGTTGCTCTTTGTGATGCAGATATGAAAGAGAATGAAGAGTTTGTGTGAAATGGAGTGTGATCAGGTGGTAGGAGTAAAGAGGGAGTGGCACTGCTATTGAGTGATAAATAGTGTGATGCAATGGTTGGGTATGAATGTGAGCTCAATTCTTATGTGAATAAAGATGAGCTTTGCAAGGGTAAAACTGTGTGGTTGTAGTATATGGATCCTGTACTGATAGAACTGAAACTGAGGAAGAAAGGTTCTGCAATGACTTGGGATGAGTGGTGGGTGGAATTGAAAATAGGTATTGATGATGGTTGTGGGAGATATGAATGGAAAAACTAGGCACAATGACTGAGAGGATAACGGCAGATTTTGGTCCACCTGGAGAGAATGAAAATGTTGGAGAGGTGTGTGAGGTAGGGTTCTCTGATAAAAGAAACTTGTGTAACAAACACATTCTTTCAGCATAAGGATGTGCATAAATATACATGGGTTTAGGCAAAGGAGAGGGGGAGAAGTTATGAGTATGATTGATGTTGCCTAGTAAGAAATAATGTGCTGCAGGATGAATATATGAGAATACTTGAGTGTAGAAGAGAGGAATTAAGTGTGAACATGGAGATAGCACAAATATGGAAAGTATTTAAAGAAATGGTGGTAGATAGTGCAAGGGCTGTGTGTAGGTGTGCCAGAACTGGAAAGAGGAAGTGAAATAGTGTAATGATGTGAAGTATATAGTAGAAAGCAAAAGGTTGTACATTCAACTGCTTAATAATGTGCAGATGAGAATGACAGTGTGATGCAGTTAAATGCATCCAAGGAGATGAAAGTGATTGAGCAGAGAAGTAAAGCAGCATCGAAGCATTTGGACCAAAGATACATCAGGATCATGATGGAAGGAAGTGAGAAAGAAGGGTAAATAACTGGTCAGCAGAAGAATAGCTGTGCGAACATCAAAGACAAGAATGACCAGTAGAATACTTGTGAGCAATTAGGTCAAAAGTAGATGGTAAGAATACTTTCATGCAGTGTATAATGGGGGTATGGAAGATGATGCAAATATGTTCGGGCTTTATGGGCGTAAATTGGGGTGTGTAAGGGATGAGATTGTTAAGGCTGTGAGAAGTCTGAAAAATGTGATGGCATCTGGAGTAGATGATATAGTCGCTACATTGATGATAAGTGTTGATTGTATTCTGGAATGGGGCTGGTGGCTCTGTTGTGTAGGTGACTTGAAATGGAAGAATGCTGTAATAGTACCTTTGTATAATGGTAAAGGGGAGAAAAGTGAATGCAAGAACTACACGTGTGTCTTTTGAGTGTTGTATGTATAACATGTGAATAAATTCTGATCAGGCGTAAAAGAAAGTTGACAGAGGGTTTGATAGGTAATGAACAAGGGGAGATTTAAAAGGAGTAGTTTGTAGATCAAGTATTTGCACTGATAGTTAGCTTGAAAAATAAAGAAAGTATGAGAGATGTAAAGTTTATGCTGTTTATGGATCTGAAGAAAGCTTAGGATTGTGTAGATTGAAGCATTATGGCAGGAAGTAGACTACTGGAGTATGTGAAGTGTATGTGCGAAATAAGGCGTGATAGGGTGAAAATTAGCCTGAGTGAGTGGTTTGACATAGCTGGGGTGTAAGACAAGGTTGTGTGATGCTGTTATGGCTGTTTAATATCTTAATTGTTGGAATACAAAGAAAATACATAAGAGAATGAAGGAAACTGGTGTGAGATTGATGAGGAATAGTGAGGGATGGGTTCTGTGTATGTTGTCATATGCTGATGTCCTTATGTTGGTGGTGGAGCGTGAGAAGGATTTGGATATGTTGATTGTAGCATTTGATAAGGTGTGTGAGAGGAGAGATCTAAAAGTGAATGCGGAAAAGAGTAAGGTGATGGTATTTTGGGTGAGAATGGGGTTGGGTATGATATGAGTCCATGGTGTCACCTTTGAACAAGTGCAAAGTTTTAAGCATCTTGAATGTATTGTTAGTGAGAGTGGTACGGATGAATCAGATTATGACTACAAAGTTTTAAATGGTAGTGGAATGTGACAGGAGGCTGCACAAGAGGGTGCCAGTGCCAACATCCGTTTATGCAAGTTAGACTATGATTTGGAAGGAGAAGGAAAGATCTGGAGTGAAAGCGGTGCAAGGGCCAATTTGGCATGGACAAAAATTATTGTTGACCTTGTGTTTTATAGCTTTAGTGACATTGAAGTGCACCAATCACACTCTGGGAAACTGGTTGAAGTCTTGTTTGAAGTTTTTATTTGTACTGAATTTTTTTACAGGAGCAGGAAGGGGGCGTGTCGATACCTTTATGTATCCAGGAGGGTTGGAAGATTTTGCGAGTGAGGATGCTTCCACTTTGGACACATGGGTTTTTGATCGTGTCGAAACATTTCTTGAGAATGCGAAGAAGCAGGCAAATTTGATGGCATTGCTCAACCAAAATGGGAATGTCTTTTTCCTTCATCTTCTTGGTCTCGACACTAATGGACATGCCCACAAGCCAAAATCTGAGTAAGTTTACAAAAATAGACATTTACTTTCATTTAAATTCCTAGTCTAATTTTGTCCTGGAAGTGATTCATTTTTCAACATTAACCACCATGGTTCAGGAAACAGCAAGAGTCACTGTAGCGGCAGGCTCTAGACTACCTGCTTTCATGTTGCCACACTCAAACATCCCTACCACTAACATACAATCATACCTACTCATACAGACTAATACTCACCTTGTCTCTTATCCAGTTTCTTTTCTTGGTCACACTTGTTCTCACTCGCCAATCACTCAAAACAACAAATCTTAAACGTCTATAATCTTACTGTATTAATTTCAATTGCTGAAAAATCTACCTGCTGTAGAAGAAGGACATGAATGAGGGGAGTACAATGGAAGTCCATTGGGTACCTCGCTTGGATCGCTGTTTCCCCACTCTGTCATCTCAGGCACCCTGAAAAAGAAGAAAGGGATTAGGCATTTTAAAGTGGTGAGGAGAGGCGAACTCACCTAAAATGCAAAACTACTACATCACCTTTGTGTTGGATTCATAGTACACAAGTTGCATAATTTGAATAGGGAGGGGTCATTTTCCCCCTAGTTTATATCCATCAGGCAGTACATATCTCTGGATTTTCTTTTTAAATCTGGATATAGGAGCACAAGTCGCCACACCTGGCAAAGGCCACTAAGTTGGTCCAAATTAGGTTAATGGTAGAAAGTGGTTCCATTTGAACACACTGCCACCAAACAACATCCTAAATTAGCCCTCCCCACCCCCTTAATAAACCACCAGAGAAATCATTACATAGAACACACAGCAAACATCACACACCTTCTCATACTCACTTTACTTGCTGGCCCTCCTACCTTTCTTCTTTGAGGTGGGCGTCTTCTAGGAAAGAAGGCCACCAACTCCCTGGCTGGGTCCACAGGTCCCTAAGAAAGGAGATATTGTGTGTAGTGTGTGGTTTAGACAACCTATACGTAGGTATTTGATATTGTCTGAGCTTTGGTTGCATCTGGTGCATGTTGGTGTTGGGGCAAGGTTTAGTCTGTGTTTGTATTGTTGGAGTATGTTGGAGTGGAGCCTGACCTGAATTGAGAAAGGATTACTCTTTGAGTTCTGTGTAGTCATTTGTCTGATTGGTTTATTAAGGGTAGTTGCGGGGGGGGGGGGGTTCTCATTTAGGTTGTTGTTTGGTGGTAGTGTGTTCAAATATATTTGAGTGAGGGTAGTGTGAATGTGTTTGATTAAGTTGGGGTTTGGTGGTGGAAGAGGGAGGTTATTGTAGAGGTGTTGAAAGTAGTATGCTGGAGCTTTTTTTTATGTGTCTGGTTGGTGAGTACTTTGCTGTCAGATCGTGGTTGGGTGGGGATGGGTGAATGCTCTGCTGAAGTGTTGAATTCCAATCATATCTCAGTGTATTTTGATTGGTATTATTTTTGTTTCATCATGTAGATGTGGGGTGGGTGTGTTTCGTGTACATCCTGTGATTGTTCTGTGTGGTTTAGAGTGTGTTCATGTGAGATTTGGCTGTGGTTGGATGCCATGCTGGTACTGCATAGAGGAGAGAGGTGCAGATGAAAAGTTTCTGTAGAGTGGTGAGAGGCTCTTGTCTGTTGTCCAAATGTAATGCTTGATAGTACTTTGAGGGCATTGATTTTCTTTGGACTCGTTTTTAATGTTTGTTGTGTGGGTGTCTAGTGTGAGTCCTAGGAGAGTGGATGGAGTTTTTGTTTAGTGGCAGGTGTTGTCTGTTTAGGTAGGGTTTGTTCAACTTGTGATAGTTTGTGTGTGAAAAACGTTAATATTGATTTGTTAGCTGAAGCAGTCATGTGGTTTTGTGTGAGCCAATGTTCTAGTGTGTATATATATGTTGTTGGAGTATCCTGCTTGCCGTTATGATTGAGGGATGTTGTGCTGTGAGCGAGCTGTCGTCTGCCTAGGTGAAGATGTTGATTAATGAGGTTTGTGGTTGTGGGATATGATGTGTGAATAGTAGGGGTGAGACAATGGTTCCTTGCCGGAAGCCATTGTACAGTGATCGGGTGTATGATTTAATGGTTCGGTGGGTGACTTTGGCCTGTCTGCTTACTCATAGACTGCCGAAACCTCACACACTACACACACTATCTCTCATAGGGACTGTGTGCCCACCCAGGGAGCCTAGTGGCCTTCCTAAGGGACACCCACCTCGAAGAAGAGAGGTAGGGGGAATGAGCAAGTAAATCAGTCACCCCTAATATTACGACGTTAGTGTAGTAGCTCTCAAAGTATGGCTAATATACTGCCTTCTGCGCTCCTAACCAGAGCATTTAGGATTGATAGGTTTAATGTTTATCCCTATATACAGTCTCAAATGTATGTTCTCTCCCTTCTATTCCTTTCAACCCCACAATTGAACCTCTCATTATGGAATGGTAACAAGTTTAGCACAGTTTACCAAGTAGTCTTTCGGTTACTTAAACTATGAACTTACATATCTTCACCCTTAACTTCATTTTCTATCTAAATCCCTCTTTAATAAAACCCCTTTCGGCAGGGATGCCCTCATTAGTTCTCTTTTATTAAATCTATTTCTGGTTCGTGCTTGGGCCTTTTCAGGGAGTACTTGAACAACCTTGAGGTTGTGGACCAGGGAGTGGAAAATATGGCCCGCTTATTTCGAGAGTTTTACCAAGACAACGACACGGCGTTCCTCTTCACTTCGGACCACGGCATGACCAACTGGGGTAAGGAATGCGGTCGCTTCTCTTCGGGGGGGGGGGGGTCTTTACTTACTCATAAAGCAGGAATCGAACTCGGGGGCGCAACTGCTTGTGGATTTCAAGGACGTGGGTAGAAATAAGCCCCTGTGTGGGGCTCTAGTTCGGACTTGGTCATTGAGGGAGGCAGAGAGTGCTGGGTGGTAGTGTGCAATCAAAGCCCAGAAGATCTAAAATACCTTGCACATCCGCACGTGGTGGTATTCCTGGGGGCCACCCGCCTCGAAGAAGAGAGGTAGGGGGCCCCAGGCAAGTAATCCACCATCCTACCACCAGGATTGTGGGTGGATTACTAGTGCACTCTGTCTTCTTTAAACTACCCTTCCCCCTTATTTTCTCATTGTTACCTTCATTTGTCTCTTTCTTTCTCTAGTAAGTTGCGCCCATGGATGAGCCCCTCCCCCCCCAATCGGGTGAAACTTGCATAAGAATCAGAATGACATTTCTGGTAGGCCTGAAATTACCAGGTGCCGGTTCTTGCGAAGGGAGAAGAGTGCTGGGTATTATTGTGTTTTTGACCTAACTGGTGATCAGGAAGCCCTTCCTCACCCGCTGAGCTGGGTGGGCCCCCCGTTCTGCATTGGTTACATGGATATAAGCACCCTATCGCTAAGGTTCCGGATAGGAAGAATGTTGCGTTCGGAAGACGGAAAGGGAAATGACGACGGTGCTGTGATTAGCTACGTGCGTAGTGACCTGTGTAGAAGTACCTACATCGCCTGGGTAGTTGCAGAGGCATCCGCCATTCTTGTCGTTGTCCCTGCCTAGGCTCTCCTCCAGTATATTAGCTGTCGACTCCTGGACTTTCTGGAGGGTGCTGGCCCCCTCCATTTTATTTCAATTATTTTTTGCTATTGTGTTTTATATTAAAGATCCCATTTTATATTGTTGCCATAGACGTTTTCTTTTCATAAAAACGCCATTTTTACTCGCTGTTGCCATTGTCGTTTCATATTAAAGATCCAATTTTATTAAATGGTTGCCTTCTTCGTTTTCTTCTCATAAAATGCCATTTTTGCACGCTGTTGCCACCTTTTTTCTTTTAAAAAACGCTAATTAATCATTGATTGATTCCCGTCTCCTTCAGGATCCCACGGGGCTGGAGACCCCAGCGAAACGGAAACCCCAATCATCGCCTGGGGATCCGGCATTTCCGAACCTGTCGACCCTTCCAATTTCCAGGACCGGATGCTCTACGACCCACGCATGGAGTCGTGGGGATTGAACCACATAAGGCGACACGACGTCTTCCAGACGGATTTGGCCCCTCTGATGGCGGTTCTCATTGGGGTCCCCATTCCGGTCAACTCCATGGTGAGTAGTCAACGTGATTGACCCAAATCGACCCCCCTCCCTGACTAAAGTCTTGGTGGGTCTTGGTGGCACCGAGGGCAACTGTATTGGTCAAGCGGATGCGTTGCTGGTCTGTGTTGAGTTTTGGGATGGATGAGTATCGCATCGGAGCCTAACCAGGGCGAATTGTATAGGATGTAGGAGGAGCCTCACTCCTGTGTTGTGAGGTCGAATCGGGTATCGTGTGGTTGGTGTTTGGTCACTGCTTGGCACAAGTCCTGTTGTCTATTGGGCTTAGCCTTGTTGTTTCGGAGTTGGCTCCCATTAATTACCCCTTTGCCAATCGACAGCCAGTGAGTTAGTAAGATGCGCTATCCTTCCCTCGTATGGAGGACTAGATGCTCCTAGATGATAATGAAATGCACATAAAGATTAGTAGAGGCTATGGCTTAGTTGATTGGAAACACCCCTTCGGTTTTAGCGGAGCTAAGTTACATCGAATGTGGTTAATCGTCCGATGGAGTCTTATTGACTTTCCAGGCCGTTGCCATACGTGTCAGATTAGGGTAAAATCGTACCTTTAAAAAAAACATAAAGAGCAGAATGATATGCAGTGCACCCCTCATAGAACATCAACACTGTTGTACACACCACTACACTACTCTTCTTATAGACCTCACACAAAGAATGCATATTAGTATCGACCAAACACAACCACACAGAATGGTCTTTGTAACACTATTCATCAGTAAACACACCGCGACATCCACCCTTCTGGATCCCGCTTTCCTCGTGAGGGCAGAGTCCACCTGCCAGGCTGCAGTGTAGGGGCTGCCCAGCCCTTCTGACTATTTGGAATAGGCTGGATGTAACTAACCATTGGGGATGCCTGTCCAGAATGAAACATCGCACCCACACAATATACACTCACTCTGGGCTCTGTGGGAAAACTTCCTCGGGCTGTCTGGCAGTGCAGCCCCTACACCCTGAGGAACATGGTGTAGTTATCCTCGACCTTTTTTATCAGAAAAGTCTGAGTTTGGAATTTCAAGTTCTCTGATTCTTTTGTGTGAACTCTCGCGGGAGATGGAATGCACCATTGCCTATCTACCATTTAAAGCCAACCAGGTTTTATGTAGTACACCTGATCTCGCTCCGTCTCATATTCTTATTTTGTTCCTTCCTATAGTCTCCCCTTTCCCATCATATCTTTCCCAATTCCATTCTTATTTCTCCCTTTTTCCTGTATCAAGCTGCTCAATTTTGTTAGGTATCCCCGCCCTTCTTATATTCTCCCCTCTTCACTGTATTATCGCATATTCCTATTTTATCTCCTTTTTCTTTCTGTTGTCTCCCTCCCCTGTCTCCTTGTAACTTCTTCTCTTCCTATGGGCGCGGCGATTTGCCATCCTGGCCGCCGTGCTGACGGGATCCAGCGCTCCGTCCGGCCACAGCTTAGCCTCTCTTCCTTCCTTCAGATAGCCCGATTTCTCCCCTACCTCGTCGCTTTTCATACAACCTCTCCCACAACTTTCTCTGGTCAGCCTCTAATTTCACAGGGTAGATGCTGACCTTCTTCTCAAGCCAACCACGCCGGATCGGCGCTGAGGAGGGAGGGGACATTGTTCCCTAACCCCTGAGCTCCGGTTCGGGATGGAGGTTTTTTAACAACCTGCTTCATCCCCACCCATACCTTCCTCACATCCCTTTCCCTCTCCTCTTCACATTTTATCAATTTTACGCCGTGTCCAAGGTGGAGCCGCCATGCCGATGGACTGCCAGGCCACCAGGCGGGAGGGGTGGTCCCGAATGGCGGCGCCTGGCTCTGCCGGGCCTGTAAGCACCTCTTGCAGTGCGGGCTACTGCAAGAGGTGGTGAGCGATTGCTTCCCGTAAAACAAAGAGGGTCACCATGCCCAATGATGCAAAACAAATACATCTCCCCTTAATTCCCCCTAAAACAACGGAGCCGCCCTCGTGCAGCTCCACAGAAAAGATGGAGGTCCCCCCTCCTGTGCTTGCGCAGGGGACCCTCCATGCCTCTTTAACCGGAGAGGAGGCTTACTCCTCTCCTACGGCTACGGGTGTAGGGGACTCCCCCTCACCCCCTTCCCTGGAGGTGCTTTCGGGCACCTCCCTATCTCCAGCGGCAGTCCCTCCTTTGCTTTCTAAGGGGACTGCCAAGAAAGCCAGCAGGCAGCCCATTGCCGACCGCCCCTCGTGCAAGCCGCTCGGTAGGGCAAACCCCCTTAGGGGGGAGAGGGAAGCCAGGCCCCTTCGGTTGCTTCCCTCAAAAGACCTGCTGGCAAGAATCTTAAACCTTGCCGGGGTCAAGGCCTGTGCCTCCCCACAAAAGACTGTTGAAGCTGCCAAGGGGACCTGCGATGTCCTGGGAGGGGATGGCCAACTGGAGGCCCCTCCTATGATAGACATGGTCCTTGAGGAAACCCAGCCTCAGAAGGTAGGGCCTTCCATGGGGGGGAATCCTGGCTCGGCGCCAAGCACCGAACCTGAATCCGCCCCTATGCAAGGTCCTCCTCAAACGGCTGGGGCTTCCGAGGCAGCACAAGGAGGGGAGGAATCTCCTCTGACCGGTGCCCCTGTGACCACCAGGACCTTTTCCATTTCGGAGAAGGACCTGGCTGAGGCCGGTCCATCTGGCCTAGGGGCTTCTGTCGGCGGAGGAGAGAAGCGGGTTCATTCCCAGCCCTCCTCTCCAAAAAAGAAGAAAAAGACAAGAAATACTAAGAAGATTCGGGGCTCCTCTCCATCCGCGGGGGCTGTGGTGACGGATGGGTCTGCTGCCACTTTGGCAAGTTACCAGGCCAAGACCGGTACATCCGGCCCCTCTGCCCCTCCGGGTACGGAGCTCCTGACTATGACAAAGACGAAAAGTGCACAGGGCGGAGCCTCGATGACATCAGGGCCCCTGATTCAAAGGTTACCTTGCATTTTCGAGCCCGCTGGCTTCAAACGCTTCCTCGTTATTCGCTCCACTGATGGTACCATGTTGTCCAAGGGCAACATGATCCATCAGAGGAGAGGATTAGCTAGTGCAATTGGTAGAGAGCCGAAGGTGACCCGTTTCTCGGACGGGAGCCTTCTGGCGAATGCGGCGAATCCCGCCGAGGCGGCCAAGATAAGTGCTCTTCGGACACTTCATGGCACCCCGGTGAGTGTGACGCCGCACTCTGCCATGAACTTTGTGAAAGGAGTAGTTTATGCGAGGGAACTCGTTGACTACTCCATTGAGGACATCACCCTAGAGCTGGCCGACCATGGGACGGTCAAGGTCGAACGTGTGATGAGAAAACAGGGAGGGGCCTCGAGACCCACCCCTACACTCTTCGTCACGTTCGACTGTGACAAACTCCCTGAGTCGGTGCGTGCCGGTTGGTACCGCTACCGCGTGAAGGCATTCGTGCCACTGCTGCGGTGGTGCTATTACTGTCACCGCTTCGGCCATACGAATTGCTCATGTAGACGTGCAAAGTCAGGGTCACCCGAAGTCTGTGTAAATTGCTCCAAGGTCGCACACGATAAGTCCAAATCGTGTGTAGCCAAGTGTGTCAATTGTGGAGAGCCGCACCCTGCTTCTTCGAAGCAATGTGGTGCATATCTCCTTGAGAAAGAAATCCTGGCCATTCAGGCCCAGGATCGACTCTCATTCCGCGAGGCTAAGGACTTGGTCCTGGCGCGCCCGGCTCTGCCTGGGACGTCATATGCCTCACTAGTTAGAAAGGCACCCTCTGCTCCTGGCCCATCCAGGCCAACGAGCACGGTTGTTTCCGCGCCCATTCGGAGCCGTTCTGCGGGCTCTACCCAACCCGGGCACTCCCCTGGTAAAGCTGGCGGCAAAAAGGGTTCATACCCAGTCCCGGCTAAAACCAGGGCTCCCCCCTCTTCCCCCATCGTGACCGTTTCCCGTAAGGCCAAACGGCCACGCGCCTCCACTGAGTCGTTAGACTCACAGAAGGCAACACCCCTGAAGATGGGCGCTAGGCCATCTTCCGGGATTCCTAAAGCTGTTCCCCGAAAGGAGGACAGCAACAAAGGAGCTTCGGCCCCTTCGCCCACGCCCCGAGGTGGAGCGGGTGGCTCGGAGACGGTGGTTTCTCGAAAAGAGGGCCCCCCGCCTCCGAAGCCGCAACGCCCGCCTAAGGTTTCGAGGCGGAGGGAGGAAAAGACTCGCATGGCGAGCCCAACCTCCCCGAATAAGTCCTCGAAGGCGACAGCGCCTTCAGCGCTTTGTCCGGCCAACAGCGCCCGGGGTTCTGCCCCCGGGAAGCGTACGGCCATTCCCGTGAGGGTCTTCAGTTCGAGGAGGGCACCCGCGTCTCCTCCGAGCTAGGCCTGGAGGGCATATTCCTTCAATGGAATTGCCGTGGACTCCGGGCCAGCTAGGAGGAGTTGCGGAGGCTCGTCTCATCCCGTTCCCCGTTAGCTATCGTTTTGCAGGAGACCATGCTAGGCGCGTGCCCCCTGCCCGCCCTTCCGGGGTATAAGGGTCTTGCGACCCCACCACCGTGGGATGGCCTGGGCTGGGGGATGCGCGGTTTACACCCGGCATGATGTCTCCGTTCTTCCTTTCTCTTTAGATACCTCCTTTCAGGCAGTGGCTGTGCAGCTGCACCTGAATAGGAGGTATACTCTGATTTCTGCGTACATTCCACCGTGAGCTGACTTCGACGCGGGGGACTTCCGCCGCGTCGTGGCACGGTTGCCGAGGCCCTATCTCTTGCTTGGAGATCTGAACGGCAGGCATCCTCTCCGGGGAGATTACTCCATAAATCCCAGGGGACAAGTCCTTGCCGATCTGATCGAAGAGCTTGAGATGGTTGTCCTAAACGTGGATGAGTTTACGCATCACTGTCCGAGAACCGCTTCATTTTATTGCCTCGACCTATCTTTGTGCTCTTCGGATGCACAGCCTGATTTTGATTGGGAGGTGGTTGATGACCTCCATGGTAGTGATCACTTTCCCATTCAAATATCATTTTCAGGGCAACTGCCGCCTGAGAGACCACCTCGGTGGTGCTTGGCGCGGGCGCCTGCATTTCAGGAAATGACTGAATTCTCTATCTCAGTCGAGGAGTTTAGGTCAGTAGATGAGACCGTTGAGTTCTTCTCCGGCAACCTCATCGCCGTGGGCCTGACTACTATTCCTAGGACGTCTGGCCGTTTTGCACGCCGACCACTCCCATGGTGGTCGGCCGAGTGTGAGACGGCCCTCAAACAGAAGCGTTATGCCTACATGCGCTATAAGCGCCGCCCGAACGATTTCACTGTCGCTGAATTTCGTCGGGCTAGGGCTAGATTCCGGTATATTTCGAAGCACGCCCGTCGCTCTTCTTGACGGGTATACGTGTCTTCACTTAACGGGAAGACCCCTTTAGCTGAGGTGTGGAAGCGAGTCAAAAGGATTTGGGGCAAGTTCTCGCAGGCCCCCCCTCCCGTTCTCCAGGAGAATGGGACCGCAATCTCGGACCCCACGTCCGTGGCGGCATCCTTAGCGACCGCTTTTTCCGCATTCTCTAGCCGGGATGCTGCTCCGCCAGCATTAAATGCACGTCGTGATGTCGCGGAAGGCCGCCGGCTGGACTTTACCTCCAGAGGCGGAGAACCCTTCAACGACAAGTTTACTGTGAGTGAGTTGCGTTCCGCTCTCGCTTCGTGCGCGGACACCGCCCATGGTCTGGACGATGTTCCGTATGCCATGCTTCGACACCTGGCTGAGCGAGGCATGGCCTTTCTCTTAGATTTGTTCAACAGGATCTGGGTGGAAGGTCTTCTCCTAGACTCCTGGCGAATCGCTACTGTGCTCGCCTTTCGCAAGCCGGGGAGAGATCTCTCTACTCCGACCGGTTTCCGCCCAATCTCTCTAACCTCTTGCGTGTGCAAGTTGATGGAGAAATTGGTAAATGTTAGAGTAGCTTATTTCCTGGACAGCGGAGGCCATCTGTCTTCTGCACAGTGCGGCTTCCGTAAGTTCCACTCCACGTCGGATGCTCTGCTCCGACTTGAAAATGCCAACTCTGGAGCGTTGACTCCAACAGGCATTGAACCGCGTCTCTCGCTATGCCGAAGCGCATAGGTTTCGGTTTTCTTTGGCCAAGACTAAGGTGGTGCACTTCTGCCGCCATCCACGGCTTCACCCCGACCCAGATTTGTTTCTTAATGGGGTGCGCCTGGATGTGATGGAGTCGCACCGTTTCCTTGGTCTTGTATTCGACCGACGCCTCACCTGGGAGGCTCATATTCGCAGCCTTAGGGTCTCGTGTATCCGCGCCATGGACATTCTCCGTTCCGTTGCGTTCAGCGCTTGGGGCGCTGATAGGTCTACTGCCCTACCTTTTTATCGATCCTTTGTTCGTTTGAAGCTCGACTACGTATGCGAGTTTATGCATCCGCAGCCGAGCGTTTATTGCGGAAGGTGGATTCGATCCACCACACCGGCCTTCGCCTTGCGACCGGTGCCTTCCGCACTTCCCCCATTGAGAGCCTGTTGGTCGATGCTGGGGAGATGCCACTCGCTCTGCGCCGCGTGCAGTGCATCACTCGCCTGTACGCGCGAGCCCGGCGCCTCCCTCAGTCTCCAACAGCTCTCACTGCATCCGCAGCTGATCTCGATGGTGCCTATGCCGCCGAGAGACGCCAGTCATACCCTAAGCCCTTTGGGTTTAGGGCCAGGAAACTCCTTCGAGATGTAGATATAGCTCTCGGGCCGGTGGCGCCCCTGGTTCTGCCCAGGACGCCACCCTGGAGGGTACCACATTTGGCTATTTGTCGCCACGCCTCTGCTCCCAAAGCTTGTACTGCGCCGGGAGTATTGCGTTCGACCTTTTTGGAGCACACATCGTGTCACGCTGGTACCGTGCCAGTGTATACGGATGGCTCCAAGTCCCACGAGGGGGTCGGCTTCCACGCCGTATCCCCTCTGTTTGAAGTCAGCGGGGCTCTACCAGGCGCTGCGTCTGTCTTCACGGCCGAGCTGGTGGCAATACACCACTCGGTACGGGAGATTACGCGACGTGCCCGGTTCGGAGACCGGATTGTGATCTATAGCGACTCACAAAGCGCCCTGAGTGCTCTCGGGGCATTGGAATCTCCGCATCCCCTGGTTCGCGAAATCCGTGACGCCACGTTTTTGGCGAGCCGGGCTGATGTCGAGATTATCTTCTGCTGGGTTCCTGGACATGTAGGAATTGCGGGGAATGAGGGCGCCAAAGAGTCCGCGAGGACTCTGCGACCGGACCAGCGTTTCGCTCTTCCTCACACTGACTACATGGCAGGAATACGGGCAGCTCTTCGGACTGCTTGGCAAAGAAGATGGGAGACGGTCGAGGGGAACTTAAAGTTGCGTGCCATTGCGCCGCGACTGTTCCCATGGACCTATCCCCCAATGCCGCGGCGGCTTCAGGTTGCTTTCTGTCGTCTTCGAATCGGACACACTCGTGTGACGCATCGCTACTTGATGGAGCGCTCGCATGCGCCCTATTGCAACGACTGTGTCGTCCCCCAGACTGTTCGGCACATTCTTGTCGAATGTCCCCGTCTGAGTGATCTTCGCGCACGACATCTGTCCCGTTACCGGGATGGCCGGGGTCGCTACCGCCTGTCCCTTGTGCTCGGCACGAGTGCGTGTACTTTGACTGGTGGACTTATTGACTCTTTGGGGGAGGCCGGCCTTCTGCCTTTCATTTAACCCGGTTTAATTGTTGTTGTTGTTTTTGTTATTGCTATTGTTATTGTTATTTCTTTTTATTGTTGTTTCCTGTTCAATTTTTAAAAGTAGCCTAGAACTAGGCTGTTTGTTTACGGCGACTTATGCCTAAGTGGGCAGTGGCCAGAGAGCCCCTTAATTTAAAAAAAAAATCTTCTCTTCCTCTCTTTACTCTCATCTCTTCCTGTACTCTCCTTTTCCTCCTTTTACTCTCATCTCTTTCACCCTATATTATCCCCTCTTTTTCAATATACTCCCATTCATGTATTATCACTTTTTTCTTCCTCTACTCTCATTTTTTCCTGTACGTTCCCCTCTTTCTTCCTGTAAGCTCCCCTCTTTCTTCATGTACGCTCCCCTCTTTCTCCCTGGACTCTCCACTCTTTCTTCATGTACTCTCCACTCTTTCTTCATGTACTTTTCACTTTTTCTTCCTGTACTCTTCGCTCATTCTTCCTGTACTCTCCACTCATTCTTCATGTCATTTCCACTCATTCATCCTGCCTGCTCCCCTCGTTCCAGTAACTTCCTCTTTTCTTCATATACTCTACCCTCTTTCTTCCTGACTTATCCCCCTCTTCCTGTACTATCCACTTTCTTGCTGTACTCTCCACTTTCTTCCTGTACTCTCCTCTCTTTTTTCCAGTATGCTACCCTCTTTCTTCCTCTACTCACCAATCTTTCTTCCTGTATTCTTCACTTATTCTTCCTGTACTCTTCCCTCATTGATCCTGTAGTCCGCCCCCGTTCTTTTTCTAATTTGCTCTTTTTCTTCCTGTATTTTCTCCTTCCCTCACATTATTCTCCATTTTCTCTTTCTCTGATTTATTTCACTCAACATTTCAACGGAGTTAGAACTTGATGAGGGGAGGGAAGGCAATGAAAATGCTTGATGAATCATAAAAGAGTGTGATGGGGGTTACCTTTTGTGGCGTTGATACGCGCTCATCCCAAAGTTCGTTCTTGCTTTATTTTTTCTTGAGTTCCTGCTCACACGTTGATCCCTCCTGTGTCGTTCATGTCCCTGGCAGGGAGTCATACCTGTAGAATACCTGTCTCCGAATGACTTCTATCGCGCCTCCGCCATCTTCGCCAATGCCCGTCAGATGCTCGCCCACTTCGAGAAACGGCAGGAGGAACGCGCCCACAACACGCTCCCAATCATCTTCAAGCCTTATTCTGGTCTCCTGCCCGATCGCCAACTCTACCTTGTCAAGACCATCAAAGAGCACATCAGTAACGAGCGATTTGAACAGGCGGTAAGTGGAGGATTATTAACTCCTTTTATACAAAGCCTGATTCAGGCTAAGAACTCGTAAACCCTCGAGAGTTGAAACCCACTCACCCCAAACCAGGCCCCCAGCACCTAGAAAGGATTCCATGCAAACAGCAAACCATCTCCAAACTACCTTCTAATTTACACCATTCCACCAATCATTGACAGACGAAACATCCACCCATGTCACAAATAGATCGACTTGGCAAGGCCTCGATGCGGTCATCATTCAAAACTAAGCACAAAAATACCTCATCATCTTGACCTATACAAACAATCTTTCCTCGGTATCAGAAACCAGACACAGTTCAATATGTATACATTTACAAGATGCTTAGCTTTTGTGCACCTCAGCTTGGCAGATACAGGGACGTGGATCTCTCAGTGAATCCCTTCCGGTTCTTCGAGACAGCGGGTTTAGGGTCCTCACTCGAGGCCATTCTAGCATATTGGAGAAGTTTCAGATTTGGCTTCTCCCAAGGGGTATTTCTTAACCCTTCCCAGGAAGCACTTAAAATGCAACCCCTTTGCAGGTTACCGCACTTGCCATTAAATCTCCCCCAAACCCTCAAGCTGAAGGCCTCTCTTCATTGTGCAACATCCCCACCCCCCATCTGGAAACGCACATTGTACCTCTCTTCTAACCAATCAACCCCCCGAACTACCCCACCTCTTACGTACCCATCTCACTCCTCTCAAATATCTCAAACACATTAGAAATCCTCAGTAGACTTAAACCCATCACGCCTCTCTCACACACTCAACAGGGCTTAAGAGAAAAATAGTCCACATCCACACTGCTGATTATCTTAACAAAACATCCTAGAAGGTTTCAACCAATACCGTCCACCGGTACGCACAGTCATGGCTGCAGTAGACAGCAACAAAGCCTTCGATACTGTCCCACGCGCCATCCTGATGCAAAAACTACTCTACAATACCTACCACACTAATGAAAAGAAGTGGGTAGCAACAGCACAAAAAACTCACAGGGGTCCCCCATGGCGCCACCTTCTCTCCACCTTATTCACTCTTTTCATGAAACCATAAAAAAGGATTAACTACCGCCCCTCCCTGCTAGCTTCCGCGATCCAAAAACACTGTCCATCAGAAGTACTTCCAATCTAAGCTCTCCATGAGACCGCCAAGAAAGACCACGGCCCGTAGCATCCGTCCGTAGCGCTGGTGTGTTCGATTGAACAAAACTCGGTGGTAATAAATTAAGGAGTTCTCGGCTGTGGCTTCATTCCTGAGTGTTGTTAGATTTGATAGAAGAGAACATGGGGACAACAAAGTAAAGTAAAAAAAAAGTTGCTTCTTGTCGCTCATAAGACATCACTGTCACGAGACATGCCTGGCACTGCAATGTCCAAGAGGTCACAAGTCATGCCTGGGACTGTGTGGTCCTCTCAAGGTTACAAGCCTAGTCGAAGATTGCGGTCCTAAAGATCACAAGGCATGTCGAAGACTGCGTGGTCCTATCAAGGTCATGAGGCATGTCTAGGACTGTAAGGTCAAATAAAAGTTGTATCACCTGTCCGGTTATACTCATTGCAATGAACCGAACACGAGAGTAAAAGTGCCAATGTATAAGATGCCCATGGACACTCAGTGCGACATCTTTAGAAACTACGGACAGAAAACTAGAGATTATTAGTTTGCATTAAAAGTGGAAGAATAATAAGGATTGAGTGAAACTCCTCACTGTGTGCAGATGGAGTAGATGTGATATTTTGCTCCCCCCTCCTACCTCCTGGTCCTTAGTGTTTCGAGAATCTGAAGTAGAAAGGTGAGGTAGATTTTGACTGTACTGTTGCTGTCGTTGGGGAGGATCTTAAGTCTAATGTATAAGAGCTTGTGTGTATATGCAAGGGCGTTTAAGTGTAGCATGGACCAGCCTGCTGCAGTTTATATCTGGAGGAGTACGCTCCCTGCCGGCCTCAAGCCCTACAGGAGGATCTGTGCCGATATATATTCCACGCATTTTCACTTCCTCCAACTTCACTTTGTTTACAGATCTCTCCTTACGAACTTCGACGGAAGATTCCCTCGTTGGTTTTCGCTATGGTTAAAAAAACAAGGGGAGAAAGACAGATCTTCCGACTTAACCCGATTAAAATCGTATAAATTTCGCAGATTCAGGAAAGCAACCGCCTGATCCGCCTGAGTATGAGCGGTCTCGAGTATTACTTGGACTATGACAGGCCGATTCTCACCGTCGCTATCAGCCTCGGCTTCATCGGATGGATTCTGCTTCTCATCAGCCAAATACTGAAGGTTAGTAGTGAACCACAAACGGGGGGTGGGGTTTAATGGAGGGGTTTTAGCGCCGATCTGAACTCGTTTAAGATATCTTGATTTCTATTTAGGGGGCCTACTGATTAACGTGGGATCCGAACCAAGGGTATCTACAATGTATGGCAGCAGCAGGGAACCCCGTAAGGGGCGCGGCGATTTGCCATCCTGGTCGCCGTGCTGACGGTATCCAGCGCTCCGTCCGGCCCTAGCTTAGCCTCTCTTCCTTCCTTCAAAACACTTGTTTCCTCTCTTTTCATACAACCTCTCCCACAACTTTCTCTGGTCAGCCTCTAATTTCACAGGGTAGATGCTGACCTTCTTCTCAAGCCAACCACGCCGGATCGGCGCTGAGGAGGGAGGGGACATTGTTCCCTAACCCCTGAGCTCCGGTTCGGGATGGAGGTTTTTTAACAACCTGCTTCATCCCCACCCATACCTTCCTCACATCCCTTTTCCTCTCGTCTTCAAAATCTATCTTTTTTAAGCCGTGTCTAAGGTGGAGCCGCCATGCCGATGGACTGCCAGGCCACCAGGCGAGAGGGGTGGTCCGAAATGGCGGCGCCTGGCTCTGCCAAGCCTGTAAGCACCTCTTGCAGTGCGGCAACTGCAGGAGGTGATGAGCTATTGTGTCCCGTGTAAAAAGGGTCACCATGCCCAATGATGAAGATAAAAAAAAACCCAACCCCCAACTTCCCCTGAAACAGCGACGGAGCCGCCCTCGGCAGCTCCAGCAAAAAAATGGAGGTTTCCCCTCCCCCCTGTGCTTGCGCAGGGGACCCTCCATATTTCTCTAACCGGAGAGGAGGCTTACTCCTCTCCTTCGCCTACGGGTACAGGGGACTCCCCCTTACCCCTTTCTCTGGAGGTGCTTTCGGGCACCTCCCTTTTTTTCCAGCGGCAGTCCCCTCTTTTCTTTCCAAAGGGACTGCCAAAAAGCCAGCAGGCAGCCCTTAGCCAGCCGCTCCCCAGCGAAGCGGCTCGGTAGGGCAAACCCCCTTAGGGGGGAGAGGGAAGACAGGCCCCTTCGGTCGCTTCCCTCAAAAGACCTGCTGGCAAGAATATTAAACCTTGCCGGGGTCAAGGCCTGTGCCTCCCCACAAAAGACTCATGACGCTGCCAAGGGGACCTGCGATGTCCTGGGAGGGGATGGCGAACTGGAGGCCCCTCCTGTGATAGACATGGTCCTTGAGGAAAACCAGCCTCAGACGGTAGGGCCTTCCATGGGGGAAAATCCGGGCTCGGCGCCAAGCACCGAACCCGAATCTGCCCCTATGCAAGGTCCTCCTCAAACGGCTGGGGAATCTCAGGCAGTAAAAGGAGGGGAGGGATTTCCTCCGAATGATGCCCCTGCGACCACCAGGACCTTCTCCATTTCGGAGAAGGACCTGGCTGAGGCCAGTACATCTGGCTTCGGGGCTTCTACCGGCGAGGGTGAGAAGCGGGTTCATTCCCCGCCCTCCTCTCCAAAAACGAAAAAGACAAAGAAGACTTGGGGCTCCTCTCTATCCGCGGGGGCTACGGGGACGGATGGGTCTGCTGCCACTCTGGCAAGCGACCAAGCCAAGATCGGCACATCCGGCCCCTTTGCGCCCCCGGTTGCGGAGCCCCTGACTAAGACCAAAAGTGCACAGGGCGGAGCCTCGCTGACATCGGGGCCCCTCATTCAGAGGTTACCTTGCGTTTTCGAGCCCTCTGGCTTCAAACGCTTCCTCGTTATTCGCTCCACTGATGGCACCATGTTGTCCAAGGGCAACATGATCCATCAGAGGAGAGGATTAGCTAGTGCAATTGGTAGAGAGCCGAAAGTGACCCGTTTCTCAGACGGGAGCCTTCTGGCGAAGGCGGTGAATCCCGCCGAGGCGGCCAAGATGAGTGCTCTTCGGACACTTCATGGCACCCCGGTGAGTGTGACGCCACACTCTACCATGAACTTTGTGAAAGGAGTAGTTTATGCGAGGGAACTCGTTGACTACTCCATTGAGGACATCACCCTAGAGCTGGCCGACCATGGGGCGGTCAAGGTCGAACGTGTGATGAGAAAACAGAGAGGGGCCTCGAGGTTCCCCCCTACACTCTTCGTCACGTTCGACTGTGACAAGCTCCCTGAGTCGGTGCGTGCCGGTTGGTACCGCTACCGCGTAAAGGCATTCGTGCCACTGCCGCGGTGGTACTATTACTGTCACCGCTTCGCCCATACGAATCGCTCATGTAGACGTGCAAAGTCAGGGTCACCCGAAGTCTGTGTAAATTGCTTCAAGGTCGCACACGATAAGTCCAAATCGTGTGTGGCCAAGTGTGTCAATTGCGGAGAGCCGCACCCTGCTTCTTCGAAGCAATGTGGTGCATATCTCCTTGAGAAAGAAATCCTGGCCGTTCAGGCCCAGGATCGACACTCATTCCGCGAAGCTAAGGACTTGGTCCTGGCGCGCCCGGCTCTGCCTGGGACGTCATATGCCTCAATAGTTAGAAAGGCACCCTCTGCTCCTGGCCCATCCAGGCCAACGAGCACGATTGTTTCCGCGCCCATTTGGAGCCGTTCTGCGGGCTCTACCCAACCAAGCGCTCCCCTGGTAAAGCTGGCGGCACAAGGGTTCATACCCAGCCCCGGCTAAAACCAGCCGCCCCCTCTTCCCCCAGCGTGACCGTTTCCCGTAAGGCGAAACGGCCACGAGCCTCCACTGAGTCGTTAGACTCACAGGAGGCAAAACCCCTGAAGATGGTCGCTAGGCCATCTTCCGGGGTTCCTAAAGCTGTTTCCCGAAAGGCAGACAGCAACAAAGGAGCTTCGGCTCCTTCGCACACGCCCCGAGGTGGAGCGAGTGGCTCGGATACGGTGGTTCCTCGAAAAGAGGGCCCCCCGCCTCCGAAGCCGCAACGCCCGCCTAATGTTTCGAGGGCGAGGGAGGAAAAGACTCGCATGGCGAGCCCAACCTCCCCGAATAAGTCCTCGAAGGCGACAGCGCCTTCAGCGCTTTGTCCGGCCAACAGCGCCCGGGGTTCTGCCCCCGGGAAGCGTACGGCCATTCCCGTAAGGGTCTTCAGTTCAAGGAGGGCCCCCGCGTCTCCTCCGAGCTAGGCCTAGAGGGCATATTCCTTCAATGGAATTGCCGTGGACTCCGGGCCAACTGGGAGGAGTTGCGGAGGCTTGTCTCGTCCCGTTCTCCGTAAGCTATCTTTTTGCAGGAGACCATGCTAGGCGCGTGCCCCCTGCCCGACCTCCCGGGGTATAAGGGTCTTGCGACCCCACCACCGCGGGATGGTCTGGGCTGGGGGATGCGCGGTTTACACCCGGCATGATGTCTCCGTTCTTCCTTTCTCTTTAGATACCTCCTTTCAGGCAGTGGCTGTGCAGCTGCACCTGGATAGGAGGTATACTGTGATTTCTGCGTACATTCCACCGTCAGCTGACTTCGACGCGGGGGACTTACGCCGCCTCGTGGCATGTTTGCCGAGGCCCTATCTCTTGCTTGGAGATCTGAACGGCAGGCATCCTCTCTGGGGAGATTACTCCATAAATCCGAGGGTGACAAGTCCTTGCCGATCTAATCGAAGAGCTTGAGATGGGTGTCCTAAACGTGGATGAGTTTACGCATCACTGTCCGAGAACCGCTTCATTTTCTTGCCTTGACCTATCTTTGTGCCCCTCGGATGCACAGCCTGATTTTGATTGGGGGGTGGTCGATGACCTCCATGGTAGTGATCACTTTCCCATTCAAATATCATTTTCAGGGTAACTGCCGCCTGAGAGCCCACCTCGGTGGTGCTTGGCGCGGGCGCGGGGGCCTGCAATTCAGGAAATGACTGAATTCTCTATCTCAGTCGAGGAGTTTAGGTCGGTAGATGAGGCCGTTGAGTTCTTCTCCGTAACCTCATCGCCGTGGGCCTGACTACTATTCCTAGGACGTCTGGCCGTTTTACACGCCGACCACTCCCATGGTGGTCGGCCGAGTGTGAGACGGCCCTCAAACAGAAGCGTTATGCCTACATGCGCTATAAGCGCCGCCCGAACGATTTCACTGTCGCTTAATTTCGTCGGGCTAGGGCTAGGTTCCGGTATATTTCGAAGCACGCCCGCCGCTCTTCTTGGCGGGCATACGTGTCTTCACTTAACGGGAAGACCCCTTTAGGTGAGGTGTGGAAGCGAGTCAAAATGATTCGGGGCAAGTTCTCGCAGGACCCCCCCTCCCGTTCTCCAAGAGAATGGGATCGCAATCTCGGACCCCGTGTCCGTGGCGGAATCCTTAGCGACCGCTTTTTCCGCATTCTCTAGCCGGGATGCTGCTCCGCCAGCATTCAATGCACGTCGTGATGTCGCGGAAGGCCGCCGGCTGGACTTTACCTCCAGAGGCGGAGAACCCTTCAACGACAAGTTTACTGTGAGTGAGTAGCGCTCCGCTCTCGCTTCGTGCGCGTCACCGCCCATGGTCCGGACGATGTCCCGTACGCTATGCTTCGACACCTGGGTGAGCGAGGCATGGCCTTTCTCTTAGATTTGTTCACCGGGATCTGGGTGGAGGGTCTTCTCCCAGACTCCTGGCGAATCGCTACTGTGCTCGCCTTTCGCAAACCGGGAAGAGATCACTCTACTCCGACCGGTTGCCGCCCAATCTCTCTAACCTCTTGCGTGTGCAAGTTGATGGATAAATTGGTAAATGTTAGGTTAGCCTTCTTCCTGGACCGCGGAGGCCATCTGTCTTCCGCACAGTGCGGCTTCCGCAAGTTCCACTCCACGTCGGATGCTCTGCTCCGACTGGAAAATGCCGTCTGCGAGGCTTTCCTTCGTAGACAGCACTACGCCACGGTGTTTTTCGATCTGGAGACTCTACACGATGGGGGCGAGGGGACGCCTCCCAATGTTTATATCTGAATTTGTGCGAGATCGTCGATTCCGCCTACGGGTGGGGGGAGCCCTCTCCGGCCCAAAGGAGCAGGAAGAGGGTGTCCCGCAGGGAAGTGTCCTCAGTGTCCACACTCTTTGCCCTGAGCATCAACGGCATCACCTCGGTTTTCCGGAAGATGTTCTCGCTACGCTCTAAGTGGATGACCTTTCGATCTCTTTTGGCGCGGCCCAGATGCAACTCTGGAGCGTCGACTCCAACAGGCATTGAACCGCGCCTCTCGCTATGCCGAAACGCACAGGTTTCGGTTTTCTTTGGCCAAGACTAAGGTGGTGCACTTCTGCCGCCATCCACAGCTTCACCCCGATCCAGATTTGTTTCTTAATGGGGTGCGCCTGGATGTGGTGGAATCGCACCGTTTCCTTGGTCTTGTATTCGACCGACGCCTCACCTGGGAGGCTCATATTCGCAGCCTTAGGGTCTCGTGTATCCGCGCTATGGACATTTTCCATTCCGTGACGTTCAGCGCTTGGGGTGCTGATAGGGCTACTGCCCTACTTTTTTATCGATCCTTTGTTCGTTCGAAGCTCGACTACGGATGCGAGTTTTATGTATCCGCAGCCGAGCATTTATTGCGGAAGGTGGATTCGATCCACTACACCGGCATTCGCCTTGCGACCGGTGCCTTCCGCACTTCCCCCATTGAGAGCCTGTTGGTCGATGCTGGGGAGTTGCCACTCGCTCTGTTCCGCGTGCAGTGCATCACTCGCCTGTACGCGCGCCCGGCGCCTTCCTCAGTCTCCAACAGCTCTCACTGCTTCCGCAGCTGATCTCGATGGTGCCTCTTCCGCCGAGAGACGACAGTCATACCCTAAGCCCTTTGGGTTTAGGGCCAGGAAACTCCTTCGAGATGTAGATATAGCTCTCGGGCCGGTGGCGCCCCTGGTTCTGCCCAGGACACCACCCTGGAGGGTACCACCTTTGGCTATTTGTCGCTACGCCTCTGCTCCCAAAGCTTGTACGGCGCCGGGAGTATTGTGTTCGACCTTTTTGCAGCACACATCGTGTCACGCTGGAACCGTGCCAGTGTATACGGATGGCTCCAAGTCCCACGAGGGGGTCGGCTTCCACGCCGTTTTCCCTCTGTTTGAAGTCGGCGGCGCTCTACCAGGCGCTGCGTCTGTCTTCACGGCTGAGCTGGCGGTAATACACCACTCGGTACGCGAGATTACGCGACGTGCCCGGTTCGGAGACCGGATTGTGATCTATAGCGACTCACAAAGCGCCCTGAGTGCTCTCGGGGCATTGGAATCTCCGCATCTCCTGGTTCGCGATATCCTTGACACCACGGTTTTGGCGAGCCGGGCAGATGTCGAGATTATCTTCTGCTGGGTTTCTGGACATGTAGGAATTGCGCGATGAGGGCGCCAAAGAGTCCGCGAGGACTCTACGATCAGACTAGCGTTTCGCTCTTCCTCACACCGACTACATGGCAGAAATACGGGCAGTTCTTCGGACTGCTTGGCAAAGAAGATGGGAGACGGTCGAAGGGAACCTAAAGTTGCGTGCCACGCCGCCGCGACTGTTCCCATGGACCTATCCCCCAATGCCGCGACGGCTGCAGGTCGCTTTCTGTCTTCTCCGAATCGGACTCACTCGTGTGACGCATCGTTATTTGATTGAGCGCTCGCCTGCGCCGTATTGCGACGACTGCGTTGTCCCCCAGACTGTTCGGCACATTCTTGTCGAATGTCCCAGTCTGGGTGATCTTCGCGCACGTTACCTGTTCTGGTACCGGGATGGGTGGGGTCGCTACCGCTTGTCCTTTGTACTCGGGACGAGTGCCTGCACATTGACTGGTGGACTTGTTGACTTTTTGGGGGAGGCTGGCTTTCTCTCTTTCATTTAACCAGGTTTAATTGTTGTTTTTGTTATTGTTATTTTTTTATAGTTGTTTCCTATTCAAATTTTGTAAAGTTGCCTAGAACTAGGCTGTTTGTTTACGGCAACCTATACCTAAGTCAGCAGTCGCCAGATAGCCCCTTAAAAAAAAAAGCAAAAAAAAGCAGGGAAGTCGACCTGAATTCGGCCTCCATCCAGCGACTAACCACAACCTATATGGCTTAACTTCGCTAAAATCGGAAGCAGTGTTTCTACTTGGCTTAGCTATAGCCCAGCCGGGAGGATGTTAAAGGAAGGAGTGGAATAGGGAGAGCGAAGAGAGTAGCTCTCCCTCACGCCCCCTATTGCTTAGTCTTCTCTTTGTGAGAGTCAATGGACCTTTCACTCATTTTCACTTCACCTAAATTTTTTTAAAATTGTAAATGCACGAGTTTCATTTTTTTGTTCTCTCTCTCTCTTCCGCTTTCTCTTCCCTGAGCACCAGTTCTCCCCCTTTTCCCTCTTAAGGGTAATGACTAGTCTCATTCAACTATCATTTTTTTTGGCCGCTGCCGTCTGAAAAACCGCCTCGATGGCGCTCTGAGTGGGCCCGGTGTTCTGCATTTCAAGAAAAGTCTGATTCTCTGTCCCAGTCGAGGAGTTTAGATCAGTGGATGAGGCCATTGAGTTCTCAGGCAACCTTATAGCCATGGGCCTAACTACCAATCCTAGAACATCTGGTAGTTTTTCTCGCCGTCCACTTCCTTGGTGGTCGGCCGAGTGTGAGATGGACTTCACACAGAAGCGTTGTGTCTACATGCTCTATAAGCACCGCATGGCAGACGACTACTATTGCTGAATTTTGTAGAGCTAGAGTTAGATTCCAGTATGTTTCGAAGCACGCTCACCGCTCTTACTGGCAGGCATACGTGTATTCACTTAACAGGAAGGAGGCCCCTTTAGCAGAGCTGTGGAAGTGAGTTAAAATGATTCGGAGCAAGTTCTCGCAGGACCCCCATCCCGTTCTCCAGTAGGATGTTCCGTGTCTTATACTTAGACACATAGGTGAGACTTTCTACTAGATTTGTTCAACAGGATATGGACAGAGGGTATCCACCCAGACTCCTCGTGAATGGCTACTGTACTCACTTTTTGCAGACCAGGTAGACATCACTCTACCCCATCTGGTTTCTGCTCAATTTCTCTATCCTCCTGCGTATGCAAGTTGTTGGAGAAATTGGTAAATGTTAGATTAGCTTTTTATCTGAACAGAGGAGGCCACCTGTCTTCAGCACAGTGCAGCTCCCGCAATCTCAACTCCACATCGGATGCTCTGTGAGGCCTTCCTTCGTAGACAGCATTAGGCCACGGTTGTTTTCAATTTAGAGAAGACCTATGATACCGCATGCTGATACTGTATCATGGATCCTCTGAATTTCTACCCTTATCCGGCCCAATGAAGCAAGAGGAGGGCGTCCCGCAGGGAAGTGTCCTCAGTATCCCACTCTTTTTCCTGAGCATCAATTATATCACCTTGGTGCTTCCGAAGATGTTCTCGCTACCCTCTACGTGGACGACCTTTCGATCTCTTTTGGTGCCTCTAGATGCCAACTCTGGAGCTTCGACTTCAACAGGCATTGGAACGCATCTCTCGCTATGCCGAAGCGCACAAGTTTCGGTTTTTATTGGGCAAGACTAAGGTGGGCACTTCTACCGCCATCCAAGGCCCCACCCCGACCCAGACTTGTTCCTAAATGGGGTTTCCCTGGAAGTGGTGGATTCGCACTGTTTCCTTGGTCTTGTTTTCGACTGAAATTAACTTAGAATTAGAGTTGGAACAAGTGCACAATGGGTTTGAAGACAATTACATAGGTCGTCCAAATAGACTCGTAAATGGTAGACATCCTCCAACATTTCAATCTCCAGAAATGTGGAACTTGTATTCCCGCATTTTAAATGGAGAAAACGGCACTCACAATCATGCCGACGTTGCCAACAGACAACTTCAAACAGAACTTGGAATGAATCCTCCTCTGGCATTTGGAAATTTATAGATGGATTGAGAGGCGAATCTTTTTTATGAACAACTTTAGGAGGGCAAAGCTCCACCAGTCAAGTTAGAAAAGTATAGAGAAACTGATAACTGCATTTTAAATATTGTTTTAGTTTTTGACAACATATCATCATTGGAATATTTATGACATAGTACATAATTTAAAATAATAAAGTATTTTGATATCAACTTTTAATTTTTTTGCTTTTTGTTTAAATTTAATATAAAAATTGTGATAAGTTTACTTAGCAATCAATGTCAATTTCTTCAAAAATTATCATTCATAAAAAATATAGAGCTGCTTTTGAATATCTTCTAGCTATTCATTTTTATTTATTTCTACTGACGTTTCATTATTTTACTAATAACATTTGCAAAGCGTAAATAGTCCATTATCTCTTCTTTATTTATAGTAATGTAGAGCAACGTGTTAACTGATGCAGCTGTATATTTTTTCATCTTGATAATATTTTTGTATATAAATTAATTGAGTTATGCTATTTATATTATGTGTAGGAATCTCAGTAATATATGTTTACGAAATTCATCATTTTTTATGTTTAAATTTGCTTGTTTGTCTTTAATTACAATTACTTTTGCTAGTTTTCAGTCTTGTTCATTGTTGGATTTGTAAATAATTTTAAAGTTTCCTGATGTTTATTTTTGTTTGTCCATATAATGTTCTTTAGTGTTCACTAATTTTGTTAGGTTTGAAGGGCTGGTGTTATGCTATGGTTGTTGTCCGGCAGACCTCTGCAACCTCTCATAGTCGATGGTCGTCCTGATTAACTCTTGCCACCATCAATTCTGTGTGAGGCTAAGCTGTGGGGATAGGCCCAGTGCAAGCCCTTCTCCACATTAATCCACTCACTGCGGAAGCACAGCTTCACTCATCTTTCATCTTTTTCTTTTCTCATCTCTCTCACTCTCTCTTTCATTCAATCATTCCTTTCACACACTCATCCCTTCATTAACCCTTTATCATCATACCCATAAATTCATCTCCATTTTCATCGAGTGAAACTTGAGTCGTCTTCGTATCCGAAGGACAGCTATAACATAGTGAACATAGGTATATATTTAAATGACAATTATGTGGTATATTAGTTCAATTGCCCTGGTAACTTTATTTAATTTTACATAATATACGGTATGATTTTTTAATAAATAAATAGATTTTTTTATGTCTTAATTCCTTTTGATTCTTTAGACTTTCAGCACCCTATCCATAATATAAAATATAACTCTGTCAATTTGTCGGCAGCGATGAATCATACCCAACTCTGGGAGAGGCGGGCCTCCCACGATGCAGGAGAGAGCCTACTACTTCTTGGCTTGTCTTTTTATTGTTTTAGTTTTGTTTTGGGGGTCTTTTTTGTTTTGTGTTTGCTTCCTTTTTTGGTATTCTAACCTAATTTATATAGGCTAGTATTTTTATGGCGGCGTATGCCCTTTGCAGTCGCCAAGGGTAACCCTCTTCAATTGAAAAAGAAAACAATATTCCTTTTTTTTTCAGGACCACACGCCTGTGGTGACGATCGCGAGCAACACGGTGGAGGGTCGTCGAGCGCGGAGGAAGAGCCACCTACTGGGGGCACTCGTCTTGGTCGCCGGTTTCGCTTCTCTCTTCTTCCTCATGGGTAGGTAAGGAATGACCCGGCGCCACTCGGTTTCCCTCCCGTCCAACTCACTTGGTTCATCTTGATCGATCTCGCAGTTGGTTCAAGACCTGAAATCTAAACCCTCATCTGTTGAACTGGTTTTCTAGTCTTTTAGGTCAATCGTTAATTCCTTGGTTTTGTATTTCAGGTTTTGCGATTACCTATGGTGTCTTTTCTCCTAATAGTGGAGATACGTGTAAAATCTGTTTTTCTCCCATGTTAACTATGTGAGAGGATTAAAGTAAGGAGACTAACAGAAGAATGAGTGAATGATGCAAGGGGTTTGTGAAGGGGGACTTTGTTAATGGCACGCAGATGTACGCTGCGCGCTGTTCAATTTTTTCTGACGTGAGGCGACGTCATAGCCGTGCGCCGGCGAGTGTGACGTCACAGCCGGTGGTGTAATGGCTGCCGGGGGCCCGCCTCGCTGCAGTCGTTGTTCAGAGGTAAGCATGTGTGGACGTTCTTAAGAGTAGTAGCAGAGCTCTTACGTCATGTCCTCTGTTATAGAAAGCGTTAATACCAGGGCCTGTTCATTGAAATGGATGCTATGAGAGTTGGAAAAAAGATATTGGTATTTTGGTGCAAACTTACTGAATTGCCCAAAACTAAACGTACGTTAGCGATTGATCTTTTCTTGACTGGAAGGGCGAGGGTAGTCTCTTCAGAAATCAGTGTTGATGATTTAAAAAAGCATGACTGTGTCGAAATCCGGTTGGCGAAACTAGATGGACTGTTCCTACCCGAAAAGGGTCGTCGGCAATTTATACCTTTTTGTAATTTTTACAATTTTCATAGGTCGGAAAGTGTATAGATTAATCATTTTGTGAGCGAATTTGAGTACATGTATTTCAAGTTTTCGCAGGAAGATATGAATCTTCCCGATACTGTGATGGCGTTTAGTTGTTGGTGTGTATCTTTTAAACTTCCTGAAAATGAAGTGCAGTTACTCATGTCAGCCATCAGTGAGGTTTCCTATGCTAATAGGAAATCTACTCTAAAACGTGTTTTTGGTCATGAGATCGATGCTTCGAGCACAGCGACTATGATGCCCGTTTTCCGTATCAAGAGTGAACCAGTGTTTTGTGCTGACAAGCCCACTAGTGGTGAGGCATTGTTTACTCGTGGTGGACGGCGTGGTCGAGGTTCCTACCGTGCTGGTCGTGCATCCCGGGGTCAGGGTAGTACGAGTAGTGTGGACCGTGCGGTAACTGGACAAGAATCCTACCCTTCACAGTCACGAGCTCGTAAGCTCAATCAATCCTATAGGACGTGATGGTCAAGTGTCTCGGTGTGCAGTTTGTGATTCGAAGTATCATTGGGCATGTCAGTGTCCACACGCGTATGAGAACAATAATAATAGCACCACTGAAGAAGATCAGACTGTAAGTGTGCAATTATCAATGTTTATGGGTGATGTACACAACGAAGCAAGGGAAACTAAGCTGCTTGAAGAGTCGGAATGTTGTGCTATACTAGACACCGTTTGTTCTGCTACAATGTGTGGTAGTTTGTGGCTGCAGCGATACCTAAATTCCCTATCTGAATATGACCAGTCATTGATTAGAGAGCAGCAATCTGTTTCACCAGGCCCCTAGCCAGGGGGAGGGGCTTACCCCCCTTGCAAAAAAAAAAATCTTTTAGCCTAAACTAATAATATGATTTCAGTTACACACAAGGGCGAAGTTCTCCCTTTTGTGAAACATTACACAGCTAGCCTGTACATTTACTCACAGATATCTTCTGAAGAAGTTATTTTGTCTGTGGCTCCAGCTTCATATTACCACTTTGGTTTTGTGAACTGCCTAGTTGGCTTACTAGTTGGAAGAACTGACTGCATAGTAAAGCTTTGTAATTGTATTTTGCCTCTAGCTATTCCATAAGTTAAAATACATTCAAACTTTCTAAGAATTCATCGCCAATTCTGGAAGTCCATTCCAATAATTTTGTAGCAAACACCATCTTCACAAGAGGGCAATCCTCAAATCACGGTAACCCATTTGCAATTCTATTTCCCAAACTGATTATATTAAATATCATTTTATAGATCAGTTTTATGATAAAAATAGCAAGTGTTTGTATGTATTATCATAACAAAATCCTATAATCTCAATTCTCAACTCAAAAAAACTACAACAATAATGCTATTTATGGACTCTAAACTTTTCAAGTTTTGTTGGCTTGGTAGTCGCGGTAACTAATAACGAACTGTCTGGTAAGTTGCTTTTTCTTATCACTCCATTTCCAACGTTAGATATATGTAATTACGGCGCACCGAAAACTTAAATATCAAGATGGCATTTGTAAAAAATTAGCCCCCCAAAAAGTCACGTTTAAACCGCACATCCATCGTATCTGAAGTCTTCCCTCGGTTTCCTCCGCAACTTCTCACGTATTCGATCCCATTTCGATCGACGAAGTCTTGAGACTGCTATTCATGCCTTCGTTACCTCACGCTTAGACTACTGCAATTCTCTTCTAGTTAATCTCCCTTCTTCGTCATACAACCCCCTACAACTAGTTCAAAACTATGCTGCCCGGATCCTCCTTCACCGCCCCCAGTTCTCTTCTTCGATGCCTCTGTTACAGGAGCTACACTGGTTGCTTATTCGCTTCCGTACCCAGTATAAAATTCTTCTCATCACCTACAAGGCCCTAAACATCGAGGCTCCACCTTATCTCTCGTCTGCCCTCTCCCATCGTCAAACTCCTCGGGCAATCCGGTCTAACCTCGCTTTCCTCCTGAACACTCCTCTTTCTGTCCTCTGCTCGATGAGTGACCGTTTCTTCTCATTTTGTGCTCCTAGACTCTGGAATGCTCTTCCTGCCGAAGTCCGATCGTCTCCCTCCCTTGCTACTTTTAAATGTCTCCTGAAGACTCATCTCTTCAGAATTGCCCTTCCTTCCTTGTAAACTTTCTCTACGCTCCCTACACAACTTGCGCTCTGTGAGGGCTAACAGCCCTGAAGGGCGCATTATAAATACCTATTATTTACGTTTGGTGATGGTGCCTCTGTACCTTTATTGAAGAAATTAACAAGTCCTTGTTGGATTAATAACATGCGTGTGGAAATTACTACCGAGCAAGAAGTCTATGAAAGCTGCTGGCATGGTTTTGGATTTTGTGAATGACACCGTGAAGATTGTCAACAAATGGTTCAAGCTAGGTTCTACTTCATCTGGAAACTATGTACTACCTTTGGGTAGATGTCTAGACCAGGCTAACGTTCACAAGGTGATGTTGGCTTCTACTGATGCTGATGTGAAAAAAGTTGCCTTGAAGCTACACAAACAATTTGGACATCCCACAGCTGAAAAATTAATAAAACTTCTAAGAAATGCCGGTAGCAACAATATTGATCTTGAATGTGAAATTAATGATTTATCAAGCATTTGTGAAACATGTGTTAAATTTAAAAGACCTGTTCCTAGCCCAGATGTATCTTTACCTATGGCGGCGAGTTTAATGAAAGTATTGCAATGAATTTGAAAGTGTGGGGTCAATTTCACTTGTGATATTCGACATGGCTACAAGATTTTGTACAGCAACAGTAATCAAAAACAAAACTGCTTCAACAATCATTAAAGGTTTTTTCATGTGTTAGATTAGTCTATTTGGTTCTCCCTTAAGATCCTTACTGATAACGGTGTTGGTGGTTTAATAATGATGAGATGAGAGCCCTTGGTGAAGCATTTAATATAAGGGTGATGACTGCAGCAGCAGAGAGCCTGTGGAGTAACGGGACTTGTGAACGGCTCCTTGCAGTCATTGGTAATCTAGTAAATAAAGTTAGGGCTGATTTTAGTTGTGATCTGGATACAGCGCTTTCCTGGGCAATTTCTGCACGTAATGCCTTGTTGAATAATTCAGGATTCTCATCTAACCAACTAGTATTTGGCTTTAACCCTGCTATGCCTAATGTGTTTTGCAATAAACTTCCTGCGCGCGAACCGGTGACGGCTTCCACTATTGTAAGAAATAATTTGAATACTACGTGCACTGCCAGGCATCAGATTTGAAGATCGAGTCAAACGACCGACTGAATAGAGCATTAAGAAGCAATGTGCGTACTACCGATGTGGAAAATCTAAGTATTAGTGATGAAGTTTTCTACAAGCGTAATGGCAATAACAAGTGGCACGGGCGCGGTGTTGTGATCGGACGCAACGGAAAGCAGGTGTTGGTTAGTCATGGTGGCGTCTATGTGAGAGTTCATGCTTGTCGTTTAACCCATGTTCAAGTTAGCACGACCATGTCCAGTGACACTACACCAGATGGTGTAGAGCAACAGCACTCTGGTGAAGAGGACTGCTTATCCTCCTGTAGATGATGAGGATGATCACAGCCATGACAGCGACGACGACGCCAGTGATTGTTTGTTTTTTTCCTTTAGTTGCACGCTCCTGCGCCGGGGGGACCTCTCCCCGACGCACCAGCTTGCTTCCTTTCCCCATTTTGGGGTGTTTTGTTTTGTTTTTTTCTTTAATTTTATTTTAAAGTAGCCTAGAACTAGGCCAGTTTTAATACGGCGACTAATGCCCAAGTAGGCAGTCGCCAGATGAGCCCTTAAAAAAAAATTAAAAAAAAAAAAATTAAATTGGTGACCTTGTTCCTGGTAAGGTGATAAGTAGAGCGAAACAACCACAAGTAATAAATATCGTAATTGTTTCAACGTCAGGTACGATTCTGATGGTACTGTCGGTTGGATTGACTTCAATGATATTGTTGAATTGTCTGTTATACCTGACAGTGTAGAGATGGTTGTAATGTTTAAGAATGATTTGATGGCAGCGAAAGAAGCTGAAATTCAAAACTGTAAAAACAACAATGTTTATGAAGAAGTTGAAAATGTTGGTCAAGATGTACCAGTGAGGTGGGTGATAACTGAGAAAGTGCAAGATAATAAGATGGTTACTAAAGCGAGATTAGTAGCACTGGCTTTGAAGAGGACACTCTCGTTGCGGCGCAAGGATTCGCCTACGTGTTCCAGGGATGCAGTGCATCTGGCTTTGTCTCTGGTATCTTCCAAGCAGTGGGAGTGTCACACTGTTGACATCAAGGCTGCTTATCTGCAGGGCAATGTCATTGACGGTGAGTGTAGAGTTATACGAGTATATATATATATATATATATATATATATATATATATATATATATATATATATATATATATATATATATATATATCGGTCTTTCTCATGGCGAAGAAAACCAATGCAAGAAAAACAAAACCCACCTGGGTCTCTCTAAGCCACTCTACCCAGTCTCCAGTAACATACAAGGACGATTAAATTGGTAAATTTAGGAGACAGTTATTCCTGACCTCTGCTCAAAAGGCCTACCATCCGAGGGTGTATTTATAAACAAAAGAGTCAAAAATTCAAACTCGATCTCGTATTACGCTCTCCCAGAGTGACACGACGCCAAGCGCGGCTGAAGTGATTCCACTTCTGTCGATTCAACATGAGATCCGATTTTCCTAAGTTCAAAATGTCTAGGAAGAGAAATAACACGCCCAAAAGCCAGGGCACCCTCGGGTCTTCCTTTGCTATCTCCCTCTCCCCCTCCCATTACCCCGCGGGAGTAATTCTAGTATAAAACGGTTCGTCAGGAGAAAAAGAGGACAATTCTCGTTTTGTCACGACATCGATAAGAACTTGCCGGGATAGAATTCCCCCAGCAAGTTAAGAAGAACTTTCATTTTCTTGGGCAATACCAGATTGCACCAAGTATAATCGGCACAGTTCGATTACCAAAGATCAAGTGATCTTACCTCCAAGTACCGTCGGTACAGTTCGATTACCAAAGATCGTCGAGTGATCTTACCCTATCTTAGTTTGACACCCAAAACTAGATAGATTTCTCACCCAAAAGAGAAGCTCTACAAGCGAAACCAAATCACTAGAAAATCATACAGCCATCTTCAAGCCTCATCTGAGAAAACCTTTTCAAGGTCATAAACGCCAGACGCATCGCCTATTCAATCGGTGTTTTGTTTTGATTCCATTCTCCTACGCCAACTCGAAATTCCGCATGACGTCACTCGTCCACCCCTCGTTCGAAGTAACGCCCTCTATTGAGAAGCAAATAAACTACATTCAAGACGCCTCTCCTGACAATATTCGATTTAAGGTATTTCGTTTGGATTCTCTTGGTAAACCCCACTACCTTATGTGAGTAATCAATTCTATTTTCATGTCCCCATGTGTTTAATGTAGATTATTTGTATATCTTAAAGACGAATTTTTTTTAAGTAAATTGTTCTCCCTTAAAGCAACCAGAAACCGAGTGTCGGTAACGGGACTTAAGAACCATTTTTAAGTTGTATTTTGTACGTGTATATATTAATTTTGTTTGAGTTAATTAATGTACAGTGAAAGTCTATTTTGGTTGAAGTGTTTAAATTATCCTTGAACGAGTTGTGTTTGCAATATTTAGTATATTAAAGAGAAAACTCCCCTTTATATTCGTTCAATAGAATAAAAATAAGAAAAGCGCTCTTAGAGATCGATCCTGAAGCTATCACTGGAAGTACGAACGTACGACCTACTTCATTAATCATAATAAAATAAAAAATAATAATAATTTCAGCTAACCCACGACAGTGAGCTTTACTTAAAAGCTTCTCCTGAATATTTTAATGGTAACTTGTGGACATTAAAGAAGACAGTTTACGGTTTGTGTGATGCAGACAGAGCTTAGTATTTAAGAGTGAAGAATGAATTATTGATGCTTGGTGTTCACATGTGTTCATTAGATAATTCTTTGTTTTGTTTTTGAGGTCATAATTTGAGTCTACGTTGGTGATTTTCTCTGGGCAGGAACTGCTGCATTTGAGGACGCTGTTGTTAAGAAATTACATCACATGTTCTTGATTGGCAGCTTAGTGATATTGGTTTGAACATCAACACGACTGCTGATGGCTTAACTGTTGATCAGTTCCAGTATGCTTCATCTTTGACACCTGTCGGCATCAGTCATCAGCGTGCTCTTCTTAAAACAAGTGACTTAACAGTGCCGGAAAAGAGTGAGTACAAAGCTTTGATCGAACTACTGAACTGGATCGCAACACATACCAGACCAGACATTGCTTTTGAAACTTGTCTGTTGAGTGTTGCGTGTAACAAGACAATTGTTGGTGATTTGCTCCGATTGAATAAGTTAATAGTTCAAGTGACAAGAGACAACATGAGATTAGACTTTCCTAAGCTTGACCCACTCGAAGCTTGTTGTTCTCTAAAATGTTATTTGGATGCAGCTTTTGCTAATTTAGCTGATGGCGGTTCCCAAGGAGCGTTTATTGTATTCCTGGAGGATGATAATGGTGTTCGTTGTCCACTCTATTGGCATACTGAGAAAATCCGGCGTGTTGTCAAGTTAACATTGTCTTCCGAGACCCTGGCTCTTCTTGAGTGCGCTGAAGCTGCAGTGTACATCACCAGTATCATTGTTGAAATATCTCAGTGCGCTGGTGTTAACATGGATTGTTTTGTGGACAACAAGAGTTTGGTTGATGCTCTGTACTCTTCTAAGAATGTTGATGATCGAAGCCTGAGAATTGATTTGGCTGTTCTACGCGATAGGCTTGTTAAAATGGATATAACATCGGTGACTTAGGGTGGACACGACACAACAACTAGCAGACAGTCTCACCAAGCGTGGAGCGTCCACCAAGCTGCTACGGGCCGTTATCAGTAGAGATTGATGGTTATTTATCAAGCCGCTTTCACTGCAAACAAGATCAGGCAGTGAAAAGAAAAGATGAGTTGTGTTAATATCCGATGGAGTAATAATGGCGCGCAGATGTACGCTGCGCGCTGTTAAATTGTTTGTCTCGTGGCGTCATAGCCGGTGGTGTAATGGCGGCCGGGTGCCCGCCCCGCTGCAGTCGTGTTCAGAGGTAACCGTGTTTGACGTTCTTAACAGGCTTGCTCAAAGCTCCCCCCCCCCCTCCTCCAAATGATGGGAGACTGACTTAGTTAAAAGGGCATTAAGAGTAAGGATGAGGAGGGATTTTTATTGCCCTTGTGAGAAAGCGGCCTGTGTTGAACTAGAAGTATGATAAGCCATTTGATGCTGGGACGAACTTGGTTTTGGAGGTCCTTTGTCTTCCTCGTCTCGGAATTCATTTTTGAGGTTTGGTCTTGGCACTTTTCAACTCTTCATGTGTTCATTCCACACCCCTCATTTTAGAGGAGTGAATGTGTCTCCATGGGATTACGTATACCTCCATTTCTTAAAACAGTTTCAAGTTCTTTGTATGAATTTGTTCTTGATGCTTTTATTGTACCCTTCAGCATAACATTTGATATTTTCATATTTTTTTATTGTTTTCATCTGTGACTGTTTTTCACTTAATTTTCGCTACTTTTTCGTCTATCTGACGGCTTATCTCCTGAATCAATTTTCTCCATTGGTTTACATACTCTAACTTTCTCGTTGAATTGTTTATCCATTTATTTTTCTAATTATATAAAATTAAGCTACCCTTGTCATTTATTACGCTTTTCATTCTTCATGTATTCTTTTCATTTTTCTTTTGTCTGTTCGTATCTTCGTTTTCCCTCACTGTTCATTGAACCAGAACTCCCTCTTTATGCCCCCCCCCTTCCCTCCATGCAAGGACACTTAACTTTGTTGGAGAACGAGTGCTTAATTGGGAGAGCTACACGCCATCCCGTCTTGCAGCAATCAACTCAAATACTCTCCTCGTCTCTCTAATTGGGCGACTTACTTTCTGGTATTCACTTCTCCTACGCTCACCATTTTACAACCTATTTCCCAAGCTTTTTGTCGTCGATGCGCCCCTTTTAATCATTTTTTTCAAATATATTTTGCGTCCATCAGCTCAGAATTCGCCGTGGCAGTACTACCTCTACCTTCTGACTCCCATTCTACTCTGGGGTGGTGTCTATTGGCAGCTGGAGTCTGTGAAGTACGCGTGGCTCGTGGTGTCCTCCTTCAACATGGTGTGGGAACTGGCCATCAGGATCCTGGTAATCGCCATTGGAATTGAGATTTTGGTGAGGGGCGATGAAGTCAAGTTCGTTTTGGGGGGGGGGGGGGCAATTTCGGTTTTTATTAGAGTCCAAGGACCTGAGGCAGCAAATCCCGGTCGCTTCTTTCTAGGGTAGTTCTTTCAGAGTGGTTGGTTTCGCTAGTAAGGGGTCTTGTTTTCCTTTCAGGTCTCTAAAGCATTAGTGGTTTAAAGGGGTTTCAATAGGCCTTGTTTCCGTGCCCTAGTTGGTATCAGTTTCTTTGTTCCCTTAATTCCACCGTTTTTGTGGCGTTTTTTATGTCCTGTGTTGTTGTTTTTTGCCTTTAACTTAATGTTTGCATCTTTTATGAAGTCCCCACTTGCCCCAAATCTGGCAGGTTGAGCTCAAACTTGGTGCTCTAGTAAACTCAAGCTAGTAGGCCACTCACGATCGCACACTAGGCATATTAGGTTACCAGGGAATAACAGGCCAGTATTTCTCAGGTATAGAAAAAATACTACCCTTGCTCATCCACGCCGGGTGGTTGGAGTTTGTATTTTAATGTGGAGCCTCCTTGTATGAATTTGTTACTGGGAGTTTAAAAATGCACCCTCTTGCCTTGAATTATCGCTTTGTTATCAAGGTATCAAGTGCTGCATGTGACATCTCAGTCTTATAAAAGTTGTTTTAGAAATCGTAGAGACTTTTCAAGTATGCCGCTCCTTTTCATTCTTTAGTTTGTCGCCAATGTTTGTCCATTGAGTGGGTATAGCTTTGCTGGACTCCTCCAGGGTATAATAGACGGTCTGTATATGCCCTACTTGCGAGGCATGGCCTTTCTGTTAGATTTGTTCAACAGGATCTGGGTGGAGGGTCTTCTCCCAGACTCCTGGCGAATCGCTACTGTGCTCGCCTTTCGCAAACCGGGGAGAAATCACTCTACTCCGACCGGTTTCCGCCCAATCTCTCTAACCTCTTGCGTGTGCAAGTTGATGGAGAAATTGGTAAATGTTAGATTAGCCTTTTTCCTGGACAGCGGAGGCCATCTGTCTTCCGCACAGTGCAGCTTCCGCAACTTCCACTCCACGTCGGATGCTCTGCTCCGACTGGAGAATGCCGTCTGCGAGGCTTTCCTTCGTAGACAGCACTACGCCACGGTGTTTTTCGATCTGGAGAAGGCCTATGATACCGCATGGCGATACGGTATCATGGAGACTCTCCACACGATGGGGGCGAGGGGACGCCTCTCAATGTTTATATCTGAATTTTTGCGAGATCGTCGATTCCGCATACGGGTGGGGGGAGCTCTCTCCGGCCCAAAGGAGCAGGAAGAGGGTGTCCCGCAGGGAAGCGTCATCAGTGTCACACTCTTTGCCCTGAGCATCAACGGCATCACCTCGGTGCTGCCGGAAGATGTTCTCGCTACGCTCTACGTGGACGACCTTTCGATCTCTTTTGGCGCGGCCCAGATGCCAACTCTGGAGCGTTGACTCCAACAGGCATTGAACCGCGTCTCTCGCTATGCCGAAGCGCACAGGTTTCGGTTTTGTTTGGCCAAGACTAAGGTGGTGCACTTCTGCCGCCATCCACGGCTTCACCCCGACCCAGATTTGTTTCTTAATGGGGTGCGCCTGGATGTGATGGAGTCGCACCGTTTCCTTGGTCTTGTATTCGACCGACGCCTCACCTGGGAGGCTCATATTCGCAGCCTTAGGGTCTCGTGTATCCGCGCCATGGACATTCTCCGTTCCGTGACGTTTCAGCGCTTGGGGCGCTGATAGGTCTACTGCCCTACTTTTTTATCGATCCTTTGTTCGTTTGAAGCTCGACTACGTATGCGAGTTTTATGCATCCGCAGCCGAGCATTTATTGCGGAAGGTGGATTCGATCCACCACACCGGCCTTCGCCTTGCGACCGGTGCCTTCCGCACTTCCCCCATTGAAAGCCTGTTGGTCGATGCTGGGTAGATGCCACTCGCTCTGCGCCGCGTGCAGTGCATCACTCGCCTGTACGCGCGAGCCCGGCGCCTTCCTCAGTCGCCAACAGCTCTCACTGCATCCGCAGCTGATCTCGATGGTGCCTATGCCGCCGAGAGACGCCAGTCATACCCTAAGCCCTTTGGGTTTAGGGCCAGGAAACTCCTTTGAGATCTAGATATAGCTCTCGGGCCGGTGGCGCCCCTGGTTCTGCCCAGGACGCCACCCTGGAGGGTACCACATTTGGCTATTTGTCGCCACACCTCTGCTCCCAAAGCTTGCACTGCGCCGGGAGTATTGCGTTCGACCTTTTTGGAGCACACATCGTGTCACGCTGGAACCGTGCCAGTGTATACGGATGGCTCCAAGTCCCAAGAGGGGGTCGGCTTCCACGCCGTATCCCCTCTGTTTGAAGTCAGCGGGGCTCTACCAGGCGCTGCGTTTGTCTTCACGGCCGAGCTGGTGGCAATACACCACTCGGTACGGGAGATTACGCGACGTGCCCGGTTCCGAGACCTGATTGTGATCTATAGCGACTCACAAAGCGCCCTGAGTGCTCTCGGGGCATTGGAATCTCCGCATCCCCTGGTTCGCGATATCCGTGACGCCACGGTTTTGGCGAGCCGGGCAGATGTCGAGATTATCTTCTGCTGGGTTCCTGGACATGTAGGAATTGCAGGGAATGAGGGCGCCAAAGAGTCCGCGAGGACTCTGCGACTGGACCAGCGTTTCGCTCTTCCTCACACCGACTACATTGCAGGAATACGGGCAGCTCTTCGGACTTCTTGGCAAAGAAGATGGGAAACGGTCGAAGGGAACTTAAAGTTGCGTGCCATTGCACCGCGACTGTTCCCATGGACCTATCCCCCAATGCCGCTACGGCTTCAGGTCGCTTTCTGTCGTCTCCGAATCGGACATACTCGTGTGACGCATCGCTATCTGATTGAGCGCTCGCCAGCGCCGTATTGCGACGACTGCGTCGTCCCCCAGACTGTTCGCCACATTCTTGTCGAATGTCCCAGTCTGGGTGATCTTCGCGCACGATACCTGTCCCGGTAGCGGGATGGGCGGGGTCGCTACCGCCTGTCCCTTGTGCTCGGGACGAGTTCGCGCACATTGACTTGTTGACTTTTTGGGGGAGGCCGGGCTTCTCCCCCTTTATTTAAGGTTCTTTTTGTTTTTCGTTTGTTATTGTTGTTTTTTAGGTTGCACTCTCCTGCACTTGGGTGAGGGGGACCTCCCCCTGCTGCCGGAGATTGCTTCCTGATTGTTAAGTTTTCCAATTTATATCGTTATGTTTTCATATTTTTACTTTAAAGTAGCCTAGTTCTAGGCTGTCGTGTTTTTCGGCGACTTATGCCCAAGTGGGCAGTTGCCAGATGGGCTCCATAAAATTAAAAAAAAAAAGCCCTACTTGCGCCTACAATTGGCTCTCGCGGTTCAGGCATGGACAACCTTGGTGTGGCAGACATCTGGAGGATCGTGTGCCCAACATGCCCAGTTTGCCCTCCGAGCCCTAATGTCTGCAGGAGGATCTGAGGCTATATATCTTCCATACATATTCACTTTATCTTCACCACTCCTTACAGCGCCGGAAGAATTGCGTTCGGCCTTTTGGAAGCACACTTTGTGTCAGGACTGCATCCATTCCAGTGGACATGGATTGCTCTTAAGTCCCAGGAGGGAGTCGAGTTCCACGTCGTATCCCCTCTGATTGAAGTCAGCAAGGCTCTTCCAGGTGCTGCGTCTGTCTTCACAGCCGAGCTAGTTACAACACCCCTTCGGTCCGGGAGACAACTCGTCGTGCCCGGTTCAGAAACCAGATTATGATCTTAAAGCGCACTGAGGGATCTCGTTACATTGGAATTTCCACACCCCTCGTTCGCGGTATCTGTGACGTTCCCTCTGCTGCAAGCCTGGCTGGCCTATGTCAAGATTATCTTGTGCTGAGTTCCTAGAAATGTGGGAATTGCGGATAATGAGGGTGTCAGAGTGTCCACGAGGACTGGGTGTCCAGTTCAGCCTTTCGCTCTTCTTCATATTGATTACATAACAGGATTCGGGGCAGCCCTCCGTAGTGCCTTGCAAAGAAGATGGGAGACGGCCGAGGGGAACTTTCATGTTGAGTTCCAGTGCGCCGCGACTGTTCCCATGGACCTATCCCCTAATGCCGCAATGGCGTCAGATCACTGTCTGTCGTCTCCGAATTGGACACATTCGCGGGATGCATCGCCATTTCATGGAGCGCTCATTTACACCTTAATGGGACGAATGCGTTTTCCCCAGAATGTTCAGCACATTCTTGTTGAATGTACCAGGACGATCTAGGTGGCTATCGCCTATCCCTTGTACTCGGAATGAGTTCGTACACATAGACTTGTGGCCTATTTGACTTTTTGGAGGAGGCTGGCCTCCCATTTTATTTGACTGGAATTTGTCTCATGCTCTGTGCCGAGGGCGGGTGGGCCTTCCTCCGACATCAGAGCGTGCGTCCTTCTTTTTTTGGAGGGTGGGGTGTTTGTTTATGGTTGTCTTTGCTCGTCTGGTTTTAAATCTAGCTTAGCATTAGGTTATAAGATAATTACGGCTACTTATGCTCTAGTAGACAGTCGCCAGATGGACGCTGAAAAAAACCCATCACATCAACTCATGAATTTGTGTCAAATCTACTCAATATTGGATCCCAATTTGCTCCAATCCCATGAGATCCTCCATTAATTTCCTATCCTACATGCGTCTGATCTCCCCCTTGTGCAGGTATTTTCCTTCTTCGTGCGTCCCTTCCTGTCAGTGGGTCTCATTGTTGTCGGCTTTTGGCCCTTCATTCTACAGTCGCTGCACGGAGTAACCGAGAAGTCGCTTCGGCTTTGCTGGATTGGCGCCTGCGTGCTCCTTGCCTCCTTTACGTACATGCCAGTTGTCGGCAAACACGCCAACTATACCATTGTGTAAGTCATTGGTCTTTTGCACAGGGAAGTAGAAGTTTTGAGTTTATTTTTCGCATACAATTTTTTTCCATTCTAATCTTTGTTAGTTGTGGAGTATCATGGGTTTTTGTTTTAATTTTTTGTGCCAATCCCTTGGTGTTTTACTACTGAGTGCTGATTGGTTAATGTATTCACTGTCCCTGTGGTAGGAAACATTTGAATTGGAATTATTAACATTTTGGTTATAGGCTGGGATTCAAGGCACAGTGAATCCACATTTGCATTTTCTTCATATGGTATTTTACCACTTAATGCACATGGTTGCTCTTAGCACATTTCCAAATATATAGGGTCTTTCAATAAGGTCGCTCGATTTTTAAATGTAAATAAAACAAGTTATGTGTGATATATGCACTCAATTTATTTTAAATTTGAAAGTACATTTTATGGTATTAAGTGTAGAATATGACGTCGTTCAAATGTCCGCCGCGGCTTCGCTTGGTGGAACGTATTCGGGAGGCCCAATTTTCGATGACTTTGTCGCATAAATCTGGCTGAATTTGCTGGATGGTGTTCGTTATGTTTACTTTGAATACATCAACTGTTTACGGATTATTCGCATATACCTGCGATTTAAGGTAGCCCCAAAGAAAGTAGTCTAATGGCGTTAAATCGCATGATCTCGGTAGCCAGGTGACGTCCCCGCTACACGAGATGACCCTGCCCTGAAATCGCTGGTGCAAAATGTCTATCGTGGCGTGCGCAGTGTGGCACGTAGCGCCGTCCTGTTGGAACCACATGTCGTCAGTATCCATATCAGGCATATAATCCAGTTGAGGCCACAAGAAGTTGCTTATCATCGATCTGTAGGTCTCGCCGTTGACGGTTATGGCAATCCCATCTTCGTTCTCCAAAAAATACGGACCGATGATTCCGTTAGACGAAAATCCGCACCAAACAATGACTTTGTCGAGATGCAATTGGTGCTGGTTTATCTCATGTGGATTGTTTTCGTCCCAAATCCGACAATTTTGCTTGTTTACAAATCCATTCATCCAAAAATGGGCCTCGTCGCTGAAGATGAATTTTTTTAAAAAATTTGGGGCAACTTAAAACTGCTCTAGAGCCCAATCAGCGAACACACGGCGTTGTCTATGGTCGTTTACCTTAAGTTCCTGGGTAAGTTGGATTTTGTACGGGTACAGACCCAAGTCCCTACGCATAATTCGCCAAACTGAAGTCACAGAAAGGCCAAGTTCTTGTGAACGACGAGAAATTGACTGCCTCTTATTTTCCCGTACACTCTCATTTACGGCAGCGATGTTTTCAGCAGACCTTGCGTTTCGGCGACGTACGGGTGTTGGCTGATTGTTGATCGACCCTTTTGCTTCGAATTTGGCCACCAAGCGTCGAACAGTGGACTCCGCAGGACGATTGTGGCGAGGATAGAAATCACGTAATGCGCGGAACGTTTGTCGAACGGAGCACGGATTTTGATAACATTTGATGATTTGCACACGCTGTTCAACGCTATAACCTTCCACCGTGACTTGCCAAGTACTACTGAACAGTTCACAGTGAGGTTACCAGATGTCGCTTTAACAACATGGCTACTATCGCCTGACAAAGCTCGAGCGTCCTTGTTGAAAGACCCTTTATTTTTAGTTTTCCTTTCGAAATTTTTCTTTAGTTCACTTTAGTTTATACAAGTTTGATTTCAGTTGAGTATCTCGGCTCAGCCCATTGCACTTCATTTGAATTTTAAGGGAAATTTGTTTGTCAGTGAAGATGTCAGTATCATGAATCCTCACTCTCACCAAAGTTGATTCATCCCTTAATTCCAAGATCCCTTGGCAGGTAAAATTAGGGTTAGGATAGTCAAGTTGGTAGTTTATTTGCCCCTTTCGTACTAGTGGTGGTTCGCTGTGTTAGTTTTATATATTCTTAAGAATGTTGCCTTTAGGAGGAAATATTCTTAGTCCCTCCCCCCCCCCACACTAAAAAAAATAACATCAATGACCCTCGATAACTACATGAGTAGGCGTGGTATACCCGCCATTTCCATCCTTATTCAGTCTGATTATTTAATTCTTATTCATTCTTTGTTCCTACATTATTGCCCACCGAAGTTACGTCAACTTCTACAGGTGTTTAGTTACTATATCTTGCCTTTTCCTAAGTTGATCTTTGTCCTTTTAGGGAAGTTGGTGGATTAGTGGCATTTCTCCTCCTCGCCGGTGGCCTCTTCTGGTGAGTCTCCGAATCTCTTCAGTTCCACTTCGAGCCTTCACTTCGTTCTCTTAAACTCGCTCACATGGCTCCTTCTAAGTTGATTGGATGCTCGGTGTCCTTATCACTGGCACTTAATGTCTGTGGGGCTGTAGATGCATGTTTAATTCTGGATATACGCCTAATTGAGTGTTATACCCCATTTTTGCAGTGATTTGTTGTATTTTTGGATCAATTTGTTTATGAATGGTAGGAAAGTCATAAGTTCAGAGCATGTGCGAGTGACATGGGTTTAAGTGTTGATTGGGCAAGACAGTTAGCAAGAAAAGGAGTGTGTAAAAGGTTAATCAATATCCTATACAAGGCAGCTCCTGTCCCCATCACCAAGTTCAGTCCCACTTAGCAGCCTCCTCAGCCCTTAATTTATCTAGCCCCATAAGGGGCGCGGCGATTTGCCATCCTGGCCGCTGTGCTGACAGGATTCAGCACCCCGTCCGACCCCAGCTTAGCCTCTTCTCCTTCCTTCAAACCACTTGTGTTTCTCCCCGGTTTCCTCGCATTTCATACAACCTCTCCCACAACTTTCTCTGGTCAGCCTCTAATTTCACAAGGTAGATGCTGACCTTTTTCTCAGCCAGCCGTCCTGGATCGTGGCTGAGGGGGGAGGGAACAATGTTCCCTAACCCCTGAGCTCCAGTCTGGGGTGGTGGGTTTTTAAGAACCTGCTTCATCCCCACCCATACCTTCCTCACATCTCCTTTCCTTCTCAATTCACCATCTATTTTTTACGCCGTGTCCAAGGTGGAGCCGACATGCCGAGGAACTTAAAGGCCACCAAGCGGGAGGGGTGGTCATGAATGGCGGCACCTGGCTCTGCCAGGCCTGTACGCACCCCTTGCACGGCGGGCTACTGCGAGGGTTGATGAGCGTATGCATTCCGTGAAAAATTTAGGGTCACCATGCCCAATGATGAAAAAATAAAAAATCTTCCCTCCATTTCCTCTTGTCCATCGATGGAGCTGCCCTTCGGGCAGCTCCACAAAAGAATGGAAGTCCCCGCCTCTGTGCTTGCGCAGGGGACCCTCCAAATTTCTCTAACCGGAGAGGAGGCTTACTCCTCTCCTTCGCCTACGGGTGTAAGGGAATCCCCCTCACCCCCTTGTTTGGAGATGCCTTCGGGCACCTCCCTCTTACCAGCGGTAGTCCCCACTTTACTTTCCAAGGGGACTGCCAATAAAGCCAGCAGGCAGCCCATAGCCGACCGCTCCCCATTGAAGCGGCTCAGTAGGGCAAACCCTCTTAAGGGGGAGAGGGAAGCCAGGCCCATTCGGTCGCTTCCCTTAAAAGACCTGCTGGCAAGAATATTGAACCTTGTCGGGTTCAAGGCCTGTGCCTCCCAAGACGAGACTAAAGACACTGCTGCCAGTAGGACCTGCTATGTCCGGGGGGGGGGGGGAACTGGAGGCCCCCTCCCCCTGAGATAGACATGGTCCTTGAGGCAACCCAGCCTCAGATGGTAGGGCCTTCCACGGGAGCGAATCCGGGCTCGGCGCTAAACACCGAACGTGAGTCCGCCCCTATGCAAGGTCCTCCTCAAACGGTTAGGTTTTGCCAGGCAGTACAAGGAGGGTAGGGATCGCCTCCGACCGGTGCCCCTACGACTGCCAAGACCTTCTCCATCTCGGAGAAGGACCTAGCTGAGGCCGCTCCATCTGGCCTGGGGGTTCCTGCCGGTGGAGGGGAGAAGCGGGTTCATTTCCCGCCCTCCTCTCCTAAAAAGAAAAAAAATAGGAAAAAGACAAAGAAGACTCGGGGCTCCTCTCCATCCGCGGGAGCTGCGGGGACGGATGGGTCTGCTGCCACTTCGGTAAGCGACCAAGCGAAGATCGGCACATCCGCCCCATCTGCCCCCCCCCCCGGGTGCGGAGCCCCTGACTAAGACAGAAAGTGCGCAGGGCAGAGCCTCGATAACATCGGGGCTTCCTATTCAGAGGTTACCTGGCGTTTTCGAGCCCGCTGGCTTCAAACGCTTCCTCGTTATTCGCTCCCCTGATGGCAGCATGTTGGCCAAAGGCAATATGATCCATCAGAGAAGAGCATTAGCTAGTGTAATTGGTAGAGAGCCGAATGTGACCCGTTTTTCAGACGGGAGCCTTCTGGCGAATGCGGCGGATCCTTCCGAGGCGGCCAAGATAATTGCTCTTCGGACACTTCATGGAATCCCGGTGAGTGTGACGCTGCACTCTACCATAAACTTTGTGAAAGAAGAAGTTTATGTGAGGGAACTCGTTGACTAATCCATAGAGGACAGCACCTTAGAGCTGGCGGACCATGGGGCGGTCAAGGTCGAACGTGCGATGAGAAAATAGGGAGGGGCCTCGAGCAATGTGGTGCATATCAACTTGAGAAAGAAATCCTGGCCGTTCAGGCCCAGGATCGACTCTCATTCCGCGAGGCTAAGGACATGGTCCTGGCGTGCCCGGCTCTGCCTGGGACGTCTTACGCCTCAATGGTTAGAAAGACACCCTCTGCTCCTGGCCCATCCAGGCCAACGAGCACGGTTGTTTCTGGGCACATTCGGAGCCCTTCTGCCGGTTCTACTCAACCCGGGCGCTTGCCTGGTAAAGCTGGCGGCACAAGGGGTTCACACCCAGCCCCGGCTAAAACCAGGGCTCCCCTCCCCTTTCCTCCAGCGTGACCGTTTCCCGTAAGGCGAAACGGCCACGCGCCTCCACCGAGTCGTTAGACTCACAGGGGGCAACACCCCTGAAGTTGGTCGCCAGGCCATCTTCCGGGGTTCCTAAAGCTGTCCCCCGAAAGGAGGACAGCAACAAAGGATCTTCGGCTCCTTCGCCCACGCCTATTGGTGGGCAGAGTTTCTCGGAGACTGTGGATCCTTGAAAAGAGGGCCCCTCCACCTCCGAAGCCGCAACGACCGCCTAAGGTTTCGAGGCGGAGGGAGGAAAAGACTCGCATGGCAACCCAACCTCCCCCACTAAGTCCTCGAAGGCGACAGCGACTTCAGCGCATTGTCCGGCCAACAGCGCCCGGGGTTCTGCCTCCGGGAAGCGTACGGCCATTCCCGTGAGGGTCTTCTGTTCGAAGAGGGCCCCCGCGACTCCTCCGAGCTAGGCGTGTAGGGCATATTCTTTCAATGGAATTGCCGTGGACTCGGGGCCAACTGGGAGGAGCTTCGTAGGCTCGTCTCGCCCCGTTCCGCGTTAGCTATCTTTTTGCAGGAGACTATGCTAGGCACGTGCCCCCTGCCCGCCCTCCCAGAGTATAAGGGTTTTGCGACTCCACCACCACGAGATGGGGGCCGGGCTGGTGGATGCGCGGTTTACACCCGGCATGATGTTCTTTTTTTCACTTTAGATACCTTCTTTCAGGCAGTGGCTGTGCAGCTTCACCTGGATAGGAGGTATACTATTATTTCTGCGTACATTCCACCGTCAGCTGACTTCGACGCAGGGCACTTCCGCTGCGTCGTGGCACGGATGCCAAGGCCCTTTTTCTTGCTTGGAGATCTGAACGGCAGACATCCTCTCTGGGTAAATTACTCAATAAATCCCAGGGGACAAGTCCTTGCCGATCTGATCGAAGAGCTTGAGATAAATGTCCTAATTGTGGATGAGTTTACGCATCACGGCCCGAGAACCGCTTCATTTTCTTGCCTTGATCTATCTTTGTGCTCCTCGGATGCACAGCCTGATTTTGATTGGTGGATGATCGTTCTCCTCCATGTTACTGATCACTTTCCCATTCAAATATCATTTTCAGGCCACCTGCCGCGGGTGTGGTGGTCTGCATTTCAGGAAATGACAGAATTCTCTATCTCAGTCGAGGAGTTTAGGTCGGTATATGAGGCCGTTGAGTTCTCCGGTAACCTCATGGCCGCAGGCCTGACTACTATTCCCAGAACGTCTGGCTGTTTTGCACGCCAACCACTCCCGTGGTGGTCGGCCGACTGTGGGGCGGCCCTTAAACAGAAGCCTTATGCCTACATGCGCTATAAGCCCCGCCCGAACGATTTCACTATCGGTTAATTTCCTCGGGCTAGGGCTAGGTTCCGATATATTTTGAAACACGCCCACCGCTCTTCTTGTCAGGCATACGTGTCTTCACTTAACGGGAAGACCCCTCTGCAGAGGTGTGGAAGCGAGTCAAAAGCGACTGGAAAATGCCGTCTGAGAGGCCTTCATTCGTAGACAGCAAAACGCTACAGTGTTTTTCGATCTGGGGAAGGCCTATGATACCGCATGGCGATACGGTATCATGGAGACTCTCCACGCGATGGGGGCGAGGGGACGCCTCCCAATGTTTATATCTGAATTTTTGCGACATCGTCGATTTCGCGTACTGGTGGGGGCAGCCCTCTCCGGCCCAATAGAGCAAGAAGAGGGTGTCTCGCAAGCAAGTGTCCTCAGTGTCACACTCTTTGCCCGGAGCATCACCGGCATCACCTCGGTGCTGCCGGAAGATGTTCTCGCTACGCTATACGTGGACGACCTTTCGATCTCTTTTGTCTCAGCCCAGATGCCAACTCTGGAGCGTCGACTCCAACAGGCATTGAACCGCATCTCTCGCTATGCCAAAGCGCGCAGGTTTCGGTTTTCCTTGGCCAAGACTAAGGTGGTGCACTTCTGCCGCCATCCACGGCTCGCACCGTTTCCTTGGTCTTGTATTTGACCGACGTTTCACCTGGGAGGCTCATATTCGCAGCCTTAGGGTCTCTTGTACCCGCGCCATGGATATTCTCCGTTCCGTGACGTTCAACGCTTGGGGCGCTAATAGGGCTACTGCCTTACTTTTTTATCGATCCTTTGTTGGTTCGAAGCTCGACTACGGATGCGAGTTTTATGCATTCTCAGCCGAGCGTGTATTGCGGAAGTAGACTCTATCCACCACACCGGCCTTCGCCTTGCGACCTGTGCCTTCCTCACTCTTCCCATTGAGAGCCTACTAGTCGATGCTGGGGAGATGCCACTCGCTCTACAGTGCATCACTCGCCTCTACGCGCGAGCCCGGAGCCTCCCTCAGTCGCCAACACCTCTCACTGCATCCGCAGCTGATTTCGACGGTGCCTATGCCGTGGAGAGATGCCAGTCATACCCTAAGCGCTTTGGGTTTAGGGCAAGGAAACTCATTCGAGAGCTAGGTATAGCTCTCGTGCCGGTGGTGCCCCTGGTTCTGCCCAGGACACCACCCTGGAGGGTACTGCATTTGGCTATTTGTCGCCACGCCTCTGCTCCCAAAGCTTGTACAGTGCCAGGAGTATTGTGTTCGACCTTTTTGGAGCACACCTCGTGTCACGCTGGAACCGTGCCAGTGTATACGGATGGCTCCAAGTCCCAAGAGGGGGTCGGCTTCCACGCCGTATCCCCTCTGCTTGAAGTCAGTGGGGCTCTGCCAAGCGCTGCGTCTGTCTTTACGGCCGAGCTGGTGGCAATACACCACTTGGTACTGGAGATTACGCAACGTGCCCTGTTCGGAGACCGGATTGTGATCTATAGCGACTCACAAAGCGCCCTGAATGCTCTCGGGGCATTGGAATCTCCGCATCCCCTGGTTCGTGATATCCGTGACGCCACGGTTTTGGCGAGCCGGGCGGATGTCGAGATTATCTTCTGCTGGGTTCCTGAACATGTAGGAATTGCGGGGAATGAGGGCGCCAAAGAGTCCACGAGTACTGGGTGACCAGACCAGCGTTTCGCTCTTTCTCACACCGACTACATGACAGGAATACGGGCAGCTTTTCGGGCTGCTTGGCAAAGAAGATGGGAGACGGTCGAAGGAAACTTAAAGTTGCGTGCCATTGCGCCGCGACTGTTCCTATGGGCCTACCCACAAATGCCACGAAGTCTTCAGGTCGCTTTCTGTCGTCTCCGAATCGGGCACACTCGCGGGACGCACCGCCATTTGATGGAGCGCTCGCCAGCGCCCTACTGTGAAGACTACGTTGTCCCCCAGACTGTTCGACACATTCTTGTTGAATGTCCCAGTCTGGTCGATCTTCACGTACGTTACCTGTCCCGGTACTGGGATGGGTGGGGTCGCTACCGCCTGTCCCTTGTACTCGGGACGAGTGCGTGCACATTGACTGATGGACTTGTATACTTTTGGGGGGGATGCCGGCTTTTCCCCTTTATTTATCAGTTTTTTTGTTTTTGTTTTTTTTACCTTATAGGTTGCACGTTCCTTCGCTGGGGGGCCCTCGTCCCGACACAGGAGCTTGCTTCCTGCTCGTTGCCTTTTCTCTTTTTTTAATTTTTGCTGTTGGGTGTGTTTTTGTTTGTGTTTTTGAATTTGATTTTAAAGTAGCCTAATACTAGGCAGGTTTTTAATACGGTGACTAACGCCAAGTAGGCAGTCGCCATATGAGCACTTACAAAAAAAAAAAAATCTATAGAGTCTATTCTTAAAACTCCGCAGGGAGGACGCTTCTATCGCATGACTACTGAGCCTACTATTCCATTTATCTACCACTCGAATTGTATATAAATTTCTACCACTCTCTTTCCTAAACCTAAACTTTTCTAGGTTAAACCCATTGCTGTGTCCTACCATGTTTGCTCAAAATAAGAACCATCCATGTCTTCCTGAGAGTACGCTGATGCCACCGTTAGTATATGGGAAGACTATGGTGGTATGGTAGGGGAAAAACAGAGTCCTAAAACAGTTTGAGATGGGTATTTGCTGTGAAAAATGAGGACTGAGTAAGGAATGAATGGTTGAGAGATATGGTGTGATTGAGGTTGATGATGACAGTTATTTTTAGTTATCCATTGCTTCTAGTAATTATCAGGGCCATCATTGATACCCTTGTCGCCTTATCTCACCTCCGTTTTGTTTTCCTCATTCGTGGCGTAGGTGTGGCGGTGAGAGCTGGGCGTTCCGGGCGCTGCCCACGGTGGTGTACGTGCAAGGGGGGATGATCCTGGCCTCGGTATATCTTGTCCACGCCACCACCTTCAGCATCAAGATGAAGGAGGGTCTGCCCCTCGGGAACCAAGTCGCCGCTTGGCTCATACTAGGTAACGGAATTCTTGGTCCTTCTCGGTCTGACCCTTTAGAGCTATACTGTTAACCCCGTTCCCCATCCTCTTAATGACCCTCTAAACTAAAAGAAGGCTGTCTAAAATTGATCTGTGAATGGTGAGGGTCTTTGTAGGTGGTACCACAGAGTGTGAGCGAATGGGCCGAGAACGAATCAGCGGAGTAATCCAACGAATAAAACGTACACAGAAGACATAAAGGGAATAGGCAGAGAGAAGAACAAGTGAGTAAATATAAACGGCAGGAGCGGAATGAGGGTAGTAATAGCGAGGATGGCGATGGTGAAAGACTTCAACCCTGAAAGCGTCTGTCGGGATTCGCCTTTCAAAGTTTAATGGGGAAATCCGAACAAAAGAACCACTAATTAATTTCAAGGTCAGACGGAGTCGAATCCACAAAATATCGTAATGAAGGAAGTGTATTAATTTCTTTTACATTCATTATTAAAGTATCATTGTTAAGCATCAACGTCATAAGTTGTTTTTATTGTTGCATTGCTCCCCGGGAGCAGGTGTCATCTTTGCTCCCTCCCACCGCTGGGGAGATACAGGGAGAAAACATTGATCCTCCAGCCTGTACTGTAGGCCCCCCGCCCACGTTACCATAATTAAGTAGGAGGATGACCCTGCCTTCTGTGACATTGTCCTGAGGAAGCAAGTTTAGAGTGAAGGGAGGCTGTTGCATGCTGTATGAATTGTACAGCCCCCTTTCTGCTTAGTGGTGCATTCAAAGTGAGAAGTTCTCTCGCATCCTCCAATTGGGGGCAGTGGTGTCGTATCCACTTGGAAATGACGCGAACAGCCCTCCAGTCTGGCTGGAGTTTAAAGGGGGGCAAGGCCCTTTTATTCTTCAGAGGGGACCTACAGTTTAACGTGGGTTCCTAGATCCGAACCATGGGTATGGACACCCTAAGGCAGCCACCATAAAGTCGACCCGAATCGAGACTCCATCCATCTACTTACCACGGCTGATGTGGCTTAACGGCTGTAAACGGAGCCATATTTCCACTCGGCTAAGCTGGAGAGTCAAGCGAGAATTAAGACCGGCTCGCACTCTCCCAAGCCGATCCCAGCTCCTTGAATGCGTTCATGGTATTATTACAGGAGGGAGCCGGGGGTTGCCTGCTCGACGTTCAGGGGCCGCCGGCGCCGCCGAGGATGACACCGCGGGGCAGTTATTCCTCGTGTCTCCTCTCCACTACATTCTTCTCCCTTCAATCGTTTTCCTCTCCTTTCTTAGTCTCCTTTAATTGATAAAGGACAGAAGCAACTAAAGTTGAGGATGAACCAAACCTCCCTGTGGCACCACCCCTGCACCGAGAAGGGGCTTTTTAACAGCTCTTCTGAATCCTGCGGGTGATTTACACCCTTAATTTGGAGTACTCATGGTGGGAGTTCGAAATTCCGCCCCCCGCTCCCTTCTCTTGCGAGGAGGGAGACGGATGTAGCATGAGCAACCAACGCTGCATGTGGTGACGTGGATGATGGGGCCTCAGTGTATGCAGGAGGATCTTTAGTTAACATTTTCACTTACCACTTTACGGACGGGATGGGGGGGAGCGTCTGAAAATGCCCTCGTTGGTTTTCGCTTTTTAACTGCTCAAAATTGACCTAGAATTGAACCCAGCTCTTCCCTTTCCTTTCTCCTCGCCAAAAGTGGCTTCTACTTCCTACTTGCACATGAATGCTTGTGGTATGTCGGGGAATTTGTTCCTCTAGGTTTTAACCACCCATTGGCGCACCGAGAAAACACTACAGGTTGATCGACGTTAAGCTACGTCAGGTGCGGTTAGTAGTTAGTTGTGGTGGCTGCGATGGATCCTACAGGGTCTTGGAGGTTCCCGACGAAAGAGAAAAGCTTCCCCAAAATATTGCAGATCGCTGGTAAAAGGTTCGAATCGATGTTAAAAATCAAGTGCAGATTGTTGGTAAAAAGGAAATACAAATATGTGAAAAAAGCCAGGTCGGTGGTAACCCCCCTTCCCCCCAATGCAGATCGGGGTAAAAAGCAAATACAATTCTGTGATAAAAACTCGTCTTGTTTGTGGATGAGTTACCAGAATTCCATCCGCAGAGTTCTGGAGTAGAAGAGAGAGAGGGTATGTTGCGGTGTGAAAATGAAAATGATAGTGGTGTTGTGATTGTCTATTTGCGTGATGATGGGTGTGGAGCTACTCACCCCCGTTGTGGTATCAGCGAATACGCTGAAAGGTCTCAGTGCTCACTCGATGCGATCGAACCCGTGCCTCGACGCTCGAACTCCAACGCTCCCTAATTCTTAACTCATGTTGACATTTTATTTTAAATTAGCTCGTTTCGTCTTTCTTCGACGCCCCGACCTACTTGTGGCCCCAATCGAGCCCCATAAATGTTGTAAAAGGGTCAGCAATTGCAATAAATTTACATCTGGGCGGGGGGCGTGCTTCGAGTGTCCCCCGCATCAGAGCTCTCCCTCTTTTCTCCCCCTTCCCCCCCCGACAGCTTCATCGCTCGTCCTGCCCGTGTTCGGGTCGCACTACGTGATGGGTCGCTTGGTGGCCATCGCCTCCTCGCTCCTCTGTCCCTTCCTGCTCCTCTCCATCCGCCACGAGATCTTCTTCTACATCGCGCTCTGCGTCGCCATGTTCCTGTGGCTCATCTTCGAGTTCTACCTCAGCGGCGACCACATCCAGGTGGGCGGGAATGGGGACGCTCATCTATCGCAGTGAGGGATGCGATCTCTTAAAGGGGCAGATAATTATGTGGCCAATGTTGGAAGTGAGAGGGGACGCTTCTATATAATAATCACATTAACGCTTTTGGTAACTTTGTTTGGTGTCTAACCGTTCCAGACGGCCGTAAGGCGGCTTATGTAGCAATCAAAATTCATCTTTCATGGGTTAAATCGCAAGGACAAAGTCGCTATTACGACGGCTCGGGCTTTCAACGCCCATCTCTGGTCACATCCATTTCTTGAGAGAAGAGAGGCTTTGGAACCTCTATAAACAACGCCCGCAGATTGTAAGAAACCACGCATTGATAGACCTGTGTGTTGAGCCGCGAATAATGGGAATATCGGTGGTGCCTCATTAGCAACTTCCCGGCGTGTAATGGACCTGTAGCCGTTCCCGGGTGCAGAAGGATGTACTTACTACTTGTGCCGGGCGGACTTTACTATCTTGTTGACTGCCATGCGAGCTAAAAACCTCGGATCTCGCCTCATGGTCTGACACAACAGATCTTCAGATTCTGGTCGTCATGTGGAGGATTATTACGTCCTAATAAGGATGCCCAGTTGGAGATACGACCTTTGGCTAAATTCTGGTTGGTGTGTGTCACTGTCCTAGGTTGCCAACAACATTCGTTAACGCATCGATGATAGACCCCTGAAAAGTCTAAACCCGAGGCAGGATAGGTATAAGCGGCTGGACGCAGAGTATAGCATAGCGAGCCTAACCTGTCCCGATAAGTCATCAAAGGCGACAGCGCCTTTCTTCGGCCAGATGCACCCGGAGTTCTTCCTCCGGGAAGCGTACAGCCATTCCTATGCGGGTCTTCTCTTTGAAGAAGGCCCCCGCACCTTCTCCGAGCTAATCCTGGAGGGCAATTTCATTCAATGGAATTGCTGTCGACTCTGGGTCAACTGGAAGGAGTTACAGAGGCTCGTCTCCCGGTTAGCTATTTCTTTTGCATGATACTATGGGTGAGCGTGTGCCCCTTGCCCACCCTCCCGCGCTATAAGCTCTATTTGCTATGAATACCTCCTTTCAGGCAGTAGCAGTGCAGCTGGATAGGAGGTATAATGTAATTTCCGTGTACATTGCACCCTCAGGTGACTTGGACGGTGGGGATTTCCTTCGCGTCATGGCATGGTTGCCGAGGCGCTTCTTCTCGGAGATTTGAACGTTAGCCCCCATTCCTCCTGGGGGTACTACACGATCAATCCCAGAGCTGAGGTCCTTGCCGACCTGATCGACGAACTGGAAATAGGTGTTTAAATGTAGATGAGTTTACGCTTCATTTTCCTACATCGATCTGTTCCTTGCTGTCAAGATGCACAGCCTGATTTTGAGTGGTATGTAGTCGATGACCTCCATGGTAGTTATACTTTCTCATTCAACTATCATTTTCTACCACACTACAGCTTGAGAACCGCCCGGGTTGTGCTTGTAACAGCTCCTGTGGTCCTCATTTCATGAAATGGCTGATTTCTTTGTCCCAATCGAGGAGGAGGTTTCCGTCAACCTCATCGTCATGTGCCTTACTACTATTCGTAGAACATCTATCTTGTCATTTTGTACGCCGTCAGCTTCCTTTGTGGTTGGGCAAGTATGAGACGGCCCTCAGACAGAAGCGATATGCCTGCTTAATAGCGCTGCCGAACACTTTCACCACCATCAGTGAATTTCGTTGAGCTAGGGCTAGGTTCCGGTATATTTCGAAGCACACTCGCCCTCTTCCTGGCGGTCATACGTGTCTTCACTAACGGGGAGACCCCGCTTGCAGAGTTGCGGAAGCCGGTGAAAAGGATTCAGGTTAAGTTCTGGCAATCCCCCCCCTCCTCCCGCCTCTTGTTCTCAAAGAGAACGGGACTGCAATCTCGCCCCCCGTGTCTGTGGAGGGCTATCATGACAGCATTCTCTAACCGGGATGCTCCTCCACCAGCATTCAATGTGCGTCGTGCTGTTGCTGAAGGCTGACGACTGGACTTTATCTCCACAGGCGGAGAACCCTTTAACGACAGGTTCACATTGAGTGAGTTGCGGTTCACTCTCGCTTCGTGCGCAGACACCGCCCCTGGTCTGGATGATCTCCCTTATGTCATGCTTCGACACCTAGGTTAGCGAGGCTTGGCCTTTCTGTTAGATTTGTTCAACTGGATCTGGACATAGGCTATCCTCCCAGACCCCTGGCGAATGGCTATTGTGCTCGCTTTTCGCAAACCGGGGAGAGAGCACTCTACCCCGGCCGGGTCCCGTCCAATCTCTCCAACCTCCTGCCTGTGCAAGTTGATGGAGCATTTGATTAACGATAGATTAACTTTTATCATTTACAGTCGATGCGGCTTGGCTGAACCTTTTCTTCCAACTTTGCTATGTCCCCCAGATGGTAAGACATCTTTTGCCTGAATATTCTAATCTTGGAATCTTCTTGAGCTATCAATATCTTAGTACCGTGACAAACGGGGTCACTACCGCCTATTCCTCATCCTTGGCAATAACTCCTGTGCAAGGGACTGTAGTGTAGTTAAGTTTTTGTTAGCCTTGTACGACAGCTTCTGGTCGGAGGGTATCCTCACAGATTCCTGACGAATGGCTGCCGTGCTTGCATTTCGAAACTTGGTTTCGTCCCAATTTGTCTAACTTCCTTTTTGCAAGTTGTTGCGAAATTGGTTGATGTTATGTTAGCTTATTTTTAGGCCAGCGAAGATCACATGTCCACAGCACAGTAGACTGTGGATGCTCTGCTCCGGAGGCAAAATTCTATCCGCGAAGCCTTTCTTAGTAGACACCACTTCGACACGGTTTTATTTGATCTAGAGGTCTATGATACCGCATGTTGGTACGGTATCACGGAGACGCTTCACACCATGAGGGCGAGAAGACTCCTCCCATTTTTCGTGTCATTTTCTGCGAGATCTTTAATTCCGCCTAACGGTGGGCGCACTTCTCTCCAGTCTAACTAGGACATTAATATGGCTGCCTCAGGAAGTTTCCTCAGTATCGGTCTTTTTGCCTTGAGCAGAAAGGGTATTCGCCTCTGTGCTGCCGGAATATGTTCTACGTAGATGACCTTTCGATATCTTTTCTCGCGATCCAGATGCCTACCTTTGAGCATCCACTCTAAAAGGCTCTGAACCGCTTTTCTCGCTATAACTAAGAGCATAGGTTTCGTTTACTTGTTGCTAAACGGGGTCTCCCTAAGGGGCGCGGCGATTTGCCTTCCTGGCCGCCGTGCTGACGGGACTCAGCGCCCCGTCTTGCCCCAGCTTAGCCTCTTCTTTTAGACAGCCTGCGTTTCTATCATACTTCCTAACTTTCCCTACAACCTCTCCTTCAACTTTCTCTGGTCGGCCTCTAGCTTCACAGGGTAGATGCCGACCAGCTTTCTCTCACCCAACTATCCGGATTGGGGACAACGTCCCCCTCCCCTGAGCTCCGGTCTTGTGTGGTGGGTTTTTAACAACCTTCTTCATCCCCATCCACACCTTCCTCACTTTCCCGTGACCCGTTTCTCGGACGGTAGCCTTAGGCGAATGGGTCGAATCCCTCCGAGGCGGCCATGATTAGTGCCCTTCGGACACTCACTTAATAGCACGCCTGTGAGTGTGACACCGCACTCTACCATGAACTTCGTGAAAGGAGTAGTTTATGCGAGGGAATTCGTGGACTACTCCATAAATCACATCACCTTATTGCCAGCCGATCATGGGGCGGTCAATGTCGAGCGTGTGACAAGAAAACAGGAAAGGACCTCGAGACCCACCCCTACACTTCGTCACGTTCGACTGTGACAAGCTCTCTTAAGTCGGTGCGTGCCGGTTATTATCGCTACCGTGTGAAGGCATTCGTGCCACTGCCACCGAGGTGCTATTTATTGTCACCGCTTCGGCCATACTAATCGCTCCTGTCGACGTGCAAAGTAGGGGTTACCCGAAGTCTGTGTAAGTTGCTCCAAGGCTGCACACGATAAGTCCAAATCGTGTGTGGCCAAGTGTGTCAATTGCGGAGAGCCGCGTTAAGCGAAACGGCCGCGCGCCTCCAATGAGTCGTTAGACTCAAGGGAGGCAACACCCCTCAAGAGGGTCTGAGACCATCTTCCGGGATTCCTAAAGCTGCTCCCCGAAAGGACAGCACTAAAGGAGCTTCGGCACCTTTGCCCACACCCAGTGGTAGGCTGGGTAGCTCGGAGACGGTAGATCCTCCAAAAGAAGGCTCCCCGCCTCCGAAGCCGCCCTGCTCGCCTAAGGTTTCTAGGTGGAGGGAGGAAAAGACACTCGCATGGCGAGCCCAACCTCCCCAGCTAAATCCTCGAAGGCGACAGCGCATTGTCCGGTTAACAGCGCCCGTATTTCTGCCTCCGGGAAGCGTACATCCATTCCCGTAAGGGTATTTTCGAAGAGGGCCCCCGCATCTCCTCCGAGCTAGGCCTAGAGGGCATATTCCTTCAATGGAATTGCTGTGGACTCCGAGCCAGTTGGGAGGAATTGCGGAGGCTCGTCTCATCCAGTTCCCCGTTAGCTCTCTTTTTCAGGAGACCATGCTAGCCGAGTGCCCCCTGCCCACCCTCCCGGGGTATAAGAGTTTTTCGACCCCACCATCACGCGATGGGGGCCGGGCGGGAGGATGTCTCCGTTCTTCTCTTCGCTTTATATAGCTCCTTTCAGGCAGTAGCTGTGCAGCTGCACCTGGATAGGAGGTATACTGTTATTTCCGACTACATTCCACCGTCATCCGACATCAACGAGGGGACTTCCGCTGCGTCGTGGCACGCTTGCCGAGGCCCTTTCTATGGCTCGGTGATCTGAACGGTAGACACCTCTGGGGAGACTACTCATTTAATCCCTGGGGTCAAGTCCATGCCGACATTTAGGTGTCCTAAATGTGGATGAGTTTACGCATCACTTCCCGAGAACCCCTTCATTTTCCTGTCTGGATCTATCTTTGTGCTCTTCGGATGTACCCTCTGTTTTGCTGTGGGCGTGGTCGATGACCTCCATGGTAATGATCACTTTCCTATTCAAATATTTTCTGAGCCGCTGCCGCCCGAGAGCCCGCCCCGGTGGTGCATGGCGCATGCGCGGTGGTCCGCATTTCACGAAATGACTGATTTCTCTGTCTTAGTCGGTGAATGAGGCCGTTGAGTTCTCCGGCAACCACATCGCCGCATTCCTTGGTTCGCAATATCCGTGATGCCACGGTTTTAGCGAGCCGGGCGGATGTCGAGATTATCTTATGCTGGGCTCCTGGACATATAGGAATTGCGGGGAATGATCGCGGCGATGAGGGTGCTAAAGAGTCCGCGAGTACTGTGTGACCAGACCATCATTTCGCTCATCCTCACACCGATTACATGGCAAAAATACGGGCAGCTTGGCAAAGAAGATGGGAGACGGTTGAGGGAAACCTGAAGTTGTGTGCCATTACGCCGCGACTCCTCCCATGGACCTAACCTCCAATCCCGCGACGGCTTCAGGTTGCTTTCTGTCGTCTCCGAATTGGACACACTCGCGGGCCGCACCGCTATTTGATGGAGCGCTCTCCTAGGCCTTATTGTGACGACTGCGTTATCTCCCAGTCTTGGTGATCTTCGCGCACGTTACCCTTCGCTGTACCGGGATGAGCGGGGTCGTTATTGCTTGTCCCTTGTACTCAGGACGGGTTCGTGCACACTGACTTGTAGACTTTTTGGAGGAGGCTGGCCTCCTCCACCTTTCCTAACTATTTTATTGTTGCTGTCGTTTCATTTTGTAGGTCGCACGTTCCTGCGCCGGGGCCTCTCTTCGACGCCCGAGCGTGCTTCCTGCCCTTTTCGTTTTTCCCTTTTTTATTGTTATTCTTGTTGTTTTCTGTGTTTTTTTTTTGCATATTGGTATTTTAATTTAGCCTAGTTACTAGGCTGTCGTGTGTACGGCGACTTATGCCCAAGTAGGCAGTCGCCAGATGAGCTCATAAAAAAAATCCTAAACGGTGTAAACCTGGAAGTGGTGGATTCGCACCTTTTTCCTGGTCTTTTTTTTCGACCGACGCTTCATCTGTGAGGCTCATATTCGCAGCCTTAGTGTCTCTTGTACCCGCGCCACGGACATCCTTCGTTTCGTGGCCTTCAGCGCTTAGGGTTCTGATTGGAGTACTTTTACTTTTTCATCGGTTCTTTGTTCGTTCTAACCTATAAAGTTTTGTTTTACGCATCCGTAGCCGAGCATGAATTGCGGAAGGTGGACTCGCCTCACCACACTGGTCTCCGTTTGACGTTTGGTGCAGTGCTTTATGCACATCCCCGGTAGAGGGCCTCCTTGTCGATGCCCCTCGCTGTATGGCGTGTACCTGCAAATCTAACGTCTTCCTTGAAAGCCAAATTCTCTCATTTCTTCTGCGCCCTATCTCGACGGTGCCTAAGCCTCCGCGAAACGCTAATCATACCATAAATCTTTTGGGTTTTGGCCAAAGAAACTCCTTCGATAGCTCGACTTGGATCTCTGACCCGTGACAACGCCCTGGAAGGTACTATCTTTGAACATTTGTCACAATGCCTCTCCTTTCAAAGCTTCTACAGCACAGCAACGGGATTACTGCGTTCACATTTCTTAGAGCATATGTCGTGGTCACTGGAGCCATGCCTGTTTCCACAGAGGGCTCCAAATCCGAAGAGGTGATCGATATCCTCGCCTTTTTTCCCTCGTTTTAAAGTCGGCGGGTCTCTTGGCCTAGCGTCTTTCTTCAGGGCCTAGCTGGCTGCAATACATCAATCAGTAGGGGAGATAACGAGCGAATTTTGCCCGGTTCTGAGACTGGATCGTCATCTAGAGCGACTCAGAGTATCCTGAGGGCTTTCGGGGCATTATAATCTCCTGAGCCCCTGGTTTGCAGTATCCGTTACGCCACGGCTGCCGGGAAGATGTCGAGATTGTCTTCTGTTGGGTTCCTGAATATGTAGAGTTTGCGGAAAATGAGGGCGCCAAGTAGTTTAGGAGGACTGAGCGACCTTACCACCCTTTCGCTCTTTTCCCATTACGGACTACATCCATGGCAGGAATCAGGTCAGCCCATAGGGAGACGGCCGCCGGGAACCTGAATTTGCACGCCACTGTTGCCATGAACCTACCTACAATGACCCAACGGCTTCAGTTCATCTTCTGTCGTCTCCGAATCGAACCCACTCGCGAGACGCAGCGCTATTTGATGGAGCGCGACCCCGGAACCTTAGTACAATGATTGCGTTGTCCTCCAGAAGGTCCGGCACATTCTGGGAGATCCTCGCGCACTCTACACTTGTCCCTTGTACTCGGGATATGTTCGTGCACATCTGATTTTCTGGAGGAGGTGGGCCTCCTAGTATTTTATTATTTGGATATTAGTTGCATATTTTGTCCCCCAGAGGGAGCGGGAATGCTCCGGCACCTGAGCATGACTTTTTTTTTTTTTTGTTTGTTTGTGTATTATTGATTTATTGTTGTTTTATAATTTTTAAACTACCCTTTAATTTCGGCGGCTATGCCCTCAATGGTAGCCGCCATTTGAGACCCCTTTAAATTAAAAGGGGTAATCCTTTGTTGTTTTTTCCTTCCCCCATCTTTACTATTTTATTCTTCTTTTTCTCTCTTCCTCATCCCCATTTTCTTCTGCCAGAAAGTTTGTGGGGGTGGAGTCGTTTGTAAAATATTGAAGTTAGAGGTAAAAATGTGTGGAAGTTATATAGCCAAAGTAGTTTAAAGAGGCGACTACTTGCTGCACGTTCTGCCTGGAAAGAGTGCAATTCTCGAGTTGTAGCACGGTTGAGCATAATGCACTTTACATCCTGTTGCATGGCTACCATGACTATTTGAGTCCCTGTATATTCCCCAGAATAGTAAATACTTTTTTTCTTACCATTTGAACCAGATATTCAATTCTTTTTATCAAGACTTAAACATTTACCATTTTTCCACAAAGTGTAGTCAGTGTGCTTCAATGCATGCCGTCCCACCGTCCCTCCCACCCTTATGCTCTATTATTTTTTTTAATACCGAAATTGTAGTGTTGATAAGTAATTTCGAACTTGTCTTTCCTCCCCTGCATCGCCTCCTGTGCCTGTGTGTTCCTTGTTCTCGGGCGAAGAGCAGAGATGGTGCGAAGCGAAGCTTTGCAAAGCCGAATGTGATCATTTTGCCTTCGTTGCAGATCGCCGTTCTTAAGTTCAGCATTTGGCGGGAACCGAAGAAGTGTCCGCAAGACGAGAGGAACTTGGTGTGGGCGGATATCCGAAGGGCATTCTTTTTCGTATCCTTTTGTACTTTTTTATGAGTAAATTTGGGATTTGTTAGAAACAGTGTTCTTTGATTGTCGTTTGTTTACAAATGGGACAGGAGGAGTTTGAAATTGACTACGGGAAAGAACCTTAGTCAAAGATACAGGTGTTGAACCATGGAAATGTGTTTACAAATGGTGGGGAACTAGAATCAGGAAATAAATTTCGACATTTCGGTTCGGGTAAATGTAAGTTATGGGACGATAAGCAGATAATTCAAGATGTGAAAGGATTTGTAAGTGGTATATGTTTGAGTGCTGCGTTTGATAAAATTCTACACAAGATTATTTTCACCCTAATATACGAATATAAAAGTGATAGGCTGTAGTTTTAGAGAAAGACAGTGGGAAGTAAAATTGGTTGAAGTGGATAACCTAATAAGTTTACTAAGGTTGAGTGGATATAATCCAAGTTGGATAGTCGTGCTATATCCACTTGGAAATGACTGACCACTCTGCCTCTCTTTGTCTCTTCACAAACAGGGGTGGGGTGGGTGGGGAGGCACAGTTGTCAAAAAAATAGCCTTGCCTGCTAAAGCAGTCCAGCCTTATGCACTCAAGAACGCCCACAGGAAGGTGGTCAACCCATTACACGCGGGGAAGGGTCTATTGAGGCAAACCCGATCTTCCCATTAGTCACGCCCCGACGCTCATGACCCCACAAGGCCTGGTCTCTTGTGACCAGGAAAACACATCGCCGTGCTCCTTAGGGTACGGCGAATGGGAAACAAATTTAAGAAAGTGGTAGTGCAAAGGCTGTGTATGGTAGTCATAAGTGGATGAGAAAACAAAATGCTGAGTGCTGGAAGACTATGTGAAATGTGTATTGTAGATAAAATCAGATGCGTACAATATTTTTTTACTCAATTTAAAGCGTAATAGCAACGAGGGCGTATCACGCAGAAAATTTGTAAGGAGAGATCTGTAAAGAAAATTGTGAAGAAGCAGGAAGTGAATATGTGTGGAAGATTTAGTCATAGATCCTCTGCAACCAGTCGAACTGTGAGAGCACACAATCCTACAATGTTAGCTACATAAAGTTCGCCCACACTGCACAATAATACACATGACACCTTACAGATGGGAATCTCAGGGAGATGGTGAAATTCATAGTGAAATAGGTAACATTTGTATGGAAGATGAGTGAGGATCAGGAGGAGAACAGGAAATGATTTGGGAAGATAGTGAGAGAAAGAGGAATCCTGATGACAATAGTTGTGTAAGCATCAAGGATGATGGCAAGCTACTTTTGAACAATGAGGGAGTAAAATCAGGTAGCTGTAGTTGTAGATTGGAAGACTCAAGCGAATGTGAATATGATTTGCTTTGCAAGTGTAAACAGGGAGCTATATCAGGGTATGGAAGCGCTAGCCAAGTTGTTATTGTTGTGGGAGATGTGAACTTTGGGAAGGCTGCCGGAGTAGATGATATATTTGCTGAGATGCTAAAACGTTGAGGTGATTGTGTTATAGTATGAATCCGGTGATTTTGTTGTAAGGCCTTTGAAACATGAATTAAAGAATGCTGTGATATTACGGTTCTGTAATGGTGACAGGATCACAAAAATGCAAGAAATACATTAGATTAAGTGCGTTGTAGGCAAGATATATGGAAAATTCTTATTGGGATTGATGGGAGATGAGCAAAATAGGTTTAAGGCGGATAGCATGTGTGGGTGGATCAGGCAGTTGTGCCGTGACAGGTAGCTTAAAACCACGGCTGGTAAGAGATTGTAAAGTGTATCCTGGGTTTATGGATCTGGAGAAAGCTTATGATTGTATAAATTATATGGAAGTATTATGGCAGGTTCTTGGAATCTATGGAATGAATGATTGGTAAACTGTTGGATGGTGTGAAAAGTATATAAGGAATGCGTGCATTCGGGTGAAATATACTCGGACTGAATCCTGTGAGATAAGGAGAGGGGGGATGGTACTCCACGTGGGGGCTGTCGGACTGGTTGGGGAAGGACTGGTTCAGAGATGTATTGTGAACAAGGTTTTGATTGTGTGTTGATGTGGTTTGGGAATGTAAGAAGAATGAATGTAAATAGACTTGTGAAAAGTGTATACGAGAATAAGAGTCAGGATATGAATAGGATTGGAAAACCGCGTCACAGATGGGTTGATTATGTGTTGGGGAGAGAAAAGGCGCTGTATGAGGAGGAAGTGGGCGATGTACTGTATAATGTGTGCATAGAGGGGGGACTGCTAGAGGCCCTCTGCCCAGGGTTCAACCTTGACCCTAGCGAGATGCTGCACCGGGCCTAGGTTCCGGTATATTTCGAAGCACGCCTGTGGCTCTTCTTGGTGGACAAACGTGTCTTCACCTAACGGGACACTCCACTCAGAGGTGTGGAAGCGAGTCAAAAGAATTAGGGACAATTTCTTGAGAACCCCCTGCCGTTCTTTCTTCACGGCAGCTCTGGTTACAATATACTACTCAGTGCGGGAGATGACGCGTCATGCCCGGTTTGGAGACCGGGATATTGGAATCTCCGCACCCCTTGGTTCGGAGTATCCGTAACGCCACGGCTGCCGTGAACCGGGTAGATTTCGAGATTATCTTCTGCTGGGTTCCTGTATGTGAAAATGAGGGTGCCAAAGAGTCTGAGAGGACTGGGCGATCAGAGCCGCTTTTCGTTCTTCCTTAAACCGACTCCGTAGCAGGAATCAAGGCAGCCCTAGTTTCCTGGCCCAAAAGATGGAAGATGGCCCAGGTGAACTTAAAAGTTGCGTTCCATTTCGCCGAGACTGCTCCCATGGACCTACCCCCCAATACCGCGACGGCTTCAGGTCGCTTTCTGTCGCCTTCGAATTAGGCAATACTCGCGGGACGCACCTCTATTTGGTGGACCGCTTCCCTGCCCCTTATTGCGACAACTACACTGTTCCTTCGACTCTTCGGGACATTCGTTTTGAATTTTGCAGACTGGATGATCCTCGGGCGCGTTACCTGTCCCGGTACCGGGCTGAACTCGGTCGCTGCCGCTTGTCCCTTGTACTCCGGAGGGGTTCATGTATGCAGAGTTGTGGAGTATCTAACTTTTTGGAGGAGGCTGGCCTCCCTTTTTATTCGACTCTTTCGTGTTGGTCGCATGTCGTGTGACGGGGGAAGGCGCTTCTTTCTTGCTTTCATTTTGTTGTTTGTCTTGGATTTTGTTTCTGTTGTTTATTGACTTGGTGTTTTTGAATTATTATTATTTTAATGTACCTGTGTATTAGACTTGAAATTAAGTACGGGGGCTTATGCCCTTGTGTTCAGAGCCTGATGGGCGATAAGCTTTTATTTTTTTTTAATGTGAACGTTAACTGTCACATTACAGCGACAGGTCAGGTCGTTACCACCTTTCCCTTGTCTTTAAGAAAGCACCCTGCACACAGGGCTCCGGTGTGATTGAATCCTTGGAGGAGGTTATTTAATTGTTGGTTGCGTTCTCAGACTGCTGCGGCTGGCGCTCCTCACTCCGGCAACTGAGCGTGTGATTTTTTCTTTGGTTTTGTTCTGGTTATCGCCCCTCATTCTGTCACTTATTCGTCCATTCACATCTACAAACATCAACCAATATCCATGCCCATTTTCATCTACCACTCGTCCCAAGTCATTCGAGACACTTTCGCAGTTTCACTTTTATCATTACAGAGTCCCTCCACTATTACCACTCACAGTTTCGCGCTTGCAAATTCCAACTTCCCTTATATAGTTCACGAGGTCACGCATTCATACCCAACCATTTCATCGCGCTACTCTTCATTTAAAAGAATTCCCACACTATTCCCATTCCCTCTTTGTTTACAAAGCTCAAAATGGATTGAAGTCTTTATCCTCGTTCTTTTTCCTTAAGCGTCTGTCGCCAGCTTTTCTTCGTGGTCCTTGCCTTCTTCGGAACTGGGAACATCGCGAGTATAAACAGCTTCGACCCCAGCTTCATCTACTGCTTCGTGACCGTGTTTTCGCCCTTCGTGATGGGCGCCTTGCTCCTTCTCAAGATCTTGATTCCCTTCCTTCTCGTTGCCTGCTTCTTTAGGGCCATTTGCTCCCTGCTTGAGGTGAGATTTTCAGTTATACCCAAGGTCCTAAGAGCGGGATTTGATTTGGGAGTGTAGCAGAAAATAGAGGCATTCCAGCGATGGCACAGCTCTAAATATATATTAAAAAAGTAGATTTTAAAATTACAGGAGACGACTTTAAAACAATTACAAACTGAATAAATCTCACTCCATCACCAACATGCACCAGATGCAACAACACTTTGACCCCCCGAACCTCAGACACGCACAACATCCCTAACCTTAAGGATATGTGGCCCCATACTGAGGACGTGGTGGCCTTCCTAAGGGTCGCGTTCCCCTCAGAATTACTTGCTTTGGGAAGTCTATCTAGGTCGATGATGACGGATGCCGTCATATATGAAACCCCATCACTAGACACCCAAAGCCCCGGGACTTGGTTAGGGTCGGTTTGTTGGTCATCAAACCTACACTAGGTTTAAACAGGTAGGAATGTGTGCAGTCTTCGGACCCGTATCTTGACCGAGGGAAGAAGGATTCTGGTGGCAGGAGAGGATTTAACTCCGTGTCAACACTATGTGCTAGAGATGCTGTGGGTCTCCAGGCTTGAAAATGTTTTTTCAACTAGTAGCTCGCAATCTAAGGACAATTCTGCCCCGATAGCTCCCTCTCCCTACTAACTCTTGGGTACCACTTTCTTACTGTCCACAGTTTGCAGGTTCCCGTTTATTCGCTCTTCCTCGTGTTCCTGGTTCTGTCTGACCTGATGGCACTCCACTTCTTTTTCCTGGTGCGAACTGAGGGATCGTGGCTCGATATTGGCACCTCTCTCAGCCATTTCATCATCTCGATGGCCACCACGGTTTTTCTGATGTTACTGATGCAGTTAGCCAAAGTCCTGACCACCTTCAGCGTCCCGGGATTTGCACACACGCCCGAGGCTCTGCCAGAAGTTCTTCCTAGAGTTGCTGTCCGTCCCCATCGAGACTGATCTGTATCGTCACAAGGGTAAGCTACCCCTTACCGAAAGAATCACCGCTAGGTAGATAGTAAGTACTGTGGAGGTAAAGACGGGGCTGCATTTTAAAACCTAGTCCAATAAATTTATGTGACATCACCTATTTACCTCTATTCGACGTATACTCCCCATGAACTAACCCCACACACAAACATTTATACTTGGTAACGCGGGGAGGGGGCTGCACGTCCTCCCGGACCGAGTGCAAATTCGGGAAGCCCCGTCCCTCGGTTGACTTGAACTTTGGCGGGACCTCGGGAAGTTGTTGGTACGCTTCCTCCTCGCTGCTTCTCACCCCTACTTCTTTTTTTTCCAACGACCATCTCCTCAACCACCTTTTGCTAGGCTTAATGACCTGACCAGCTGTCCCATGCCGTGTCAGAATAGAGGCTTTGGAACCTTAATAAACAACGCCCGCAGGTTGCAAGAGACCAGGACTTCAGGGGTCCTAAGCGTTTCGGCGCGACTAATGGGAAGACCGGTTTTTCCCCAATACTCAGTTCCCTGCATGTAATGGGCTATGCTTATGGTGGGTGTGCGGGTTGGCCTTACTGCAATGTTGGTTCCGCAGGCAAACTAAAAGTTTCAGGGTTCGTCTTCGGGTCTGCCACAGGAGATCCAGATCCGGACATACCCGTCGACGATTAGTACGATCTAGTAAGGAAATCCACCTAGTCGCCCTGCCTTTTTGGCTGCTCATTTGAGGGGCTGCAGCATTTGGAGAAAGATCAAGCCACTGGGCAACTTCTGGTCGGTTTGCGTAGCTGCACAGATGGGAACACCAATCATTAACACACCCTGGGTTGAAGGCCAAAAATTCCGAGGTTGGATAGGCGGAAGCAGCTGGGTGCGGATATACCCCAACACCCCTTTTTTACTTTTTATTGGTCTCACAAACTCAGAAAGTTTCATGTTGGCAGGTTTTCAAAACTTGAGGACATTTCGGACTATATTTCCCTCCGCAAATCCTCGGCCGACTTTCGCGTTGAGGCGGACGAGGCATTCCGTGACACCACTGACCGGTGGAATCGCTCTACAACCAATATCGGAGCCGTCCTCGGGCAGCTTCACCTCGATGATGGAGCTGACCCCCTTGGCCTTTCTCAAGGACCCTCCAAGATTGTTCGAGGAGATTTAATGTGGGCTCTATCAGGCGAGGCGTCTGTCCTTGTGGCCGAGTTTGTTGCAATAGACCGCGCGGTACGAAAAATAACTTTATGTCCGGTTTGGAGACCGGATTGTGATCTATAGCGACTCACAAAGTGCCCTGAGTGCTCTCGGGGCACTGCTACCGCGAGCCGGGTGGATGTCGAGCTTATTTGGTGCAGCTTCCTGGACATGTTTGAATTGCGGGGAATGAGGGCGCCAAAGAGTCCGCGAGGATTGAGCGACCAGACCAGAGTTTCGCTCTTCCTCAGACCGACTGCATTACAGGAACCAGGGCAGCCCTCTTAGCTGCCTGCCAAAGAAGATGGGAGACGGCCGAGGGGAACTTAAAGTTTCGTGCAATTGAGCTACGACCGTTTTCATTCACCTCCTCCCAATGCCGCGACGGCTTCAGGTCGCTTTCTTTCGTCTGCGAATTGGTGCATATTCCGAGCTACACCGCCATTTGATGGAGCGCTCGCCTGTTCGTCACATTCTTGTCTAATATCATCTCGCACGTTACCTTTTCCCGTACCAGGACTAGCCGGGTCGCTACTGCTTGTTCCTTGTACCCGGGACGGATTTATGTACACACAGACTTACGGACTATCTAACTTTTTGGAGGAGGTTGGCCTCCATTTGAGTCTTTGGTAATGGTCGCCAGATCCTACGCCGGAGCGTGCTTTACTCTTCCTGCTTTGTTTGTTTTGAGTATTAGTGTCTTTTCCACTGTTGTTTTTTAATCCAGCCTAGCGTTAGGCTGTTGGATGTTTATGGCGATTTAAGGCCTAATAGGCAGTTGCTAGATTACCGCTGAAAAAAGATTTGGTTGATGGGAGTAGTTTTTCTCCTTCCTTAAAACCGGCAAAGATAGTTTAAATCCCGATAACTACCGGCCTATCTTCCTCACGATCTACCTGGTCAAACTGTTAGAGAAAATGGTTAACGGCAGTTGGTATGGTTTTTAGAAGTTAATAACCTATCAATGTGGTTTTTGTAAGCACCATAGTACATAATACAACTGACCTTGTACGCTTTTAGACTGTAATACGGGAATCTTTTACAAATAGATACCATTTATTATCAATCTTCTTCGACATTGAGAAAACTGGCCACACGGAATGCTACAACTGTATCCTTAGGGAATGTGGGGGTCTTTTAACAACCTTGTTTTTGTTTTTTTATCTTCCTGTAATTTCAAAGTCCACATTGGAGAAAAAAATGACAGTCTTTCGTAGACAACTTGGCGCTTATTTTTGCGCGTCTCGTCGCACTTCTTCGACAGCTCACCGTTTACAGTTGGCTACCTACACGGTATCCAAACGAGTATTTTCCGTTTTTCTGTGAGTTGCTGAGTTTAAGTTTTGAGGTATGATTCTTGACACAATTAATCTGGCTACCATTTACATCGCTTCAGTTCCACCTGCATGAAGACACTAGATATTTTGAATTTCCTTCATGGGGTAGCGACAGACGTACACTATTCTAAATCGGATTGCGGCTACCATGTGTACTCTTCCGTATTACCAATGGTCTTATATTATTGGCCTTCATCCGAAACACGGGTGTTAGACTTTCCAACGATGCCTTTTAACCTATGCTTCTAGGAGTGTGTGTTAGCCTCACCTTCATCGTCGATAAATACATCCTACTTTGAACAAATTTCAACAAATTTACTTTCTTTTTCAGGGATCAGTTTGTGTATACAGTGAAGTATACATTCTAAAAATCCCCGCCCCCCTCGAGGTTTTCGGGGATTTTCTCAATCGGAAGACGACTTAAACTGATAATTGCCGAGAAGAGATTATATGACTACCTCGTCGTATCACGCTGAGATCTGTATGTTCTACAGGGCATTACAGCTGATACCCGAGGGCAACTAGAAATCAAAACTGGAGAGCGCTGCTTTTCAACATTTTCTAGAGAGAAAATTTGTTATTTCTCCCTAATGGTCTCACCATGGGATTAGCATAGCATCTCGACTGGGCCAAAGATTTTCAAGGTGGAATTCCAATTTCAACTTCGCTTAAAAATGCATGAAAGATGAGTATTATGCGTGCTAAATTTTTCAACCTATTTTCAGACTTCTTTTCTAGTTTTCGCAAATGGTGGTTATTCGTGGTCAACACAATCCTGTTTTAGTCAGTTTTACATCGCCAATGACCTTATGATGAGGCATCTCTAGGATGAAGAATCCTAGAAGAAATACTACATTTGTGACAAAAACATCTCACCAATGCTGTCAACAAGTCCTTTAAAAATGAAAAAACAAATAGTATTTTGTTTGTACCTTAAAGCGGCTCTCTTCATCACCTTACATTTATTGGTTTCGACTTGGTATTGGGCGAATGTTCCTTCGCCCCTGATTAAAGTCTGCCCTTACAGCTACGATGAACTCGATAGATCTGTGAAATTAATCTGAAGTGTGCAAGCTTCGGGCATTTAGTGAATGTGTTGGCTGTTCTCTGGGAGGGTGGATGACTGCCGATTGATTCACATGCGTCTTACTCAGCGAAAACTTATCATTATCGACGCAAGAAAAATGCAAGTTGGGGCGGGCTGAGAACAGACGGGCTATCAATGAAAGAAAGTGAACAGACTACGGCGAATTTGGGGTGGGGTCGGCAAGAATAAAAAAAAAGTGTTCTGTGCTACCATCGGAACAGGAAAGAAGCTGTGACGGGGGATGGCGTAAATTTGGGTACTTGAGTTCGTGGAACACGGTGAGGCTGGGGCTGGTAAGGTAGGTGGTACAGCAGGAACATCCCTCCCCGCCGTAACAACGCAAAACTCCATTGAACAACTACTCCGAGCCACTCCAAGAAATCATTCCAGAAACAACACTGCATCCAAACTTTGCCAATGATATTCGATCAGATATCGACTCAGGAGAAAAAGCCCTTCCACGCTACCAACGGATCGCCCTGGCATGGTTCCGGTGCGACCAATGCCCCAAACTAAATAAAAATACTGCATTGACTTTACATACAGACTACTCTCACAGCCACCAGGAATGGACAGTTCAATATCTACAGTATTTACAACGTAACCGATGAAAACGCAGCTGAGACAAAACCCTGTCGACAATCGGTCGATGGGGTTAATCACAGCTGCCGGTCTAGGTTTTTTTTTTTAAAGCCGCCCATCTGGCGACTCCACCGAGGGCATAAGTCTCCGTAATCATTTATAGCCTATACAGAGGTTAGATTAAGAGAAACTAAAATCTGCGAAACAAAACAACTGCAAGAAGAAGGAAGCAGGTTCGGGGGGAACCCTTCCACCGGTTGAAGGTGTTCGTTAATTTTCTTCGTTATCTCCGACAACAAAGGAGGGGAAGGCCGCGCTTGGAGGCGTATTTCCAAGGAACCATACCATACTGACAATACAAACTCTACTAACTAACTAGTACTAGTATAAACACCTGTTGAACAAATCTATCAGAAACGTTATGCCTCGCCCACTCTGGTATCGAAGCATTGCGTACGGGACATCGTCCGGACCAGGGGCAGTGTCCGCGCACGAAGCGAGAGTAGAACGCAATTCACTCAATGTAAGGCTGTCGTTAAAGAATGCTCCGCCTGTGGAGGTAAAGTCCAGTCTGCGGCCTTACGTGACATCACAACGCGCATTAAATGCTGGCGGAGCAGCATCCCGGCTAGATAATGTGTAAAAAGCGGTCGCGAAGATCCCCGACAAGCACGCGGGGTCCGAGATTGTAGTCCTATTCTCGTGGAGAAGGGAAGGCAGGTCCTGCGAGAACTCCCCTCCCCCCGAATCCTTTTGACTCGCTTCCGCACCTTTGCTAGAGGGGTCTTCCCGTTAAGTTAAGAAACGTATGCCCGCCAGGAAGAGTGGCGGACGTGCTTCGAAACAACACAACCCAGCCGACAGTGAAATCGTTCGCGGGGCGGGGGAGGGGCATGTAGGTATAACGCTTCCTCTTAGGGGCCGTCTCGCACTCTATGACCACCACTAAAACGTTCTCCATGCAGAACGGCCAGACGTTCTAGGAATAGTAGTTAGGCCTACGGTGATGGGGTGGCCGGAGAAGAACTCTACGGCCTCATCCACCCACCTAACTCGTCGACTAAGACAGAGAAATCAATTATTTCATGAAATACGGACCACGGGGGCGGGCTCCCAGGCGGCAGCGGCCCAGAAAATGATATTTGAATGGGAAAGTGATCACTATCATGGAGGTCATCGACTACCCCCGCATCCAAAATCAGGCTATGCATCTGCTGAGCACAAAGATAGATCAAGGCAGGAAAATGAAGTCGTTCTTGGGCAGTGAGGCGTAAACTCATCTACACTTAGGGCGCCCATCTCCAGCTCGGCAAGGACCTGACCAATTAGATTGATCCAGTACTCTTCCCATAATGGGTGTCTACCGTTCAGATTGCCGAGGAAGAGAAAGGGCATCGGCATGATGGTGGAATGTAAGCAGAAATAAGAGTATTCATCCTAGCCAGGTACAGCTGCACAGCTACTGCCTCAAAAGAGATTTTTTAGTTTGTTTATTTGATTGTGGTATCCCATCTGGCGACTGCCTACTTGGGCATAAATCGCTGTACACAAGAGTTTACTATTTGGCTATATTTAAAAAAAACAAATAACAATAACAGCGATAAAAAAGGACAAAGACTAAAAAGAAAAAAAACACGAAGGAAGCGTGCTCCGTCTCGGGAGTAGGCCCCCCTACCCCTGGCACAGGAACATGCGCCCTACAAAAAGAAACAAAAAAAAAGGTCTAATAAAGTGGAGGAGGCCAGCCTCCAAAAGTCGTAAAGTCCAAGGATCTGTGTGCACGAACGCGTCCCGAGTAGAAAGGAAGGGGGGGCGTACCCAGTCCCCGGTCAGGTAACGTGCGCGGATATCACCCAGACTCGGACATTCAACAAGAATCTGCCGAACAGCCTGGTGGGCATCGCATGCGACGCTCCACCAAATGGCGGTGCGTCACACGAGTGTGTCCTATTCGGAGACGACAAAAAGCAACCTGAAGCCGTCGCGGCATTGTGGGGCATGTCTATGGGAACGGTCGCGGAGCAATGGCACGAAACTTTAAGTTTTCGACCATCTTACATCTTTGCCAAGCTGCCCGTATTCTTACCATATAATCGGTGTGAGGAAGAGCCTAACGCTGGTCTGGTCGACCAGTCCTTGCGGATTTTTTGGCACCCTCATCCGCGCGCTCGTTTCCCACAATTCCTACATTTCTAGGAACCCAGCATAAGATAATTTTGCCTTTGCCCGGCTCTCCAAAACCATGGCGTCAAGGATATCGCGAACCAGTGGATGCGGAGATTCCAATGCCTCGAGAGTACTCAGGACGCTTTGTGAGTCGCTATAAATCACAATCCAGTCTCCGAACAAGGTACGTTGCGTTATCTCCCGTACCCAGAGGTGTATTGTAACCAGCTCGGCCTCATGCGAAGACGGACGCAGCGCCTGGAATAGCCACGCTGACTTCAAACAGGATAAACGGTATGGAAAGCGACCCCCTCTTGGGACTTTGAGCCATCCGTATACACTACCACGGTTCCAGCGGGACACGGTGTGTGCTCCAAAAGGCCGAACGCAATACTCCTGGCACTGTAGAAGCTTTTGGTGCAGAGGCCTAGCGACAAATAGTAGGAGCTGGTACCCTCCAGGGTGGCGTCCTGGGCAGAATCAGGGGGCGCCACTGGCCCGAGAGCTATACATAGCTCTCGAAAGAGTTTCCTAGCCCTAAACCCAAAGGGCTTAGGGTTTCACTGGCGTCTCTCCCTCGACATATGCATCGTCGAGATCAGCTTCGAATGCATTGAGACTTGTTGGCGGCTGAGGTAGGCACCGGGCCTGCGCTTGCAGGCGAATTATGCACGGCGCAGAGCTATTGGCATCTCCCCCGCATCGACAAGTAGGCTCTCAATGTTAGAAGTGCGGATGATACCGTTCGGCTAGGCAAAGGCCAGTGTGGTGGATTGAGTCCACCTTTAGCAATATACGCTCGCCTTCGGATGCATAAAAATCGCATCCGTAGTCGAGCTTCGAACGAACAAATGACCGATTTAATACATAATAAGGCAGTAGCCCTATCAGCGCCCCAGGCACTGAACATCATGGAACCAAGAATGTTCATGGCGCGGCTACCAGAGACACTAAGGTTGCGAATATGAGCCTCCCAGGTAAGCCGTTGGTCAAATACATGACAAAGGAAACGTTGCTAGTCTACCACTTCATTGGAGCGAATATTGAGAAAGCGTTTTAAGCCAGCGGGCTCAAAACGCAAGGTAAAATCTGAATGATTGACCTCGACGTATTCGAGGCTCCGCTATGTGTGCTTGCAATTTTGGTCTTATTCTAGGACTTCCCACCCAAGGTAATCTCTGAATGATGGGCTTCGACGTATTCGAGGCTCCGCTATGTGCGCTTGCAATTTTGGTCTTATTCTAGGACTCCCCACCCGATGAACCACCATGGCCGGACGTGGTGATCTTGGCTTGGTCCTAACCGAAACGGCAGCGGGCCTGTCCACCCGCGTGGCTCCCGTGAGAGATAAGAGCTCTTAGTGGTTTTAGTGTTACGGTTTCTTTTCTTTTCAGGAGAAGAGGGTGGAGAATAAACCCGCTCCATCCCCCCGTGGAAGGAGCACCCCGACCAGATGGACCAGCCTTATCAAGATCCTTCTCTGAAATAGAGAACGTCTTGGCTGTCACAAGGGCACCAGACGGGGGAGGGGATACCACCTCTTCTGAGTCCTCGGGGACCTGGGGATCTAGGCCGCCTGAGGAGAAGCTTGCACAGGGGCGGACTCTTCAATAGGTTCGAATACGGGCTCAGTGCCAAGCACAGAGCCCGTATTCGAACCTATTGAAGATCCTACTGTCTATCACTGGGTCACATTAGGGGCCATATCCATATCAGGGTGGGCTTCCATGTGACCAACTTTCCCACCACCTCAAGACATCACGGATCCCATGCGAGGTACCTTTTGTCTGGTCTTAGGCCGGCGAAGCGGCATCCATCGGGGGAGCGAGGGGTCGCGTATAGTAACCCCCTATAAACTTGATAAGCTTGCCAGCAGAACTTAAGAGGGCACTGGCTGAGGGGCCCTTTCATCTCTTGCGTTCATAAGCAGATCGGCCCTATTGAGCCGCTTCCACCGAGACAAACAGGTCAATTATGGGCCACTGGAGTGTTTTCTTGTGAAACAAAGAGGAGCGGGGACTGCCGCTGCTAAGAGGGAGTCGCCTTTGGGGTGCGGGGAGTCCCTTGCACCCGTTGGCCTGGAAGAGAGAAAAGCCTCCTCTCCGATCAGAGAAATTTACAGGGTCCCCTATAAAAGCATAGTGTGTGTGTGGGGGGGGGGGCTTCCTTTTCTGCCGTGGAGCTGCCCGAGGGCGTCTCAGACGGTCGTAAAAGGGAAGTGGAAATTTTTTATTTTCATCATTGGGTATGGTGAGCAGGGATATGGAGTCGGAGCTAGAGCCAGATTATTTAGAAAAGTTGAAGCTGCAGCCGGAGCCAGTCAAATTTACTAACTCCACCTCCATACACTAAAAGTCCAGCATAAAATTTCCTCTTTCTCAACAATAATAAAAATGTATCACTTTGAAAAATCCTTTTCATTATATCGCAATCTATTAAAATTAAACCATATAATTCCCCCTCCCCAACAATTAACTAAGTATTTCTTTTTTTCTTTCACATAATAATCAAAATTAATGTTTTAATATGTAATTTACAAAACTTGTTTTTGCTTAGCTTGTATAATTTATTTTCTTAAACCCCATTAAAATGGCTACTAAATCTCAAACAAAAGCAAGATTTGCCGTGTTTGAGTATTTTATTGTCTCAAATGACGAAAAACATTTTATCTGACATTGCAAGAAAGGTGATGATGATGCTGTGGAACCAAAATTTGTTTCTTGATCACTACAAGCAGCACTACCAGCTCTGATTCCAAAAGACTGACTATGACTGACAAGACATCCAATTTGCAAAGGCATCTACAGAGATTTCATCCGAAGATATATGAAATCGTCAACAAGAAAGACACTCAAGTGACTACTTCAACTAGAAATATGAAACATAGTGTTGGACAAATTTCACCAATAACAAGTTTTTTTTGGTAGCAAACAAAGTTACTGTCATATTGACCTCTGATAAATTTAAGAAGCATATTATAGAAAAGGTGGTTAAACACAGTATACCCCTGATTTTTTTTTCTCAAAACCAGCATTCTTAGGCATGAATGGAGAAATTAGGAAGATCATACTTAAGGAAGCTACGCCACAAAAAGAAGAACTTCGAAAAACTCTTAAGATTCGCTTTATGGTTCCTCAAAATGGATGGATGCACTCGACATAGAGTTAATTATTTTGCGACTTATGTCAGATTTATTAACGACTAATAAAGTGGTGACTCAAACACTGGCAGTTAAAGATACACATGCAAAACCCACAAGTGAATATCTTTTAAAATTGGTGGAAACTGTTTTACAGGATTTGAAATTAAGAAAAAACAAGTTACATTTATGCAAATGTTGAATACTATATCGTTGACATAGATAGCTATGATATGATACAATATTCTTCACGCATAAACTTTGATTGATTGAAGGGATTTTTGAATTATGAATAATGTAGGACAAAGGAAACGCTTCTCACGTGGGATGGAAAATAAATGCAACGAGTTTTTAAAGAAAATAGTATATATAAAAGAGATTAACAAAACAGATTATAATAAGTTGAATTGCGTTAAATTAGACAAGGTTGAACTTGAGTTGAAAATGACCGCGTGACGAGATGAAGTGTAACGTATAAATTTTGTAAATGTATGCTGAATGTGGAAAAATGATCTTTGATGTAGCGAATGTAATCGTTTTTGCTGCAGCGAATGTAATCATTTTGTTGTAGCGACTATAATTAGTGAATTGGGGCTGTAATGAAAGCGTGAATGGGAATTAGGATCTCTCTCTAGTATTGGGTGATTTTAGAAAATAAGTGAAGAAGGAAGTTTTTAACATACCTTAATATGACGGCGATGCGAACACAAATGAGAGTCTTTTCGCATTATTTCACAAGTGGTGAAATGCGTGTGTTTGTATTTGCGTGAAATTCTGAGAGATGTTGTTTGTATCAGTGCGTTAAATGAAATCAGTTTCTCGTCACGGAATGAATGAATTATTAAAGGTTACATAAAATAAATGAATAATTGAATTGCAAAAAGTTAAGTAAAATAAATGAATGAATTATTAAGTTATACATAAATTATATATCTAAATTTCCCAGGGGGATTTTATTATAGGTTTAGCGTACGAGAAGTGAAGGCTAGCGGCTTAAAAGCTTTGTTTGAATGACTATTTTTAGACTCAGGATGGTCGAGTGGATTCTCCACTGGCTAACAGAGGTCTAGCGACGCGGGAAGCTGTTCGCAACTCACCTACACTATTATTTTTTATTTGCCCACTTTCCTACTCCCCTCTCTCTACAATGGAGCCCAGACCCGGGATGGGGAGCGTTAGCCATTGGGTAACATTTCCAAATGCACTTAGCTTCTAAGAGGGGGGTTGTATAGCGTACGAGAATTGCAAGCGAGCGGCTTAAAAGCTTCGTTTGACTGAGTCTTTTTCGATTTAGGATGGCCGAATGGATTCGCCGCTGGCCAACAGTGGTCCAGAGACGCGGGAAGCTGTTTGGAACTCGCCTATGCTATTATTTTTTCTTTGCCCCCTTTTCTACTCTCCTCTATCTACATAGGAATGCTCAGAGGGCATTGCTATAATATGCATTATCACAGAAGATGCTTCAAATATGTTAAGTACAATTAAAAAAAATAATTCAGCAACAGTTAATGAAATGTCAAATGATGAAGAAATCTCTGAAAATGATGGTTTAATAACACTTGAAGACAAATTTTTAGATGATTTGATTGAAGAAGCTTCTAAATTATCTTTCATCCAACATCAGCGTTGTGTTGTGCATACACTACAATTAGCAATGAGAGATGGTTGAAAAGGACGCCATGTAGTAACTATGATTAGCAAAATCAGGCAAGTATCCACTGAAGCTAGAACACCAAAAATCGACTCTATTTTGAAAAGACATTCAGGTTTGGGAGCCATTTAAGATCACGAAACACGCTGGGGGAGCACCTATATGATGATCAAGCGTTTGTTAGAGATGAAACCATATCTTGAAGACCTAGCTCATAAAGATGTCTCACTCACTGAAGATGAATGGATGAAATTCTAAGAATTAGAAGGTTTGCTTCGCTTTTCTTTTTCTACCACAAAAATTATTTCAAGATGAAGATTTAACCCCTGGAGAATTCTTGCTGGCCTGGAAGGAATTATTATATCGCCTTGGTCAAACTGGTAGACTACTTGCAGATGGATTTCTATCTTCAATGAAGAGAAGGGAGGAACTACTTTTACAAAATACAATCATATTAGTTGCTGCTTATTTAGACCCAATTAACAGAGTCCTATTGAATGATGATCAGAAGGCTAAAGGAAAAACAGCACTTTATGAAATAGCTATTCGCATGAGAGGGCCGGGATCAGAAAATCGAGAAGACCAAGAAGGAAATTCAATTATAGGTAGCCAATCAGATTCTTCAAATGATAATGAAGTTTTTAAAATTATTTAGACAGAATTTAAAACGCATCAATGAAGATGGAGACAAACATCTTAATATAAAAGAAACCATATTTAAAGAAGATTTTTTGCTAAAGTTAAAGGAAGTGGAAAAATGTAACCGCTCATTAAAACTGACTATAAAAGAAGTCCTACCCCTGTATCCAGAGATTATAAGAAATGTAGCTAGGAATGTAACAGTAATGCCTCTCACCGAAGTCAGTGTAGAAAGGCTTTCTGCACTAAGAATCATAAAATGAGATTTAAGAGCATCGATGAAAGAAGACTTGGCAGAGGCAGTTTAATTTTGAGAACAATAGTGAATGAAAAATAAAGAATATGAGAAGCTAATTTTAAATTTTAAAGCGAATTTAAAATTAACAGTCAAGTATAGCATTATTAAAACTAAAAAAATATTAATTTTTATTGGAGTAAGAATATAAGTTAATAATTTTGGGGGGTTAAAGTTAACATGAAAAGGTTTTAAACTCATCCAAGTAAGTATAAAACTTTTTCATAAATTTCTTTATAATTTTCACTTAAACATTGGACTTATAGTTAACAAAGGATAGTTGTGCTGTAGACAAAAATATATGCTGTAAACTTTATATTATTATAAATAATTAAATATTATATTCTAATCAATAATAGGAGCTTAGTCATTAAAATTTAGATTAATAGCCATCTATTATGGCCTATGAATAGCACTGAGCAAAGTACAATTTGAGTGAGCCATATCAATCAATAATACAGTCGACCCTCGGCTATTCGTGGTTCGTCATCCGCGCCTTCAACTATCCGCGGAAACCTACGTACATAGTCGTAAAACGTAAGTGTTGGTTGGCTGAGACGGGACGATTCCAGCCAATCACCGTTCAGATCTCACTCGCTCGACTACAGTATGTACAGTATATGTAGCGATTTCCCGCGCTCCATTCAGTACGCATGTGTCCCACGTGTGTGAGCGGTGATTTGTGTATTTGTCGTAACTTTGCGTGTTTTATTTCTCGTTTTTCAATCGTTTTACCCTCTGAATAATTCTTGCTTTTTGCACCTTAATGTTAACAATGCCTAAGAGCCTTGCATCGTCTAGTGTTGCTAAAGACATACCTAAGCTTGCCGAAGTTGTTCGAGAGTTTGGCGTGAACGAAAGCCCAATTCGATCAATTTTAAGCTGTGAAAAGGCTATTAGAGAGAGAGAGAGAGAGAGAGAGAGTGTGTGTGTGTGTGTGTGTCAGTGAGTGTAAACCAAGTGTTGAAGACTAGCAAATCAGTGCGTGATAAGGTTCTTGTTAGGATGGAGTCCGCTTTTATTTGGATTTCTGGCGCTCGTAAAAAAGGTGTTCCTTTGGATACTAACAATGAAATAATTTAATGTGTTCTGATACTTTATTTCGTACTGTATGTGTATGAACATGACAAAACATAACTTCTTGAATTAATATGAGGAGCGTATTACGATGTTTGGGAAGGGTTGGGGGTGTTTTGGGGGTAGCGTCAACTATCCGCGGTTTTTCAATATTCATGGGGGTTCGTAGTCCCTATCCCCCGCGAATATGGGGGATCGACTATATATGGTGAAATGAAATAAAGCTGAAATCCGGAGCTGGGAGTCAGAGCTGGAGCTAGAGCTGGAGCCAGACCTGGAGCCAGTAAATTTCAAACTGTTGAACCTGGAGCTTAAGATTTAAGTATCAGCTCCTCAGCCCTGATTGTTACCCTATTACTATCACGGGACGCAATCGCTAATCACCCACGCAGCAGCCTGTTCTGCGAGGGGTGAATACGGGGCCGGCGAAGCAGGTTGCCGGTATTAGAGGCCACTCTTCCCGCTTAGTGACTTGCAGCCCATCAGCATTGTTGCTCCATCTTAGGCTTGGCGTAAAATTAATAGACTGTGAAAGAAGAGAGAAAGGGTATGTGAGAAAGGTGGGCTGAGGCAGGTTTTTACCCCCCCCCAAGCGGAGATCAAGGGTAAGGGAGCGTTGTCCCCTCCCCATCACCTTCGATCCGGGATGGTTGGATGAGAGATGCTAGCCGGTGTATACCCTGTGAAATTAGAGGCCAACCAGAGAAAGTGTTGGGAGTGCTTGAAGGGAGATTGAGGAAGCAGGGTAAGAAGAAGACAGGGTGTCAGGAAGGAGAAGAGGCTAAGGTGGGCCGGACGGGGCGCTGAGTCCTGTCAGCACGGCGGCCAGGAAAGCAAACCGGGGGAGAGAAAAGGCAAAAAGTGGCGATGAAGGTGAGATTTCACGGACACTTAGCGGGTTCGTAGGGCATGGTGAGTCTGTTATGACAGGTGGTACAGATGTGGGGATATCGCGCGACATAAGGTAGCTGAGAGTTAGCTTGGTGTGTTCGTGGTTTCTTCAGGCTATTATCCCTTCTTTATGGCAGGAGCGGTGGGAGGACAGGGCCCAGTAACCGAGGTGTGGTTTGATCGGTTGAAGTTTTGAGCGAGTCTGAGTTTGCCAGGCAGCTAGCCTTTGTGCATTGATGATCTCCGTCACGTGTAGAAGGATTAAGGAAGTGTTTTTTTGTTATTTTTTGTAAGGAACACCATCTAGCGGCTGCCTGCTTGGGCATAAGTTACCGTACACGACGCAGCCTATTAATAAGCTATATTAAGAAACAAATAACAATATGTAAATAACAAATAACAACGCTAAAAAGAACAAGGGCAAAAAAATAACAAGAAAACAAAGCAAAAGTGCAAGAAGGAGGCGCGCATCCGCGTCAGGGGTAGCCCCCTCCCTGACGCAGGAACATGCAACCTATAAAAAAAACAACAACAGTCAAATAAAGGGAAAGGAGGCCAGCCTCCTCCAAAATGTCGTAAAGTCCAAAAGACAGTGTGCACGAACCCGTCCCGAGTACAAGGGACAAGCGGTAGCTACCCCGCTCGTCCCGATCCGGGACCGGTAACGTGCGCAAAGATCAACCAGATGAGCACGGAAGGAAAGTAATGCGTGCTGGTCTGAAGGCCCACCAAGCAACTTAGTTAATTGCTTTATTAGCAAGCTCCCCAACGTGGGAGGGTATCTAGCAGAAGTTGCGGAGGTTATTTTCTCTACCGAAATCTTACACAAGAGCAATCGGACTTCCTGCATGAGAGGATTGAACTGGGAGTATTTGGACAATGCTGAAATCGTCGTTTGGCCTTCCGTGAACAGCACTAATCTGGAGGAATTACAAGGAAGTTACAAGAAAAGAAAGTACCCTAGGAGACCTTACGGTCCATTCAAAGAGGGTACCTTTGGACTAGCAATCGAGTATGCACATGCCTGCTCAATTGTTTTTAGTCCCTAGACGGCCACTTTTCAAGACTTTGTCTACTCTGGCCTTAAACTGGTCAACAGATTCACTGTTGACAACTTCCACTGGAAGTGCGTTCCACTTACCGCAAATACTGTAGGTGAAAAAATTTCCATACAGATTGCGGTTGTAACGCTTCAGTTGAAGTTTGAAGCCGTGATTGCGCGTTCTGTTCTCACGCAGTGTAAAAAATCCCGGTAGTCAACATTGTCGAACCCTCGAAGTATTTTGAAAACTTCGATGAGCTGACCACGCAATCTACGGGTTTCCAGCGAGAACAGATCTAATTCCCTTAGTCTATCCTCATAACTTTTATGTCGGATAGAGGAAATCAGTTTGGTTGCCCTAGCTTGTACGCGTTCCAACCTTGCGATGTCATTTCGAAACGGACTCCAAAATTGTACGGCATACTCCAGATGCGGCCGAAAGAGGGAGTTGTACAGACAAAGTACTATCTCCCTGTTACGGTATCCAAACTGGCGCTTTATGTAGCCTAACATCCTTTGGGCTTTCTTCTCTGCCTCGATGCACTGTTTCGAGAACTTGAGGTCACTAGTGATAGTTACACCCAAGTCCTTCTCCATGTCACTCGATTCAAGGGCAGTTTCCTTAAGGAAGTACTGAGATTTGGGGTTTCGTTGGCCGATATGCATTACTTTGCATTTGTTCACGTTGAAAGGCATTTGCCACGTGTCCGACCACTCCCCAATCCTCTGAAGGTCTTCTTGGAGGCTGGCAGTGTTCCCCTCCTTTGCCACATTGATACCAAGCTTGGTGTCGTCGGCAAATTTGGAGATTTTGGCAACCATGTCTCCGTCCATGTCGTTGACATAGATAATAAACAGTAGTGTTCCCAGGACGGAACCTTGAGGGACACCGCTAGATACGGGCGCCCATTCAGGGGCCCAACGATTCACCACTACGCGTTGCCGTCTGTCACTTATCCAGCTCCCTATCCAACCTGCTACCTTGCCGCCTATGCCCTGCGCACGCACTTTCCGCAGAAGGCGGTGGTGTGGTACCTTGTCAAAGGCCTTTTGGAAGTCAAGGTACACAACATCCACCGCCTTGTCTCAATCATGCTCACTGAGAGAGAGAGAGAGAGAGAGAGAGAGAGAGAGAGAGAGAGAGAGAGAGAGAGAGAGAGAGAGAGAGAGAGAGAGAGAGAGAGAGAGAGAGAGAGAGAGAGAGAGAGAGAGAGAGAGAGAGAGAGAGAGAGAGAGAGAGAGAGAGAGAGAGAGAGAGAGAGAGAGAGAGAGAGAGAGAGAGAGAGAGAGAGAGAGAGAGAGAGAGAGAGAGAGAGAGAGAGAGAGAGAGAGAGAGAGAGAGAGAGAGAGTGTTACATAGAGTTACATAGATACACAGATCACACGGGCCTTACGGCCCAGACTAAGGTGATCTGGCCTTAAATCTACTGCCACTTACACATAGAATAGTAGAAGTAAAGGATAGAAAAGTTTTAGGCTCTCCCCACCCTCCACTCCCTCCGGCAAAAGCCGTACATGAAATAATTTGGGAAAAGTACCTTGCAGGTGTAAGAAGACAGTACCTGAATGTAATTTGCATTGAATAGTAATTAAATGAAATGAATATGAAAACCACTTACATAAACCTAAAAGATTTATATTTTTGTAATATTATTTTATTTTGTAGCTTATGCTAAACAATTCCAATATTTGTTAAGTGTTTGTCTAATCTCATTTTAAATCAATCTATAGTTCTGCTGTCCACTACTGCGTTTGGCAAATTATTCCAATCATTAATAATCGAGTAAGTGAAGAAGTTTTTTATTACATCCATAGTGGCTCTTTTACCCTGAAGTTTTGAATCATGTCCACGGGTGGGACACTCCCCTGTCAGTGTGAACAAGTTATTGGCATTAACGTTGTTAAATCCTTCAAGTATTTTGAAGCACTCTATAAGCTGCCCCCTTAGTCTTCGTTTTCTGACGGAAAATAGATTGAGTTTTTTTAGCCTCTCGTGGTAAGGTTTGTTACGTACTGACGGGATAAGTTTTGTCGCTCTGTGTTGTACAGCTTCTAATTTATCTATGTCTTTTATTAAGTAAGGGGCCCAGAACTGTACAGCGTATTCGAGATGGGGCCTGACAATACTTTTATATAGTGGCATAATTATCTCCTCGCTTTTATAAGTAAAGTTTCTTTTTATAAATCCTAGTGCTGTGTTAGCTTTGTTTGCAGCAGCTGCGCATTGGTTTGATGTTTTTAAGTTTTCTGTAATTATTACTCCTAAATCTTTAACCTGCGGGGTTGTGTTTATTAAGCCGCCTTGCATTGTATAGGTGTATTTTTTGTTTTTTGTTCCGCACAGAAGAATTTGGCATTTGTAGATATTAAATGGCATTTGCCATTTCTCAGACCATTCGGTAATTTTATTTATATCAGCCTGCAGGCTAGCCCTGTCATCTTCGCATAATACTGAGTTACCTATTTTCGTGTCATCTGCAAATTTAGATATGATATTATTTATTCCAACGTCTATGTCATTGATGTATATAGTAAATAAAATAGGCCCCAGGACTGATCCCTGGAGAACACCGCTGGTAACAGATACCCAGTCCGATTCCACGCCATTTATTATCACTCTCTGCTTCCTGTTTTTTAACCAGCTACTAATCCATCCGTATATATTACCGTTAATTCCTAGCGTACGCACTTTGTTCATGAGTTTCTGATGGGGAATTTTGTCAAATGCCTTTTTGAAATCTAGGTAAATTATATCTAATGATTTAGTATCGTTATATAGGTTGAAAAGGTTATGGTAAAAGTCAATTAGGTTTGTTAAGCACGATCTCTTAGACCTAAAACCATGCTGGCTATCACGTATAAGGTTATTGTTTTCGAGGAACTCTACTAGCTTGTCTCTAATGATCGTTTCGAGCAACTTTCCAACTATTGAGGTTAAGCTAATGGGTTTGTAATTACTGGCCTGGTTTTTACATCCCTTCTTAAAGATAGGTGTGACGTTAGCTTCCCTCCAATCATCAGGGACGACCCCATGCTCGAAAGATTTGTTAAAAATGAGAGCAAGTGACTCTGCTAACTCATTATGGACATGTTTTAAGATTCTTGGGTAAAATTTATCAGGACCAGGAGTCTTGTACGAGTTCATTTTCTTTAATTTATCAATTACTAGTTGCGGATTTACTTCCAGGCTCCTTAGTGATGGGTGTCTGACCTGTATAGACTCGTTGTTATCGTTATTAGTATATCCTAAGGTGAAGACTGAACTAAAAAACTCGTTTAAGATATTAGCCATACCCATATCATCTGAAATAATTTCACCCAACTGGTTTTTCAAGGGGCCAATCCCGCTTCTCATTTGCCTATTTCTATTGATATAAGTATAGAAGTGTTTGGGATTAGTGGTGCTTGCTTTCGCTATCTCGATTTCGTATTGACGTTTCGTTGATCTTATGAGTGTTTTAACCTTTCTTCTGCTAGTGTTATATTGTTAAAGAGAGAGAGAGAGAGAGAGAGAGAGAGAGAGAGAGAGAGAGAGAGAGAGAGAGAGAGAGAGAGTGTGTGTGTGTGTGTGTGTGTGACAACAAGGAGTAACAACAAGGAAAGAAGGTACCCTAGGAGACCTTACGGTCCATTCAAAGAGGGTACCTTTGGACTAGCAATCGAGCGGGCACAAGGCTGCTCAATTGTTTTGCGTCCCTAAACGGCCACTTTTCAAGACTTTGTCTAGTCCTGACTTGAACTGGTCAACAGATTCACTGTTGACAACTTCCACTGGAAGTGCGTTCCACATACCGCAGATACTGTAAGTGAAAAAATTTCCACACACATTGCGGTTGTAACGCTTCAGTTCAAGTTTGAAGCCGTGATTGGGCGTTCTGTTCTCACTCAGTGTGAAAATATCCCGGTAGTCAACATTGTCGAACCCTCGAAGTATTTTGAAAACTTCGATGAGCTGACCACGCTGTCTACGGGTTTCCAGCGAGAACCGATCTAATTCCCTTAGTCTATCCACATAACTTTTATGTCGGATAGAGGGAATGAGCTTGGTTGCCCTGGCTTGTACGCGTTCCAATCTCGCGATGTCCTTTCGCAATGAAGGACTCCAAAATTGTACGGCATACTCCAGGTGCGGTCGGACAAGTGAGTTGTACAGGCACAGTACAATCTCCTGGTTCTGATAACCAAACTGGCGCTTAATATAGCCTAGCATCCTTTGGGCCTTTTTCTCCGCCTCAATGCACTGTTTTGAGAACTTGAGGTCACTAGTGATAGTAACACCCAAGTCCTTCTCAGTGTCACTCGATTCAAGAGCAGTGCCCTTAAGGATATACTGAGATTGAGGGTTTCTGTGGCCGATATGCATAACTTTGCATTTGCCCACGTTAAAAGGGATTTGCCACGTGTCCGACCACTCCCCAATCTTCCCAAGATCTTCCTGCAGGCGGGCAGTATTTCCATCCTTTGCAACGTTCATACCAAGCTTGGTATCGTCGGCAAATTTGAAAATCTTCGCAACCATGTCACCGTCCATGTCGTTGACGTAGATGATGAATAGTAGTGGTCCCAGGACAGAACCTTGAGGCACCCCGCTAGTAACGGGCACCCACTCAGAAGACTACCCATTCACCACCACCCGTTGCCGTCTGCCACTTAGCCAGTTCTCGATCCAGCCGGCTACCTTTCCGTCTATGCCAAGCGCTCGCACTTTCCGGAGAAGGCGGCGGTGTGGTACCTTATCAAAGGCTTTCTGAAAGTCTAAGTAAACCACATCCACCGCCTTGTCCCGATCGTGCTCACTGAACACGAAGTGGAAGAATTCCACAAGGTTCGTCAGGCATGACCGTTGCCTTCGGAAGCCGTGCTGGGAACTCCTCAGTAGCAGGTTTGACTCTAAATACGACGTTATTTTCTCCACCATCATGCTTTCCATGAGTTTACCGACTATCGAAGTCAGACTGATAGGTCGGTAGTTTGACGGATGGCTGGAGGATCCTTTCTTGAAGATCGGAGTCACCTCCGCCTCACGCCAGTCTCTAGGAACGCATCCGGTCCGGATTGACATGTTAAAGATAGCGCACAGATGTCGTGATACTTCATCGCACACTTCCTTCAACACTTTAGGTAGAAACCCGTCCGGTCCAGGGGACTTATTCGTCTTTAGGTCAGCGATCTTTTTCTTTATTTCTCCTTCGGTGAAGTCCATTGCATCCAGCTTTTCCCCCGAGTAAGAATGCGTCGGCTGGGGAATGGGACCACACTCTTCAGTAAACACTGAAGAGAAGTAGTCGTTGAGGAGGTTGGCATTTTCTGCATCTGAATGCTTTAATGTCCCCTCCTCATTCCTCAAAGGGCCAATCGTTCGACGGATTGGTTTACGGCTGTTCACATATCCAATAAACTCCTTGGGATTCTCTTTACAGAGTCTCGCCACTCGGAGTTCCTCAGACCGCTTAGCCGCCCTTATGCTGGACTTCACTCTCCTGGCTAGCTTCCGGTATTCGTCAAAGTCACCCGAGATCTTCGATTGCCGGTACACATTTCTCTTCTCCCTAAGCAGTTGGCCGATTTCTCGATTAGACCACTTTGGTTGAACAGAAGACTGACGGGGGCATTTCAGAGGGATAAAACGCGATTGAAGACTCATGAATGTGGTTTTGAAACTGTTCCAAGAGTCTTCAACAGCATCGCACTCCTCTAGCCTCGCGTCAGTCAGTCCCACGCGTAGACTTGCAAAGTCTGCTCTTCTCAAATCCAGTTTCCTTGATTTACTAGTTGCAGGCTCTGCCTTGGGGACTTTGACTACAAATCTAATTAGTCGGTGGTCACTGCCACCGAGCTCTTCGCCAACAGAGAGGTCCTCAACGATGTCATCCTCAGAGGTGAAAACCAAGTCGAGGATATTGTCTCCTCTCGTTGGCTCTCTCACCCATTGAGTCAGTAACTCGTTGTTCGTGAACTCCAGGAGTAGTGCGTTCTCGCCACAGGGTTCTCTGGTTTCCCAGTCAACTTGTGTGTTGAAATCACCCATGACGATACACACTCTGTCTTTTACAAGTTCTCCTAGTAGCTGGTACAGATTTCTGTCCTTTTCAACGAGTTTGGCAGGAGGTCTATAAAGCACCAGGGTCCTGTATTTGGCAGGACCTATCTCTAGGTCAACACCTAGTAGTTCATGGTCGGATACGATGTTGCAATCCGTCGAGTTGAGAGTATCCTTGACATACAACATCACACCGCCACCCTCTCTGTCTGGCCTATCTTTCAAGAAGAGCTGGTATTCGGGAATCGTGAATTCACCTTCAAAATCTCGGCTTGAGGTTTTTATCCACGACTCCGTTATGGCCACCATCTCCAGGTCTTCTGTTGCTACGAGGCCACGAAGTTCTAGAAACTTGTTTCTGATAGACCTCGCATTAAACAGAAGAACTTTTAGGGAGTCCCCGACTGTAGGACTCCCTACGCTCTTCCGTTTCCCGCTTTCTTTCTCTGTAGCGGGATCACTCCACTCTTTGTGACTTCATAAAAGGTCGTTCCTGGAGTAACACGGGTGTACTGGCGTACGTCCTCCTTTACTCGGGGTCTGACACTTCTTTGGGTCCGCTCCACAACATCCTGGATCATGTTTGCGAGTGCAGCTTTCCCTTTAAAGGAAAGATGCACTCCGTCCCTTTTGTACAGGTCATTTCTCCCGTAAAAGGTGCGGTAGGGGTCTACAAAAAAGACTCCTTGCGCCGTACAAAGATCTCCCAGGCGTTGGTTTATGGAGACGTTCCTCGCGTGAGCATTGCGGGATGGACCTCGTCTTAGGAGTATCCCGACCACGACACGTCTGCGGGTTTTTAGCCCACAGTCGTCAACTCCTCCCATAACCGTGGTCAGGATCTTCCCGCTGGCGCCTACATTGCCTCCTCGTAGGTAGAGATCGTTGCCACTTGCCATGAGGGCAACTACTGAGTTCTCAGAGATGTGAGATTTCTCAGCCTCCACCCTTATTTCTCCGTTCCCCTTTCCTGGAAGGCAGCTTACCTTCACACTGGTGCGAAGGCGGGCCGCTAGCAAGGGTTGTAGATCCCGCGCTTGGGAGTCACCGATCACGATGACCCTCGCGCATTTGGGTTCAGAGGACAGAGGCTTCCCTTTCAGTATGGGCTCTTTCGATTCCTCTTTCTTCCCCACTTTTTTTGTTTTTTTCTTGTTCGTTTTTTCTTCCGTTTCTACTTTCTCTTCTGTTTTTCCTTTCTTACTCTTCCTTTTCTTCTTTTTGACGCCCTGAGTAACCCCAGCAGCTGCTGGCTCTGGGACGTCGGATGGTTGGCCTATCTCTATCGACGCGGTGCATGAGGGCCCAACAGAGGAGCCATCCGCGTCGTTGGGAGTTTCTTGTTGCTGTTGCTGTCCATTGGTGGCTTTAATCTCTGAAATGATGGCTTCGAGATGACGGATTTGAGTCACATGCTCAGACTCGAGGATTTTCACCTTTTCTTCCAGCCGTCGTGTTTTTTCCTCAGAAGATTTAAAAAGTTCCTTAAGCTCCTGAAGTTCTGCCCTAAGGACGCAGTCCGTGTAGATACTTCCAGGGTGGCATTTTGAGAAACACCCCTCCGGAAAATCTACGCACCACTTGTCCTTTTGGCATGTCGAGCAGGTATACTTTAACGCACCAGGTCCTTTCTTTCCAGTCATGCTGAACACTTTATAACTTTGAATACTTTGTGACCACTCAATAAAAAAGAAAGGGGGTGGTGAGTTCGCCCCGCGTGAGTCGCTCCCGCCTATCGATCAGAGAGGTTTCGGATCTTTCAGAAGGCACGCTCCTTGTGCTGCTGTTCGTCCGACCGAGTCGTCAAACCTCGGCGTGCCGTGGCTCCCAACCAAGCAGCACTGACTGTCCCCGAAGGGGCCATCGATTTCTCACCAGGTGAACAACGGAGCACACCCCGTACTAAACTCCTATTAGTTCCCTTCACGACGGCCAAGATCTCGGAGCAGCGTTCAGTGGATATCCCGCCACACCAAGAGACTCGACCCAAGGCTTTTTATTGGCCTGGCAACCAACATGGGAACAAAGGGCCGTCACCACGGACCAATGCTACCAGAGGCACCCGTCAATGGTCACTGGGAATGGTCAATAATTATGCGCCAGGAAAGGGGTCACCGGGGCACTACCCTCATCCCATTCATCGTGCCCCAACGCCTAAGACCCCTCAAGTCTTAGTCTCCCGCAACCAGTGAGCGTCGATTGGCGTTGTTTATAGAGGTTCCAAAGCCTCTCTTCTGACGCATGAGGTAGCTGCCAGGTCCTTATATGTAGATAGAGGGACAAAAGGGTAAGAGTGACATGATAGGTATAGGGGTTGTTTTTTTGTTGTTTTTTTCTTTTTGTATAAGTAGAAGAAATAGGATTAATTTTTAAAGAAAGATGAAGGATAGAGTAGGATAAAAAAAAGAAAAGACGCACTTAGTCTGGAACCAAAATTCCGACCAAATCGACAAGGGAAACCCTGCCAGGGGTGCCAGAAGATAGGTACCCCCGCCGACATAGCTCGAAAAGTCAAGGGTACGCACAAGCTCTCTTCCCGCGACAAGGGGGCGTGACCTCTCTCTACTTTCTTTATGAGAGAGAGAGAGAGAGAGAGAGAGAGAGAGACAGACCCGCGACAAGGATATATATATATATATATATATATATATATATATATATATATACAGGAGTGAATAGGCAAATAGTATGGAGGTTCTATCGATCGCCTACAGCTCTGCCATCTACGATGAGCAACCACGAGGATGGCGGAAAGAAAGTAAGCGCAGAGCCATCGTATCCACCATAACGACAACAAAGGATTCATGGACTGAACGACAGCCCTTGATAAAGATGGTTGTAGCCTGAGAGGGGGGATCCTACCAAAGAAGAGAGAATCTTTGCTCACTGTTCAATAAAGACTACACATTACTTTTTTTTCCAGAGGCTTGCTACTGACCAAGAGTGAAATGCTCTTGTACCTAGTCTAAGACCCCTCTGCAAAATTGGATGAGGGCGGGTGATGGTCAAGGGTAATACAAAGTTGTACACCGCACACCCAAAAACGTGTTTCGACATAACAAAAGTCTGTATAATTTAATGATAATAATGCGCAGTCGTCGGTGAACCATATAATGTGGGAGTGTATTACAGATGATTTAGATGGTTAAGAGGGAACTTGGTAGCAGGAATAAGGTGAGACGTGAAGCTCCCATATTATGAGCTTCTCATCCACGATGAAGCCTAGAAACAGTATGGTTTTGCCGGTTTGGGTTTTCCAAATATAAATAAGGTCGTAGTTTCGATTTTCATTTAAACGAGAACGAAAGAAGATACAGGAAGCCTTGTTTCGGGAGAAGAGGAATCTTTGAGGACCAGCCGCAATGATGGCTAGGTAGACCTATTTCGAGACCTTGGGAAGAGACCTAGCAATTTAGTAAATCACCAGGTTGTTAATGTAGAGTGTGCTGTTATTTCGATGAGGAAAATAAGAAGCGACCATGTTCATCTTAAAGGAGAATATGAAAAAGCTAGGACCGAACCCTAGAGAACGCCCTCCTCTGGTAAAGGGCTTGAGTTAGAGAAACCTGCACATATCTGTTCAATGAAGATGGGTAGGAATCCACTAAGTCGAGGGAGAATAAATCATTGGTAATAGAGGAATGCGAATAGCGTCGTAAACTTTGTGGATTTCAAAAGATGAAGCCAGCTTGGCGCTAGGGCGCAGAAATACCTTTTTAACGTAGTGACTAAACCAGAGAAGGCTATCCAACAGCAGGTCATAGCTATGAGAGGGTAGGATGAAACGCCCGAGTAATATATCTCTATATCAGTCGCGACTCCGGCACTCGGGCTGTTCGTGCTTAGCCCGAGTATAGATTTAGTAAAGTGAACGTGTATTTGCAAGCTGATATAATTTCTGTCAACATTGACTTCAAGTAAGTAATTGGATCCAATAACTTGGGCTCCTTTTATTGAGCCTGGTCGCAATTCATATATTTTCGTTCAGCGTCTAGTTGTCGTCGTAGAGGTGCCATGTGTCAAAAAATATCATTCGTAGCAGACGTTCTCTCGACATCGTTCACACGGGCTTGACTCTGGCTCAGAAGTTATAGCCCGAGTTGTTATCTATAGTTGTAAAAGTTAAAAGTAATTAAATTTCTTTGGAAACAATAGATTTTTATGGAGATTAGGATATAAAATCCATTTTATGGAAGATTTCTGTTTTACAATATTCTTAAAGACACGAAAAATTATTCACCAGCTCGGGCTAATACGAACGAGCCTGGTAGGTGTAAAAGACTACCGGGCATCTCTTGTCAAGAGTACAGTACAGGCGACAGTCAGATCGATATCTGGCTAATGTTTATTGTGCACGCCGCTGTCGTCATTTGATTGCCGTTATTTTGTGGGTCTGTGTGTAAAGATCAGATATGTTTTGAAGGATTGTTTTATTTTCACCCTTAACTTAGAAATGGAGAAAGACATAGTGTTAGATATAAAAAAAATAAGCTATTTGGGGCTATAAATATTGCGGAAAAACGTGAAATTCTTCGAGCAGGCAGGCCGACTTCTGTCCTATTGTTAAATTATCAGTGAACATATAAGTCTGCGGTGTGCATTACGTCTCTTACCTTCTTTTATACATGTGTCTTATGCGAAATCTGTGATTAGCCCGAGTGACGCTGATGACCTGGAGTCGCCCCTGATATATATATATATATATATATATATATATATATATATATATATATATATATATATATATATATTCAGCCCACCACAAGAAAGAGAAGGAATAATTTTTTCTTCGGTAAAAGTTATTTCATAATTTGAAAATATTCGTACTGGGGTGGGATTCGAACCAAGCACAATGAGGCAGCGTGATTTCAATCAAAGTGAGCCTTTAAACAGTTAGTTACGGATTTTTTCTCATTATTTCTCTCTCATGAGATATATATATATATATATATATATATATATATATATATATATATATATATATATATATATATATATATATATATATATATATATATATATATATATATATGCAAATTTTGTTGTGTTGAAGACCATGGTGTATTTCGCCTTAATTAATTTCCTTTGGCAACTTTCTCCTTTTCTAACTATTCTAAAGGTCCTCTAACGACCTCCTTGCCTCCCCCTTACCTTTCTTTAAAAGACCTCCAAGCCCCTCCTTCCTTATTTTACCTTCCCCATTTTTATACGATCAGCCATCGAACGGATTTTAGGGTCTTGGTTAATCTTGATTTTATATTTCTATAAGCTTCTATCTTGATACAGACTTCATTGTATTGTAGCGAAATTAATCTGGAAGAAGAAAGATCAAGAGAGAAGAAAGAGTTGTTGGGTGTGAAGAAGGGTAGAATGAGGAACAGAGGCAAGTATAATGGAGTATTATAAAAATGAATGATAGGAATCTTTTGAAGGTACAGCGATATCGATTCCTCCTTTGGTATTTATTATAAAAGTCACTGCCGTTATTCCCAGCAATGTTTTGAAGAGCATTTGTCTAGAAATTTTTAGAATTAGGATATCTGAGAGTGTAAATTGATAGGATGCGCAACTCTCCTAAACATTCGCTTGTTGGAAAGTAGGGACGTGCCCTTGAAGTGTCTTATGCCACCTACCTACCCTGGACTTTTGCCCCCACTTGAATCCTTTTTCAATTTCTCCCTCCATTAATGATCAAAGTGATTATTTCCACAGCGATAGAATAAATTAATATTTAAAGGATTAATATGAAGCCAATCACAGGGACAGATTCTCACTGACATTTTAGTCGCGTGTGACTCTACATCTCAGTATGTCGATCGGTCGGGCCCAGTTTTGCTTTTCTTTTTTTTTGGTAATAACATAGTAACTATTCGGCCGATTCAAACGAAATTTGAAACTCATATGTAGTTGTACATTCTCTTTCAAATGATATAATTGCCAAGGTTCTCCCAAGGTTAGCCAGAGAATTATTTTGCAATAACATTATAACTATTCGACCGATTCTAACGAAATTTGAACCCTTATGTTGACTTACATTCTCTTTAGAATGATATAATTGCCAAAGTCCTCCAAAGATTAGTCCAGGAAATATTGAAAGTTTTGAAGGTCGTAAGGTCATAAATAAGAATAATTAGTGAGAGCAAGCGAATTCGGGGTAAATGGAATTTATCTGACCTATGGATAGGGTTGCCAACCGTCCTTTATTAGAAAGGACAGTACTTTATTTAACTTTCTTGTCCTTGTCTTTTTTCAGTTTAGAAAGGACACCAAATGTCCTTTAGTTTGAAAATCATGATAATTTATCTTAGTAACTTAGGTGAGTACTAGGATTATTATTTAATTGTAAGTAGGTGATATAGGCCCTTATATTTTCATATTAAATATATATTTTGACAAAATATAGAGGATGACTGAGGCTATCGAAGAAACGATTGTGGTCGTGAAGGGTGTATGCAGTTACAGAGAGACTTGAAATAGCTGATTGCATGGGTCGATAAATCATAAGTGCAAGATGGAATTCAATTTTAAGAAGTGTAAGACAATGCATATTGGTAAGAATAATAGAGGTTTTGTATGAGATAGAAGGCAGTTGGCGTGATTGTGTCAGTGAAGAGAAAGTCTTAGAAGTAATTATTAGTAATGTTTCAAAGATTCCAGACAATGCTTAGAAGCACGGAACAGGGCAAATAGAATGCTGAGGACAATTAAGAGAAATGTTAGCAATAAAAACAAGGAAGCGATTAATTACAAAGCTGTATAATGCCTATGTTAGACCACATATTGAGTACTGTATCCAAGCATGGGCACCTCATTATTAACAAGATTTAGAAATATTGGAGGGTGTGCCGTGAAGAGTTCCTAAGCTTATATCTTGGTTCCAAAAATTAAGCTATGAGACCAGGCTACAAAAACGGGATATTTTTCGGTTAAGAAGAGAATGCTGAGTGAGGATCTGATTCAGCTATTTAAATTTTGTTCAGGTTTGGAGCATATTAATCGTGAAGATTTCTTGAGTGACACTGGAAGTGTTACTCCTGGACATCAATTTAAAATTAAGAGGCAATTTGTTAGGACAGATGTAGACAATTTTCTTTTTAGCAATAAGGTGGTTGATGCTTGGGGTGATTTGCCTCCAGAACTCATTAATTATTTGACTCATTCTGGGTTTAAGACAAAATTAGACAAGAGATTGAGGGATAGGCCATATGGGTATATACGAGGGGCGGTCAATAAGTTTTGCGAATCGGTAGGGCAAAACAGAGGAAGGGGGATGGCTGTTTGTGGGGGTGTTAGGACAAGTTATAGCAAGTCAGGAACTGCAGCCGCACGCTCCTGCCTCGTCTATTTAAGAAGCAGTAGCTGATCGCAGATCATCAGTCACAAATTATTCAACAATGGAAAAGGTTGAGAACCGCGCAGTGATCAAGTTTTTGACCAAGGAAGGCAAGAATGCAAAAGAGATCCATGAACGGTATTTTTTGTTAATCCCGTTTGCTATTCCTTTTATTTCTTATTTTCTCTCTATTGCTTCTGCCCACCCCTTCATTGCTTCTTTTTCCACTGAGAGGAATAACCTTCAAGAGCTAGACCAGCTCTTTTCTCATATGGGCCTAACGTTAGCGCTTGGCTTCTTGGCCGGTACATAGATGACACGCTCACTTAGGCAACGTTCTTTGACGCTTCTTCCCCCCACACGACAGGACACCACACCACACGGAGGCAGCTTCGTTAGAATGTTACTAAAGAAATGTCTGTAAAGAAAGTGGTGAAGATGAGTAGTAATGCGGGGTAAATGCCGAAGATTCCCCCCCCTTTCACCCCCGCCTAATACTTTGTTCTGTGACCTTTTTTCGAAGGAATTAGATTCTACACACACACACACACTGGGGCTTTCTAAAGAGTTAGAGTCTACACACACACACATTGGGATTTCGTCCCCCCCCCTAGTATTGGTCACTACCAGCCTTGGTCACATGCAGGAAAAAAAGGTGATATTTAGTACACACACACACTGGAGCAAATCGGTAGAGGGAAGATAAAGACTGCATCGAGCTGATTTATTATGTATTATTCTGCCCGTCAACAGTGGAGTTGCCACTTAAATTTTTTAAATTTCTTAATTGGTTCGTCTAGTTGCCATCTTTTAAATCATTTGTTGCTAAACATCTTTGTATGTCGCACGTTCTAAGATGATCCTCCATCCACACCGTATCACACCCAGACTTGGTAAATATTTTGCAACCGAAGATGTGTGCGGATCAGATTGAATTTCTCTATAGTGGGTCAGTCCAACCACCTTTCAACTAAAATAACGGAAAAAAAGTGATTGAAAATCTCCAGTTTATGGATTTAGAAGATTTAATCATTGGTGAAAAATTAAAAAACGAGCTTATGGATCAGTTTTTCTTTGTCGGGAGACTATCCGATCGTCACAATACATGGGTGGATAAATTTTCTGCATATTGCATTCTAACATGGTTAATGATGGTGAGAAAGTAGTGAACATCGCTATATTTGACACAAACCCCCTGTTATTTCGCTTTCTCTCATGGTATTCCCATCAGCTCACTAATATGATGAAAACCAAGATTAAAGAGGCAAGGATGAATGAATTCTCCTTCTCACAAGAACGAGAGAATGTTATGAGTTATTTTGTAGACAAATTAAAACATTAGTAATTAAATGCTTTTTTTTAAATTTCATCTTTATTTTATTCATATTAATCAGAAAATATTGTTAATGATGAAAAATATATACATAAACAGCTAATAATAGCTGATAGGGATTCAATGGATATTAACTTTTTAAATATCATGTAGGATCCTTTGAAACCGAAAAGTATGGTTCGATAATTTCCTGCGAGTTCAATGCGTTTACGAAAGGTTTTTCTCAAAATCTTTTTCCCTCTCACCTCTTTCACTCCACCTTATTCCTCGGCTCTGAAACCCATAAATGGTACAGAGATGTGAATATCATCATCGGCTCGAACTAGGCGTTTCATAACATCGTAGGTTATTATATCCTTCGTCTGAGTGTTAATGGTTAATCCTTTAGTGCGAAGTATATACTTCACCTCACTCGTCGTTTGGATACGTACCGAATAGGATTTGGGACCCGTTGATCAGAATGAATCTCCATACACCTCGGCACCGTACACATCTTTGGTCTCATCGGTGAGACCACCTAGGAATTCTCCAAGTCAAGGTTGTTGGTGATATTTCTTAGCAATGAATATGGCAATGTCTGTGTCACAGTACAACAAACGTTCACCCAACGAGTCTAGGAGGCCATAAAGCTTGATTCGAGCATAGGCGGTTACGTGTGGCTCAACTTCTACATGTTCAGCATTCTCCACTTTCGCGATGTATGCATTGCCAAGCACATCCAAAGAGTTCATGATGAAGTCGTCGTTTCTGATTAGCTCGATTATATCAGAAGCACAGATGAAGTTTTCATACCACGATTCCTCTGAGCGAATTTTCCCCATAGAGTATAAAAGGAAGAAAATATGATCAGGATTAATGGGGTGGGTTTTTTGCATTATTATTAGGAGACTCGTTATTCTCCATAACGGTGGGGTGGAGTGAGGGAGAGACTCGGCATTTACCCCGCATTGAATGATTGGGAACATACCATTTAAAGTTATACATGATGTTGCTATACTAGAACAGAGATCTGAAGTTAAAAAAAGAGGTTTCTATATAAAATCGGTGATTAGGTTCGAATCTCACGTGTTTCCAGTAATTTTTAAAAGGGATACGAGGTTGGGTGGAGTGAGGAAATCTACAAGATATATAGGATAACAAAACTATTAGAGCTGTATTATATTGAAGATTTAAATGGAGAACATATTGAAGGTGGGGTTTATGAAGAAGAACTACATAAAGTAAAGTTTGACTCCCGTAAGAAATATGTAGTGGAAAAGATAGTTAAAGCGAAAGGGTGTGTAAAAAAAACAAGAGATATTTAGTAAAATGGCGAGGATACCCAAAATCGCTGGTGTGATATCACACACCAGCCTTGAGTACATGCATTCGCTGAATTATATAAAGGTAGGAAGGAGATGGAGAAGCTTTTTATCATTTGTGAAAATGGAGTCAGAGAGTTTTTATGTTACTCTTCCTTCCTCATCCTCCCTGGATATTTACCCTCAAAATAACATTTTCTGACTATAGAATTGAATTGCACAAATCTATTATAACAGACAACAGTCACTATGAGGTAGGTCTTTGTGAGTTTCAATTTACAGGGAATATCTATAATATTACTAAGCCTAGACACGCATTTACAGTCTATCAGAAAATGACGGAAGTAAATAATTATGCATCAAATAATATATTGGAAAAACGAAAGGAAAAAAAAATAAAAGGAATTGACTACGCTTATGATGAGATAAGGATAGACGCCGGATATTATAAAAATGAAAAAGCACTCCTAGAGAAAATGAATCTGAAAATGAGACAGGAATTATCATCTCAAGATTTATTGTTTCAATCTGACAAAACGCAACGGAAAATATCTACTGACTATGTATTAATGCTCACTTTACGTTCATTGCTCAATGTGAAAACGAAAGAAAATCTATTATTTGTTCTGTCAGAAGAATTTTCCAATATAATGTAAAGATCTATCAGAGATGATATCTCCCAATTAAATAATTTTATAGCATTTAATATAGATTTTCCGGCTCTTATATCTCATCCGAGATCATGTTATATTTACTCTAACCTTGTAGACTATCAGTTAGTAGGTGGGAGTCAGTCGAAGCTGCTGAGAATTATTCGCCTTCCTTTCAATGATGGGTCATTCAGTATAACTTTTGATAATCCACACTATCTGAATCTAAGCTCTGGTGATTTAAGATCAATTTTTATCTATATAAGAACGGTTGAAGGGGTAAATTTTCCTTTCATTCTCGGTCATTTGGTGATAAAACTATACATTAGGAGAAGACATCAAAATAATTAAAAATGTTAAATAGCCCACGCGTGCTTGAAGGATTAAGAGCTGAGAGAGGACATGGTCTTGGATCTCTATTCTCCTCCCCATTCCGAAATGCAAGAAAACCTTTATATCGTCCTGTTAATGCTGAAGCACCGTCATTCGCGAAAGCAATAATATTGCTTATTGGGATATTTTCTCTTTGAAATACTGCTCAACGGCAGTAAAAATAGATTCACCTTTAGGGTTTGTTTTAAGTTCATTCCTTTGCAAAGAGCAGCTCTTGCTTAATTTTGTTATCTTTAATAAATCAAGGAAATCCTAAAGTTAGTGCTTCATTGCCTGGCAGACTCGTCTAATTGTAAACCAAATTGCTGAACCTTAAGTGCGTCATATAGGATTTCTTTATTGTCTTCAGCCATTTCGTCAACTCTTCCTTGAACAGTATTATTACTAAGTGGAATCGCATCGCTTTGGCAATTGTGCTTGGTGAAGGATGATGTACTACTGTATGCAAGACTTTCTCTATAGCTGGCAAAATCAGTTCTTCGCAAATTGTATGAGGCTTCCCAGACCTGACAATCATTTTGGAGATATTATATGAACAAACAAGTCCGTGGTCAGATTTGGGGGAGTTTTGTTATAAAGGGGCCAATGGTTTTTCTGTTGTTAAATATGTCTCGTAAAGTTTGAAAGTATGGCAACTTCTCTTTTTCTTTATCAGGATGCATTTTCTTTAAGTGATCAGAATGTCTGGATGGTTTCATGGCCTCGTTGGAGAACACTTTCTCACAGAGAAGGCACATTGGCAGTTGTTTTTTATTAGGAGAACTAATATATCCAAACTTCAAATATTCAACACTATATTGTCTGCACTTTCGTTTTTTGAGGAGTTTTCAGACATGATTTTCGGTAGTTAAACACGGTCACTATAATTGAAATAGATCACTAAATGGCAAACATAGAATTTCACCACCGATAACACTGGTCTGCGTCAAAAATGTACCATAGGTTTTCTGTAGTGTTTCTTAAAAAAATTGACCTCTTAAATCTGAATCTGCCATTTGTTTTTCTCTATCGGGTCTAGTTTTTGCGATACAGAGGGTGATAATAATCTTATAGTTTATACATGTCCTATATTACATCAAAGTTTCAATAGTTTTTGCACTACTGTATTCGCAGTAAATTTCGTGTACTTTTTTTTGTAATTATGTTAATAAGTTTATATTTTTGCAGGTTAGAAATTGTTTAGAATTATAATAATAAGAATAATAATAATAATCGTGGTTGAGTTAAAAATGAACAGAAAATGTAAGAATAGCTCCGACAGATTTTGCTATGTTTGCGGCAAAGTGACTTTTTCCGAGCAGCAATGTACAATCTCTCCTGTTATTAAATCTTTGTATCATGCATATTTTTTAGTACGGCTAGGAGATCAAGATAAAAGTTTTGCACCACATATCTGCTGCAAGGGATGCTACATAATTTTAAGACGCTGGAGTCAGGGTGTTCCCATGGTGTGGAGAGAGGGCAAGGACCACACTACAGACTGCTATTTTTGCATGAAAAATCTTAAAGGTGAGCATTGTACCAAGTATTTAAGTTTTCTGTATTATACTGGCTCCTGAAAATGTCATTATTATGCATAGACTTAGCATAAAATGGAAAGCTAACATAGTTTACTACAGCATGAACATATCGTTTACTAAACATTTATGTACTATCTGCAACTCCAAATCAATTCCTTTATGCAATATGTAATATGTAAACTTAGTGTGGCATATCCGTATGTTCCTTCTGCCATCAAGCCCCTGCCCCATGGTCCAGGAATTCCTATGCCTTCCATCCCTGAACATATAGAAGTCCATGAAGAGATAAATATGGAAGTTGATCAAGATTATGACATATCTGAGTCTTATCAGGTTTCCACACATGATATGGTCGCAAGACCATTCACTCAAGTTGAGTTAAATGACCTGACCAGGGATCTGGGGCTTTCAAAGGAGAATGCACAACTTCTTGGCTCTAGACTTCGTGAAAGCAATCTTCTCGCTAAAGAAATAACATTTTTGGGAGTACAGAAATTCTTCCAGCTCTTTAGTATACTGCGCCAATCTTAAAGGACTTGTTGAGGCCCTTGGAATTCCCTACCTCCCATTAGAATGGAGAATTTTCATAGATTCCACCAATAGAAGTTCAAAAGCTGTGTTACTGAATATTGGTAACAAGATAGCATCCATTCCTATAGGTCATTCAATCCAACTTACTGAAAGTTATGAAAATATGAAAAAATTGCTGAAGGCAATAAATTACTCTACCCATAATTGGAGGATATGTAGTGACGTAAAGGTAAGATAATTTTACACTTGATATTTTAAGCTCTTCGATATTGACATTTTCATTTTTAATTGTTAATACTTGTATACACCTTTTAGTCAACTTACATTTTATAAAAATGCAAATCTGGAAATCATGAGTCATTTTTTGGTTATATTTTTTTGTTGAAGTGTGGCCTTATAGGCTAATGAATCCTTTTGAGTTAATGTGGAACTTATCCTAATTGAGAAGGTATACAAAATATCTCAATAAACTTAAAATAAGATGTACATATATCCAATTAGTTCTAATACAACGATTTAATGCATCGGCATACAGGATTTTCTGTACATATTCATATTCTTATTGCTTTAAGAAATATTACTTTGAATTTGTTTTTAGAAATATTACACTTTGAATTTACATACCCTGCTAAATTTCTTTTCAGGTAGTGTCTCTTATATTTGGGATGCAAACAGGCTACAGAAAGCATCCCTGTTTCCTGTGTTTATGGGACAGTCGGCCAGATAGTATGCAATATGAAAAGAAGGTTTAGCCTCCATGAAAAGCATTTAGAATTGGATCAAACAATGTGATAGCTGAACCTTTAGTGCCTCCTCACAAAATACTGCTTCTTCTTCTGCATATAAAGCTTGGCATAATGAAAATTTATGTCAAAATCCTTAATAAAGAAGGCCAAGCTTTTAAATTTCTAAATAAAAACTTTACACAGATCAGTTACGCTAAGCTCCATGCGGGAATTTTTTATGGAACTTAGATCAGGAACTTGATGAGAGATCAGCAGTTTTAGGCATCAATGACGGACCTAGAAAAAGATGCCTGGAAAGCTTTCTCTAGTTAACAATTTTATAGGCAATAAAAGAAGCCCAGAATATGTTGCACTGGTCAATCAGCTCCTAACAAGTCTCAAACATTTAGGAGCTCGAATGTCTATAAAGATACACTCTTACAGTACCATCTGGATTATTTTCCGTACAACTGCGGAGATTACAGTAAATAACAGGGAGAAAGATGCCACCAGGACATAAAAACAATAGAATCCAGGTACCAGGGTAAATGGGACGTAAAAATGGCGTTTGAAGCGTGATGCACCAGATGAGAAGCACAAACGAAAATCGTCAAGGGTGTCTTTACTTGGAAATTAGAATTATTTTCTTTATTATGTTGCATTCTTTATTTTTTGTTTTATTAAAAGGATTATAGCTTACATACATTTATTCCTGTCTCTATGATATAAAAATAATAATGCATTATTAGATAGAAAAAGGTTTTTGAAATTTATTTTCAGGAAAAATGAGGTAATCTCAATGAAAATGGTGTGTGCTGTACTGAGAAAATCTGACCTGATTGAACAAATATACATCCATTTTTGAGCTCAGGAGGTTTGATTCATTAAGAAACCACAAAGAAATCCTGAGGAACATAAATATTTTTTTCAAACGCAGGCCTGTGTAATGATTACAGGGAACACGACTAACTCACAACTGAAATAATCGGACACAGCAAACATAAAACTGGAAAGAGGGAAAACAGCAAAGATATGTGTTAACCAGACGATGATTAAGTTTGTATATAATTATTCAAGTTATACAAAAATCAGCATTGCTACTACTTGCATTTGTTACAATATGGGTAAATGTTATGAAAAAGATTACAACATCAAAGCTTATGTGAAAACTATTGAAAAAAGCACTAAATAACTAATATCACGCAAAGGAACAACACTTACCAACACAGAATTACGCGGAAACTAACAGCAATCCAAAACAGACGTGGACCCAAGAGAGTGTGGCTGTTATGTACATGTTTTATACAAGTACAAAACGGATCAAGTTTAAAGCAACAATAACGAGTGGAAGCTTTGTGTACTTATTTTATACAAGTTAAATTGAACCTCAAGCATGTTTGGCATTATTGAAGAAGTTATAGCAAACTATAAGTCAGCTATCAGAGGTTTATTAAAACGTCATCAAACGAACCTTTTCAGTAACAGTTGGCATCAAATACGTCACCGCAAACCAATTGCCGCGTGAAGAAGTATCAACAACTAGTCGTGCAATACTGTTAATACAATACGCTTACAATATTAAGCCATGCAAATAATGCCTAAAATTTTAAATCTATATAACAGTAAAATTTATAATTGCACTTACATAAGTATCGACATTAATTTTTTCATGGCCCCAAAGGTAATCAATTTTCACGAATTATGACTACGAGATTGCAAATTTGGCAACCTGCGGTGTAACACCAACTGCACGAGAAAACAAGCACACCAACACACATCACCGGCATCCAGGAGAATTTTCTGTAGAATTCTGTAAAATCTCTGCAATTTTGCAGATTTTTTTACTTTCCATAGAATTGCAGTATTTCTATAGATTTCTACAGGTCCAACAAGTAGGTATGCTATAATAATTGAGTGATATTTAAACTTGATACGGTTAACATTGAATAAATGCCGAACCCCCCCAGTGTGCATTCAGCGGCCCCCTAAGTGAAGCAACATCTTACAGCGCCCCCATGTACCTCAACAACGCCTACAAGGGGGTGTTAGCGCCCACGTTGGGAATCACTGACCTACACCTTTTGACTCTGATTTTACAGAGCTAGTAAAATCAAGTATGTCGTCAAGGAAGTAGATTTATAGTTTTTAAAGATCCTACAGATGTTAACTCTCCTCCAAGATACGATTTTCCCCAATTTCTCCTTGCCAATCTATTCCCTCTAATAATCATTCAGAGATAGACAACCACCTATTCATCATGAATAACCCTCAATCCCCTCCAACAAGGTCTGCCAGGGTTACTTGACAAACACATACACAGATAGGTTCCTGAATTCATTCAAACCAAGCCAGAACGTGGTCTACTTTAAGCAACTTAAACAAACACCACATACAGTGTTGTATAATCCAGTCCGATTGTTAGGGTTAGTCAAGTGGCAGGTAAGAAGCAGGAGCCTAAGACAGGGTAAAGTAATACGATAATCTCATAACAGGAACCTAAGGCAGGGCAAATTAATACAATAATTTCGTAGCAGTATACTAAGAAAGGACAAAGTAATTAAAGAATCTCGTGCCAGGAGCTTAAGTCAGGGCAAAGTAATAAGAGAATATCGTAGCAGGAGCCTGAGACCGGGCAAAGCAATGAGATAGTCTCGTAGCAGGAGCCTAAGAAAAGGTAAAGTAATACGATAATCCCATAGTAGGAGCCTAAGGAGGGCAAAGTGATACAAAAATATCGTAGCGGTAGCCAAAAAAGAGGCAAAGTAATAAGAAAATCTCATAGTAGGAGCCTCAAGTAAGGCAAAATAAAAAGCGAATCTCGTAGCTGGAGCCTAAGGCAGGGCAAAGTATTAAAATAAACTCACAGCAGGAGCATAATGCAGGGTAAAGGGATGAGAATCTCGTAGCAGAAGCATGAAGCAAGGCAAAGTAATACAATAATCTCGTATCAGGAGCCTAAGGCAGGTCTAAATAATACAATAATCTCGTAGCTGGAGGCGTAAGCAGGGCAAAATAATACAATAATTTCGTAGTAAAAGTCTAAGACAGTCCAAAGTAATAAAATAATCTCGTATCAGGAGCCTAAGGCAGGCCAAAGAAATATAATAATGTCGTAGCAGGATCCTAAAGCAGGGCCAGGTAATAAGAAAATCTAGCGGGAAGGAGTATAAGAGTGGGCAAAGTAATACAATAATCTCGTAGCAGAAGCCTAAGGCAGGGCAAAGTAATACAATAATCTCGTAATAAAAACCTAAGGCACACCAAATAAATATAATAATCTCGTAGCAGGAGCCTAAAGCAGGGCAAAGTAATAAGAATCTCGTAGCAGAAGCATGAATTAGGGCAAAGTAATACAATAATCTCGTTGCAATAGCCTAAGGTATGGCAAAGTAATACAATAACCTCGTAGTAAAAGCCTAAGACAGGCCAAAATTATACAATAAGCTCATAGCAGGAGACTAAAACAAGGCAGAGTTATAAAAAAATCTCGCGGGCAGGAGCATAAGGATGGGCAAAGTAATACAATAATCCCGTAACAGGATCCTAAGGCAGGCCAAAGTAATACAATAATATCGTAGGAAGAGCCTAAAGCAGTGCAAAGTAATAAGATAATCTCATAGCAAGTGTCTAAAGCAGGGCAAAGTAATACGCCAATCTCGTAGCAGAAGCATGAAGCACGGCAAAGTAATACAATAATCTTATTTTAGGAGCTTAAGGTAGGGCAAATTAATACAATAATCTTGCGGCAGGACCCAGAGACAGGGCAAAGTAGTACGATAATTTCGTAGCAGGAGCATACGGCAATGCAAAGAACTACGATAATCTCGTAGTAGAAGCTTAGAGCAGGGCAAAATAATACCCTAATATCGTAGCAGGACAAAGAGACAGGACAAAATAATACGATAATCTCGTAGCAGGAGCATAAGGCACGGCAAAGTAGTACGATAATCTTGTAGCAGGAGCATAATGCAGGGCAAAGTAATACGCTAATCTCGTAGCAGGACACAGAGACAGGGCAAAGTAATACGATAATTTCGTAGCAGGAGACTAAGCTAGGGAAAAATAATGAGAGAATATCGTAGCAGGAGCTTAAGGCAAGGAAAATAACACGATAATCTCGTATCCAACAAAAAAAATGTTCTTCTAAGTCCGAAAATATCGTATGTGATCTTGTATATTCTCGTCGCTTGTGCAAATTTGGTTGCGTTTTGCTAAGTCAGTGTTTATTTAGTACCCCAACTTATCTACTTATATTTTCTAAAGTTTTTTAATCTCGTTCATACCAAGCCTCTACAATGTCTGCTACACTTCCATTTATAAAAACTTATCCTCTCAAAACTTCTTAAATATAGCACTATTGCATTAATGTGCAACAGACGGAAGGATTCTATTTTCTAAGGGTGAATGTGACAGGGCCATATTGTATGAATGTCCAAATTTTAATTTATCTTTTATTATTAATGATGGATTCTAAAAATAAAACATCATTAATATAAAGTAATACGAGAATATTAAATTACCTAATATGAATAGTTAAATCGGCCTTTAAAGAGGACAGGCGACTCGTTTGTTCATTTGTTTTACTTTCTTTTTTAAAGGACACTGAACGTTAGGAGGTTAACTGAGATAAACCGACAAGAGCATCCTCGTGAGGACGTTGTTAAAGATAGGATTGTACAGTGGTAGGGTTAGGGGAATTGAAAATCTGTGGAGGGTAAATAAATCATCAGTTAAATACTTTGGGTGCTAGTGAGCAGGTGAGGTGCGCAACACTCCTTGTAACCCATTTGAGGTCCACACAGTGAGCCTTAATACTCGAGAAGAGGGCTCAAGAAATAAAGTGAAAACATACGAAGGCATTTTGAGGGCAAGATTATAAAGACTGGTGAAGTTAGGGGGCATGTCTGTGGTATTTGACTGGTCTTTGTAAGATTCTAATAGATCCTTTCCCTTTGAGTATTTAGGGTTGGGGGGCTCTGCTAATGTATCCTATATTATATTTAACCTTTTTAACTTAATTTTATTTATTTATCCCGCAACTCTCCCTTAAACCCTTCCTCATTGAGAAAATGCCCTCGTCTTATCAACCTCCCGAAGTCATACTCACCAAACCAACCGCGAGCCCCGTCTCCCCCATCGCCCCCACATACAATTCAGGCTACCCATTACCTAAGTGGGAAAAATGCTACCGATGTGAGTGATGTTAAGCTACAAAGAGTGTGGTTAGTCGCCAGATGGACGCTGATTCGGACCAACTTCGCGGCGGCTGCCATGGGCCATAAATTCCCGTCGTTCGGATCCCACGTTAATCAGTAGGTCCCTGCTGAGAAATAAGAGATCTTAAATAAGTTAATATCGGTGGTAAAGAGAGCGCATATTGGTGGTAACATGACTACGGATCGGTGGTAAAATGAGAACAAAATCGGAGGTACATTGAGAACAAATAGATAGAATAATGAGTGTGGATCAGTGGTAAAATGAGCGCAAACTTTGTTGTAACATGAGCGTAGATCGTTGCTAAAATGAATAAAGAACGATGGTAAAATTATTACACAATATTGGAAAAACTATTCCAGAGTGGTAGTAAAATGAGTGCGGTACGTTGGTAAAATGAGCGTAAATTGGTGGTAAAAAGAGTAAATCTGTGATAAAATGACTGCAGATCAGTGAAAAATATTACAGATTAGTGGTAAAAAGTGTGCCGTTCAATGGGCGAAAGTTATTTTGACTTTTTCTCTCCTTTAGTGTGGCGCATTTTCAGTGGCGTCAATTGGGTGTGGCAGGGTGTGGTAACCGCCATACCCTATGTCCCAGGGGAAAATGTAAAATGTACCTTTATAAAATAAATGAATGAAATTTCTCTGTCCATCTAAAATGTGACTCGGGCACATATTCATTTTCCCTTACCTCACCACTTTCTCTACTGCCTTTTATGATCTGTCAGAGGCCAGAAGCCGAGTGTTCAAAATGGCGTGATGGTGAGTGAGTGAGACTGCATTTGAAAAAGCTCAAGGTGTCTAAACACTTCCAAACAAAATGTGCTATTTATGCACAGGCAGATATTAATAATTACATATATAATTAGGGAAAAGGGGGCTGGGCTGATGTTGCCACAGCCTAACTTCGGCTGAATTGACGCCTCTGCGCATATCAATTGGGCAGATTTATGAGCCGACCGACCTCGAGTCTAATACACCGGCTTCTATGCAACCTCTATGCGGGCGCCATTTGTCCCTCGTATAGCATAAGCAGTCATGCATTGAGCAAAATTCAAGGGTAGAGTCAAGGGAAGGAGCAATATTGTAACTTTCCTACGTGATGGTCTCAATGACGTATACAAACAATGACATCTTACATTTATTTAGATGTTAAATGGACCGTGAAGATACATTAAGGCAATTAAGAGAAGAGGCTGACGAAACCATATTCGGAGAAAAGAGGGAAGAGGGAAAGACACGAAGAAAAAGGTAGAGTGAGAGGGATACAGGGTTGGCAAAACCCCCCAAATTTTGAAAAAGCTCAATAAAACCCGGGTTTTATTCTGTTTTTTTTCAAATCTTGGGTTTTTCAAAAAACAAATGCTACAAGCATTAGAATAACATAGAAAAAGAATAGCTATATCTATTTTTATATAATACTAATAATTACTTTGTATAATAATTATATAATAGCAAGAATAAATCACAGTAACAGATCACTGATCTGGGGTACCCATGTCCCATGATAGCCATAACCTGTAGAAGGAGAGATGAATTATTATGAATCACTATCAGAGAAATAACTTTAATTTGATACATATTTGTTTAAATTATAAACATAAATATGAGTTTGGAATAAAATAATGATAAGTAGCATTTATTTCTTGAAAAAAAAGAGGATAATTTTGAAAAAAAACAAACCCCAAACCCTGTTTTTTTCAAATTTCACTTGAAAAAGACCCCCCCCTCCCCGGGAATAAAACCCGTTTTTTTTAGGGCTGTGTTTTTTTATTTGCCCACCCTGGAGGGATATAACGCCTTATTTATAGAATTATAGAATCAAGACGATTGAAGACCCTTAGGAAGCAACGAAGGGAAAATGGACATGAAAAAACACAGAAAATGGAGATAGGCTTGATTAATGGACAAAAAGAGATGTAGGTTCAAGTAAGGGTAAAAAAAGAGAAGGAGGTCTGAGTAAGGAGAAAACTTGGAAGCAAAATGGGAGATAGGCCCGAGTAGCGCAAAAAAGGGAGGCGTTCCCAAGTAAGGACCAAAAAAGGATCGAGGGATGCCCGAATAAGGGACAAAAAAAGCGTGTTAGAGCCGAGTAAGGGGCAAAAAGTGAGGTAATCATGAGGGAAATTCCAAAGATTTAAAGTTCTGAAATGAAATCAAAGTTTGAGCATCGGACGCTCGAGGGAACCATTCATACGACGCCAAAGCCGCCCGACCGACTTCAATCAAGTTCCCGCAATCGGATGAAATCAGTTGAAACGCCAACGACTACTCAACTCTAGGAGTCAGTCAGTAAAATTCTCATAAAAAACCCGACAGCATAGAATCCCTTCTTAGGTCCCCGATCTTCCAACCACCTGTGGGAATGAAGAATGGTTCAGGCGCGAGACGAAATAAATATTTCGTCATCTCTATGCCCTTTCCAGAAGGAGGGGATGGACACAATTACGCCAATAACGGCATGAATGAACGGGTATCGTGGCACTCTTCAAATTATCAATATTGTGAAGCGCATTCGTAAGAACAGAGCTTTCGGGTTCGGGGCTTGTAGGGCCATCGGTCCTTATCCGGACTTTGTCACATTTTAGAACACGTTCCAGAAAAAGGTACGAGTACTATTTTCCACAAAGACCATTATGTATATATATATATATATATATATATATATATATATATATATATATATATATATATCATTTTTACCACAAAATCTGGCTACTACATACATACAAGATCAAGCCATTGGTCCTCATAAACTAAAAAACAAAAGAACCTAAAAACAAAACTGAAAATACATGCTTAAGCGCCGGACGGAAGCTCGCCTTCCTCAGACTATAAACAATGGAAGAACCCAACCTCTTCCAAACACTCAATAGGAACGCAATCCAGTATGCAAGAACCCCTCGCGAGTACATGGGACAAGCGGTAACGACTACGCTCCTACCCGTACCAGGTAGGGTAACCGCGCGAGAGGTTATCCCCAACTGGGTCATTCTATACGAATTTTCCGGACAATTCCGCTGAGCACGAACTCGTTCCAATAAGGTTCATGGGAGCGCGCCTTTAAATGGTGCTGCGCCCCGGCAACCCGAAGCGATAGAAAATGACATGAACCCGTCGAAGATGTGGAGGGTAAATGCATGTAAAAGTTGGGGCGCAAATGCACAAAACTTTAGATTCTTCTCGGTCGTCTCCCATCTTCTTTGCTACTACGCCATAAAGGCTAACCTGATTCCTGCTACGTAGTCAGATTGGGAAGAAAGGAAACGCGGGGCTGGTCGCTCAGTCCTTGTAGATTGTTTGGCGGCATCATCCGAGCACGCTCATTTTACGCAATCTCTACATGGCCAGGAACCCAGAAGAATACCATATCTCCTTCCTCTCTCCGCCCAAGGTTGTCGTAACGTTATGGTTATTACGAAGAAAGAAATGACAAGCTTCCAATGTCTCGAAGGCACTCGATGTGCTTTTTGAGTCGAAATATAAGCAATCCGCTCTTGAAACTGGGCACTGCGCGCAATCTCTCGCACGGAACGGTGTATTACAACCAGTTCGGGTGTTAGGAAAGATGCAGAGCGTGCAAAAGCCCCATTCCCAGATTCAAACAACGGGGATAAAGCGTGAAAGCCAACCTTTTAATTCGGATTTTAAGTCATTCGTGTAAACTGGCACGACTCTCGAGTGGCAAGGTATTTGATCCACGAAACCCGAAAGCAATATTCCTGGAGTTGTAGATGCTTTGAGGGCAGATGGGGAGCAATTAACATTTTCAAATGGTACCAACCAGGCTGGCTACCGAGGTAGAACCAGAGGCAATACCAGCCCGAGAGCTATATCGAACTCTCAAAAGGTTTAGGGTATTATTGGCGTCTTGCGACGGCATAGCCCCGTAGAGAATGGCCGCGGAAGAAATGAGAGTGGTTGGTGACAGATAAAGACGCTAGACTAGCGTCTACAAGCGCATAATAGCGTCTACGCCAAATACAGTCTATTACACAGAAATAGCAGCATCGAAAACGAGAGGCTGTATTAGGGAAGTGCGGAAGATACCGGTCGCTAAATGGAGAGAGACAAGTGTGGTAGATCGAGTCCGCCTTCGCCAATTCATGTTCGGCTACGGATACTCAAAATTACAACCGAGGTAGAGTTTGGCCCGAACTAAGAAGCAGTAGAGAAGTAGCCTTAACAGCACCCCAAATGGTGAATATCACGGAAGAATGTCCATGGCGTGGATACAAGAGACACTAAGTCTGCGATAATGGGCCTTTATCACATCCAGGCGAGACCCATTGAGGAATAAGTCTAGGTGGGGGTGAAGCCCTGGATGGTGATAGAAGTGGATCACCTTAGACTTGGCCAAAAAAAACCCCAAACCAGTGCGCTTCGACATAAGAAAACGGGAAGTTCAAAGCCTTTAGGAGAGACTGCTCCAGGAATGGCATCTGAAACCTTCAACGAGAGATCGAAAAGTTTTCTATGTAGATCGTGTCGATATCATCTTTTTGTGGTACATATGTGATAAAATTGATGCTAATGGCAGAGAAATTGACATTGAACTCATTCCAAGCAGGACAGCTTACGTTTGCCCTGTTTCCCGAGAGGGCTCTCTTACCCCTACGCCAAATACGGTCTCTGAGAGGGCTCCTCTAGCCGTACGCCAAATACAGTCTCTGAGAGGGCTCCCCTACCCGTACACCAAATACGGTCTCTGAGTGTGCCCCCCTAGCCGCACACCAAACACGGTTTCTGAGTGTGCTCCCCTAGGCGTACACCAAATACGCTCTCTGAGAGGGCTCCGCTACCCGTAGGCCAAATCGAAGAAAGGAAGAAAGGTAGGCATTAGACAAGAATCTTTAAAGATACTCGCCAACCAAATTATCTCGAAGAAAGCTAACAGAAAATGGAAGCCTCGCTCGCCCAGATGTCGAGACATGGCGTGCAGGATATCGTCCGAATCATAAGTAACTGGGCAGTAGAAATGAGAGCATGACCGAACTCACTTAAAGTAAACAGGTCACAAAAGGATTCCTTTTCTTAGGAGTAGAGATATAGTCGGTGAGCTCCAGCGACCGTGCGACATTCAGCCGAGCCACATCTCGGCTGAATTTAGAGGATAAAGCAATGGTAAGGATCCATCCAAACAAAACAGGATCAGAGAAGATAGTTTCGTATTCCTAAAGGGCAGATAGGGGGGGGGGGAGTTCTGTGAGAACTTAACCTGAGATGTGTCCTCCTAATAAGTGAAAACACGTATATCTGCCAGGGTGGACAAAATATACCAAGTTAAAATATTATGTATAATGCCAGCCTCCTCACCAAACTCAATAATGCATGCCACAATCCGTTTGCATCGAACCCGTGCCGAGTTAAAGTGACAAGCGGTGACGACCTTGTTCTTCACTATCCGGGAAAGGTTGCGCGCGTGAAGATCCTATAGACTAGGATACTCTGCAAGAATATGCAAAACAGCTGATAGACCAAACAGTCATCTCAAAAAGGTTCAGGAGAGGGCTCCTTTAGGTGGCGCTGCGTGGCACGAATATTTTCGGTTCAGGCGAACAAAAAACGACCTAAAGCAGTCGAGGCAATGGTAGTAAGTCTACATAAAAAGTCTCAACAAAACAGCATGCAATATTAGATTCCAGTTTGCCGTCTCCCTTCAGATATCCGAAAGGGCTAACCTGATTCCTACCATGTAGTTGAAGTGGAGGAGAGCGCAACGTTGGTCCTGTCCCCCAGTCCTTGCAACCTATTTGTACTCTCATCTGCTCGCTCATTATAATCATACAATCCCTACATGTCCAGGAACCCACAGGAGACGATATCGACATCCTACAGGCTTGCAGCAGCCGTGGCGTTACTAATACTGCAAACATGTAATGAGGAGATTCCAATGCCTCGATGGCAAGCAGTGCACTCTTTGATTTGCTATAAATTACAATCCGGTCATAGACTGCGCAGGATGCGTAATTTCATGCACTGAGCAGTGTATTGCAACCACCTCAGCAGTGAAGATAGACGCAGGTACCCCAAAAGCTTCGCTGAGTTCAACGGGAAGAAAGCATGACAGCTAACCCTATTCTTTGCGTCATTCGTGTATACTGGCACTGTTTCCAGGTTGAGACGTATATGCCTCACTCATCCAGGTATCGAAGAATGACATACGAGATATCGACCGACCAGTGGTAGTATCCGCGCATGATGGGAGATCGAAGCAGAGCTCACTGAGCATAAACAGGTCGTTGAGTGATTGCATGCCTCTGAAGATGAATTCTTGTCGGCAGCATTCATCAAGCCGATGACGGGCTTTAAATGCTGGGGGAGGGGCATCGCAGCTAGAGAATGCAGAGACAGCGATCGCGAAGGAGACCGCCATGGACACGAGGTCCGAGATTGCGGTCTCGGGTAGTGCAAAAAGGCTAGAAATTCTATGAATGGTAGTCAAACCCACGGGGATGAGGATGCCCGAGACTATCTCAACGGCCTCATAGACTGACCTAAACTCCTCGAATAGAATATTGAAATCAATCATTTCCTGAATTGCGGTCCATTGTTTCCGCGCCAAACACCACCAATGTGCATTCTCAGGCGTCAGCGATACGGCAAATGATATTTGAATGGGAAAGTAACCATTACCATGCAGATCTTCGTTTTCTGCCCACCATCTATTACCCCGAATAGGGCTTCTATTTAGAGTTCATGTTCACGAGAAGAAAGTATAATTGGCGGAACTACATAAGCGCATCGCAAACGGCTGAAAGTGGAAGGTCCATACGTTGAAGGGAATACCTGTTGTCGTGGTAGAGATGAACTACTACCCTATGAAAAAAGGCATGAAATTCAAAATGAGAATGTATACATCACATACTGTAGGCTATAAAAGAAGAGCTCACCTACCCTTTTAACTAATAAGGGTGTACAACGCACATCTGGCGACTGCCTCAAGGGTATAAGACACCGTAATTAAAATTTCAGCCTATTACTAAGCAACTTTAAAATTTCCAAAACCAAACTAAACCAAACGAAAACAAAATCAAAACCAAAGAACAAACAAAAAACAAAAAATAAGAAAAAAACGACAAGAAGATGATTGAAGCACGATCTGGCATCGGAAGAATGCCCGCCTTCCTCCTGCGCAGGATCACGTGACACACTAAAGAGTAAAATAAAATGGAGGAGGCCAGTATCCTCCAAAAAGTTAAATAGTCCACAAGTCTAAGGGCACAAACTCGTACCACATACGAGGAACAAGCGGTAGCTACCCAACTATTCCAAGAACAGGAATGAGTAGAGTGCGCAAAGATCATCAAGAATTGGACATTCAAAAATAAAGTGCAGAGCAGTCTGGAGGATAACCCAGTCGTCGCAGTAAGGCGCAGGCGAGCTCTACATCCAATCGGGGTACGTCACGCGCAAATGCCCGATGGAAGATGACAGAAAGAGACCTGGAATTGTCGGGCCATTGGGAGGTAGGTTCATGGGAACAGTTGCGGTGTAATGACACAATTTTAGGCTCCCCTTGGCCCTCTCCAATTTTATTCGACCGACAGCTCAGAGTCTGCCCTGATTCCTACCAAGTAGTCAGTGTGAAAAAAAAACGAAAAGCTGGTCTTGTCTTCCAGTCCTTGCTGACTCTTTGTCACACTCACTCCACGCAATTCCGCAATGACCAGGAACTCAACAGAACATAATTACTACATCCGTCCGGCTCGAAGCAACCGTGGCGTTACGGATACCACCAAAAAAAATGGTGTGTGGGGATTCCAATGCCCCGAGAGCACTAAGGGCGCTTAGTGAGTAGGTAAAGATCCCAATTCGGTGTCCTAACTGAACACGAGGCGTTATCTCTCACTACGAGCGGTGTATTGTGACCAGCTCAACCTTAAAGCCAAACGCAGTACTTGGCAGAGCCCCGATGTCTTCAAAAAGACGAGATACGGCGAGGAAGACGATCCAGCGTGAAGCGAAGTGTGCCATTAAATAGGGCGAACGCAATCCTGCCTGACTTGTGGAAGATTTGGAAGAGGAGCATAGCGACAACTAGTCAAAGGTAGTAACCTCCATGGTGACATCCTGGAAAAAAAACAGAGGCACCACCAACCCGAGAGATATACCGAGACCACAAAGGAGTTTCCTAGCCTAAAAACCAAAGGGCATAGGGTTGGACTTGTATCTATCGGCGGTATAGGCAAAGTGTGAGAACTGTTGGCAAGTAAGGGGGGCACATGGCTCGCGCATAATGTAATGTATACGGCGCACAGCAACTGGCAACTCTCTGGCCTCGAACAGTAGGATATTAATTGGGGACATGCGGAAGGCGCGGGTCGCCAAGCGAATAGCCGTGTGGTGGGTCGATTGAACCGTCCGCAATACAAGCTAGGCTGCAGATGCGTAAAAGTTGCATCCGTAACATAACATACCATAATTTCACGGATGACAAAACCACAAGGGCCTATAAAGGTCATTCGCATCTATTAAAACCCACCCACAAAATGCATCCATAGGATCTATTCTGCGTTTGAATAAATTCAAGTTTGGACTGTCTACTGTCTCAGATGGCAAACTATTCCAGTAATCTACCACTCTATTGGTGAAAAAATATTTTCTAACATCCAACCTGCACATCTGTTTTTTAATTTTTAAGTGGTGACCCCTAGTCCTCTTACTACCTTCCAACTCAAATAACTTGCTAAAATCCAACTTATCTATCCCAGAACAGATTTTCAAAAGTTCAATCATATCTCCCCTCACACATCTTCTCTCAAATGAGAACATTTTTAGTACCCTCAGTCTATCTTCATATTCAAGGTGCTTCAGGGAAGGTATTATTTTTGTTGCCTTCCTTTGTGCTGACTCTACCAGGTTGATGTCATGTCTAAAATATGGTGACCATGCTTGTATACAGTACTCTAAATGTGGCCTAGCATACGAGTTGTAGAGTTTAAGGATAACCTCTCTACACTTGTAGCTAACATTCCTGTTAATGTATCCTAGCACCCTATTTGCTCTATTTTTTGCCTAAATACACTGCTTTGAAAACTTCAGTGACTTATCTACTACTGTGCCTAATTCCTTCTCATCCTCAACTGAATTCAACCAATGCCCATCTATTTCATAGCTAAATTTCCTATTATCCCTTTCCATGTTAAGAACTTCACATTTTTAATGTTAAAAGTCATCTGCCACTTCTGAGCCCAAGCTAATAACTTATTTAAGTCACTCTGCACTTTAAAGCTACCCCCAACTTCTTTGACTACAGCTGTCAATTTAGTGTCTCAGCAAAAATTGACACTTTGCTATTTACAGCCTCCCCAAGATCATTTATATAAACTATGAATAATAAAGGGCCTAGAACGGATCCCTGAGGTACGCCACTGATAATGTCCCTCCACTGTGACCTCACCCCATTCAGCACAACTCTGTTTCCTGTCTTTCAGCCATTCAGTTATCCAATTAAAAACTTTACCCCATATCTCATGCATTTTTAATTTGTGAACTAGTGCCTTATGTGGAACCTTATCTAAAGCTTTGCTAAAATCTAAGTAAATTACATCAACATTCTCTCCCCTATCTAATTGTTTAGTAACACAATCCATAAAATCCAGTAAATTTGTTAAACACGATCTACCTCTTCTAAACCCATGCTGAGCATGATTTATTAACCTACAATAATCTAGATGGTAAGAAATCCCCTTCTTAACTATCTTCTCAAGGATTTTACAAACGATAGAAGTTAAGCTTACCGGCCTAAAGTTATTCGGATCCTCTTTACTTCCCTTTTTAAAAATTGGCACTACATTCGCTAATTTCCAATTATTAGGTATTTCTCCAAACTCTCGTGATCTAGTATATATCTTCTAAAGAGCTACTGCAATACTATCTACACTTTCTTTGAGTAACCTAGAATGAATGTTGAGTTGGCCAGATGACTTACTAGTATTTAACTCCAATATAAGCCGTTTAATTATTTCCCTGTTCACATTAACGGTATTCAACACTACTTCCCTTGACCTAGAATTATCATCAATTAATCTATCTTGATTCTATTCTGTAAGCACTGTGGAAAAATGATCATTAAAAACCTCTACTATTTTCTCATAAGACTCTAATAGCCCCTATTTAATCACTGTTAGATTTGTTATTAATTCTATAATAGCTAAAGTATTTTCATGGATCTTTATTATTATTTTGAGCTAAATTAATTTCTGCCTTCCTTTTGCTCTTCTTAATAATCTTATTTAGCTCAAAAAACAAAGTGAACTTCAATTCTGAAAGTTTTGTTATACTAAGCTTTTACAAACGAAATTTTAAATTTAACAAACTTTAACAAATTAATAAAATAAAAGACTTTTGTGATAATAATTTTGAGGCCTAAGCCACATTGTCCTGACCAAGATAAGGGGACCTATATGCCTTAGCATAAGTCTTAGGCATCTAAATTTAAATTTTAAAAGATCTAATAATAACATGTTTTTAAGATTAGATGGCCGAAGGTATAACAAACCCAACTAAACCCAACAAGGATGACAACAAACCCAACAAAGAAGATTGCAAGCCTACCAGCGGAGATAACTAACCCCAGATGTGTGGTGCATGTAACTCAGTAGAAACAAAGCACTATATTGTGAAATATGTGACTGTTGATTCCACATCAAATGTGAAGGTGTGCTAGGCTTAGTGTATAATTTCATGGTCAAGGACGAAGCAGGAAAACAACTACACTGGAATTGTGGATTCTGCAAGAGAGGATGTGATAAATTGTACAGCCATATGAGGAAACTTGAATTGCAGCAGAAGAATATTGGGGAGAAACAAGGTATTCTTCAAGAAGAAGTTAAGTGACCTTAAAGAAAGCGCTAAGCAGGAAATAAAGTACACAGAAATATTCAGGCTAGATTGAGCTCCATTGAAGTTAATCCAATGGAACCTGAGATTAATACAAGAATACTTGATAGTACAGAAGCACAGAAGGAAATCAACGACATGAGGGAGAGAATAGATAGAATAGAAAAAGCGCCACAACTGCCCAGAAACAATACAAATCAACAGGAAGAAATAAATCATCTAGAAATTCAGAAAAAAGTTAGGATGGCTATGAAGGAAGAAGAATAAAGAAAAAATAATCTCATAGTCCACAGAGTTGAGGAAAGCACCAGCCACGACAACAAGATAAGGAATGAGGAGGATACACAATTTGTGAAGGATCTGTAGTTAAGCTTCGAACGAATAAAGGACGGGAGAAAAGTATGGCAGTAGCCCTATCAGCTCCAAAAGTGCTGAACGACATAGAACCAACAATGTCCACCGCGCGGGTACAAGAGAGCCTATGACTGCGAATATGACCATTCCAGGTAAGGCGTCGTACGAAAAAAAAACAAGGAATCGCCGAGTCCACCACTTCCCGGAAAACTCCCTTTAGGAACAAGTCCTTTGAGGTGGAGCGGTGGATGGTGGCAGAAATACACCACCTTAGTCATGGCCAAGAAAAACCGAAAACTGTGTGCTTTAGCATAGCGAGAGATGACGTTAAATGCCTGTTTGATTTGACGCTCCGGATTTGGTATCTCGGTTGCACTAAAAGACATCGATAGCTCTTACACCTAACTTGAGCGTAGCGAGAACATCTCTCGACAGCAGAGAGGTGATGCTCAAGGCAAAGGCTGTGGCACTCATGAACATTTCTTGCAGAACACCCCTCCCTGCTCTATTGGGCCGGAGAGTTCTTTCCCCAATTGTACCGAGAATTGACTATCTCGCATATACTCAAAAATAATGATTGGGAGACGTCCCTTCTTCCTAATCCTGTGGAGATTTTACATGATACCGTATCGTCATGCAGTATCATAAGCCTTCTTCAGATTGAAAAACACCGTCGTCTAGTGCTGTCTACGAGGGAAAGCCTCACAGACACTATTTTTCAGTCTGAACATTACATCCAACGTGGGCTGAAATTGTGGAAGACTCACTGTGCTGAAGATAGATGGCCTACGGTGCTCAGGAAAATGGCTAATCTATGATTTATCAATTTCTCCATTAACTTGCACAGGCAGGAGGTTAGAGAAATTGTACCGGAACTAGCCGGTGTAGAGTGATTTCTCTCGGGTCCAGATCCTAGTGAGCAAGTCTGTCAGAAATAGTATCCCTCTCACACCTAGGTGTCGAAAATGGCATAAAGGACATCGTTCGGACCAGGGGTTGTGTCCATGCATAAACCGAGAATGGAACGCAATTCAAACAATGTAAACCTGTTGTTGACGGGTTTTGTGTCTCTGGAGGTAAAGTCCAGTCGGCGGCCTTCAGCGACATCACGACGTGCATCGAATGCTGGTTGACCAGCATCTCGACTAGATTTCTAACTACACACACTACCTCGTACCACCACCAGTCATTGAGATTTTGACCCTTGCTACAGGTTGGGTCATCGCGGTAAACCGGCCACTCGACTTCCTTCAAATTCGAGGCTAGAAGTCCACATAACCATCAAACCTCCCTGAATATCACCAAAAAAACTGAGGGGGGAGGGGGTAGGCTAGGGTTGGTAATAAAGAAGAATATGGATAGGTCCACTAAGCGGTAGGGTGGGTGATCACGGACCTATTACTATACCTCAGCACTAAGGCCAGGAGGGCGTGCCTGTCCTCCAGCTTTAAATCATAGCAGGCATCACTCCTGCTACCCTATCCAAATTCTTTCGGGCAGAAAATTATTAAGGATTGATTTGTAAAGAAGGTGAAGAGAAAAAGAGTATAGTGGAAGATATAAAGTCGCAGGTGCTCCTGTTGTTTTGGGGACCCTGAGGTATTTAAATCTTAAATTCTAGACATGGAAATTAAAATTACACACTGGAGGTCAAGAAAAATGGTAGGCTCATATTATTGATATAGATATGAAGCGTTGTAAAAAAGTTTGAAACTTCAGTCTATAGGAAGCCTACATTTATAGGTTTAGCCACAACCTTTTTTGTTCAATGGCGGGGAACGTTAAGTTATCCTTGGTAAAATCCCTTATCCATCGAGCCTACAAAATATGTTCATCATACACACTGCTGCATTAAGTAAAATTCACCTTTCCTTAAAACAGTCTTTAAAAACAATGGTTACCCTGAATCAGTAGTGAAAAATCACATTAACAAGTTTATTAATTTTCTCTATCATAAAAATTCATCACAAAATACGACAGAAAACTTAGCAATTTTCAATAATCTCGCAAACATTGGTCGAAAATCGAACGACTTTGTTAAGGAGGTTAAGACGACTAAATAAATTCTATCCCTATCTCGACCCCAATTCCATTCCCCTGCCGTTCCGCTGTAATTTATAAATATAGTTATGAATGTTGCGAATCATTTATATTGGTTCGACCATTAATTAGGTCAATCCATTGTCGCATCGAGCAGTATTGGGGAAGATCGACCCGCATAGGACTGGTTCTAAGCAAACCTGACCCCTCGCCCATATGAGATCCCATAAATATATGTGTCTGAAATTATTGTTGACAACTTTTATATACTTACTTATACCCCCACTTCCCGTTTTCCCCTCTCCTCCCGTCGCCCCAAACTACGAATATTAAAACAGCTTTTCATCCTAAGATTAAAACCTACGAGGGGTGGTCAATATTTTTTGCAATTCGGATATAAGGAAACGATATATGAGGAAAAGTGTTTAATTATTTTTCAATATAACTACCTTCGACTTCAATGCACTTGCGCCACTTGTCCCTGAGGCTTCGAATTCCCGACAACCAGAAATCTCCCGACTGCTGTTCAATCCACTCCTGGACGGCGAGCTGGACATCTTCATCGTCTCCAAACCGGCGTTCACGCAGTGCAGCCTTGAGCTGGCGGATTTTAAAGTACTCGCAAAGGGCCAAATCTGGACTGTAGGTGAGGTGGTTGAGCTCCTCGAATCCGCACTCGCGTAGGGCAGCTTGTGCAACTCTGGCTTTGTGGACAAGAGCATTATCGTGGAGGAGCAGGATACCGCATGTCAACTTGCCGCGCCGCTTCTGACGGATGCACTTCTTCAATCCAGCCAGTTCCTCGGCGTAATATTGGCCTGTGATGGTCCTTCCACGAGGCGCATAGTCCATCCGCCATCAACACTCCCTCAGAATCCCAGAAGATAGTGCCCATGATCTCCCGGCTGAGGGTTAAGTCCGGAACTTAATGGGGGGTCAGAGAGCCTTTGTGCTTCCAGTCCATGCTTTCGAGCTTGGTCTTGGGATCCCAGTGATGGACCCACGTTTCATCACCTGTCACTATGCGTGACACGAATCCCGCCGAGTCTTGGTTGTACAGGAGCAGCAGCTCCTCCAAACTTTGATGACGTTGAAGTCGATCATGGGGCGTGAGGTTTCGTGGCCAAATTGTCGTAGATGATGTTGATAACACTTCCATGTGATATTTCAAGTTTTCGCTCGATTTCTACGACATTCACCCGTCTATTTTCGAGGATCATCCTCTCCACACGAACCACATTGTGTTCGTTGGTCACGTCTGACAGGCGTCCTGGACGGGGGTCATCTTCAAGGGACTCCCGACCATGGCGGAACTCCAGTGAGCAATGGTTGCATAGGAAGGGGCGGTGTCGGTGTACACTGCAACCATGCGTTCATGGATCTCTTTTGCATTCTTGCCTTCCTTGGTCAAAAATTTGATCACTGCGCGTGCTCAACCTTCTCCATTGTTGAAAAATTTGTGACTAATGATCTGCGATCAGCTACTGTTTCTTAAATAGACGAGGCAGGAGCGTGCAGCTACAGGTCCTGACTTGTCATAACTTGTCCTAACACCCCCACAAACAGCCATCCCTCTTCCTTTGTTTTGCCCTACCTATTCGCAAAACTTATTGACCGCCCCTCGTACTTTAAATCTAGATCAAACAGCATCCAATCTCTATATTGTATCTTTAATTAATGGGATTTTTAAGTCTCGCATTAAATAACTCACCATAAATTGCACTTTTCTCTTTTAGTAGTTTATTAAATTAGAAATTTTAACCCCAAACTCTTTTGTTTCTAGTGCTGATGATCAGGCTAGGTCCTCGAAACCTCCAAATTCAGATGATTAGAGATGATTTTAACAATGAAAAGAATGAAAAAGTCCTCAGACTTGATTTATATTTTTTACTATGACAATAAAATATCATGTGTTTTATAAAATAAGGCTATTTCCTACCTGTATGTTTCTATGTGTATTTTTCTAGCATTAATAAGTTTACATATAATCGCCTAAAATTGCAAATAAAGCCGCTTCATTAGAGCTTGTCCAGATAAATCATTAGCGTTGAGCAGCGATCGCTCATTAAAAATTCCTTAAACCCAATTTTTAGGTTAAAATTCGATCCTTTGATCGCTTGTTAAGATGCAAATTGTCCCATTCTAATGAGATGTCTTCAAATTGGAAGTAAGGAAGAAACCAATTAACGAAGAGGTACACCAAGAAGAAAACTAGTAAGGACAGAGACCAAGAACAAACCCCATCAATGAGGTGTGCCTTTTGCAAGAGGACTTAAAAAGGAGCTCGAAAGGAAGACGAATAAATGAAAAAGAGAGAACGAACGATTTCTTACGAAGAGCAAACAAGAATTTCAACAGTTATGACATAGAGGAGAGAAGTGGACAAACAAATACTGAAGAAGGAAGAATGCAATAAATATGGTACTTGGACAAGCGCAAATAACTAAATTGACGCTCAAATAGAGGAAGAACAAATAAAAAATTTACTCCTTTATAAATAATTAAGAAGAATGAAAATAATAATACTTAATAAGAATAATTACTAATAATATTAATATATAAAAATAATAATATTAATAAATAATAATAATAATAATAATAATACTTCTCTTCTCGAAAACAAGGAAATATATAATAGATCGAAGGAAAAATTATCGCAACAAATTTTTCTTATATAACTTTTTAAATTCATGGATCTTGTAAAGAGGAGAAATCCCAAGGGTAGTTTGACCCTGCTATTCCCTAACCTAGGCCAGGTTAGGTCCGAAACAACCTTGGGATGCCTCACCTTGACAAGGTCCAAAATTTTTAACAGATTTTATGGAAATTTTTTTAGTTAAAATTACACATTTAAACATGTGTTATTTATTTTTTTTTAAGGTTCAAAGCTGAAATGATGATGCGAAAGTGCGGGTGAAGAAGAAGGAGAAGCTTCGTAGTGCAGATGAGAATGTCAGGAACATGTGGATAAATGCATCCAAGGATGCGAAAAGACAAGTGGAGCGAGTGGTTAATCGGAGATAAAAATAGGAAGTGTGGAAGTAAAGTTAATTAATGATCCTCGTAAGAATGGAGAGGTTTTTATAATGATTTTAAAGTGCAATAGCAAAGAGGACGGGCCACGCAAAAAAGTGTCTAAGCGGCCATCTGTAAAGTGGCGAAGTAAAGGGAAAATATGAGCAAGATAAATAGTCACTGTTGCGCCTACGGCCCTACGAGCAGGGAGGGCACGCGCTATTGCAGATATCAGCCGCAGCAAGGCGGGTCGGTAGGAGTAGGAAGTTCGAAAGCAAGTGAAGAACCTTGGGAAGGAGGAGGAGGGTGTTTGAGAGTGAGGATGAAGTTAAAATTGGATGACGAAGGCTGTTTGGAAAATTGTGTAATGTAGGTAGAGAAGGCGGGCGATCTGATTTTTTAAATTTATTTTTGGAGCCCATCTTGAGACTGCCAGTCGCCAAATGTGCTCCATACACAACACAGTCGCCGTACACAGCACAAATAACAATATGGAAATAAAAAATAACACGGATAAAAAAGGACAAAGGCTAAAAAATAACAACAACAAGAAAACAAAGCAAAAGGACAAGAAAGAAGCGCGCTCCGGTGTTAGGGCTAGGCCCGCCTCCCCCCAGCGCAGGAACATCGGACCTAGAAACCAAAATAAAAACAAACAAAACCCAGTCAAATTAAGGGGAAATGGCCAGCATCATCCCAAAAGTTGTAAAGTCCACAAGTCAGGGTGTACGAACCCGTCCCGAGTACAAGGGTTCAAGCGGTAGCGACCCGCTCGTCCTGGTATCGGGACAGGTAACGTGTGCCCAAATCGCAGAGACTGGAACATTCAACAAGAATGTGCCGAGTAGTCTGAAAGACAATGCATCCTTCACAGTAAGGAGCAGGTGAGCGCTCCATCAAATGGTGGTGCGTCCCGAGTATGTCCGATTCGGAAACGACGGAAAGCATCCTGAAGCCGTTGCCGCGGCATTGTGTGTATGTGTGGGTGGGGGGGGGGAGGATGAGAACAGTCGCGGCGCAAAAGCACGCAAATTTAAGCTTGACTCGACCGTCCCCACTCTTCTAGGCCAAGCAGCCCGGAAAGCTGCTCGTATTCCTACCATGTAATTGGTGTGAAGAAAAGTCATAAGATGGTCTGGTCACCCAGTGTTCGCGGACTCTTTGGGACTCTTATCGACATGCTCATTCCCTGCAATTCGTACATGTCCAGGAATCTCGACATCCTCCCGGCTCTTCAAAACAGTGGCGTCACGGATATCGCGAACCAGGGGATGTGAGTTACTATGAATCACAATCCGGACTCCGAACGGGGCACGTTGCGTTATCTCCCATACCGAGCAGCGTATTGCAACCTGCTTGGCCATGAAGACAGACGCGCGACTGGCAGAGCTCCGCTGAATGGTTCCAGCGTGACATGATATGTGCTCAAAAAATGCCGAACGCAATACTCACGGTGCTGTACAAGCTTTGGGAGCAGAAGCGTGGCAACAAATAGTCAAAGGTGGTGCCCTCCAGGTTGGCGTCCTGGGCAGAACCAGGGGCGGAACCAGCCAAAAAGCTAGACTTAGCTCTCGAAGGAGTTTCATAGCCCTAAACCCCAAAAGTTTAGGGTATGACTGGCGTCTCTCGGCGGCATAGGTACAGTCGAGATCAGCTGCGGATGCAGTGAGAGCTGTTGCCGAATGAGGGAGGCGCAGAGCGAGAGGCATCTCCAGAGCATCGAAAGTATGCTCTCAATGGGGGAAATGCGGAAGGCACCGGTTGCATGGCGAAGACCGGTGTGGTGGATCGAGTCCACCTTCCGCAATACACCGTCAGCTGCGGATGCATAAAACTCGTATCCGTAGTCGAGCTTCGAAGAATATCTATGGCGCAGATGCAAGTGACCATAAGTCTGCGAAGTTGAGCCTCCCAGATGAGACGTCGGTCCAATGCAAGCCTAAGGAAACGGTGCAAGTCCACCACTTCTAGGCGCACCCCATTTAGAAACAGGTCTGGGTCAAAGTGGAGCCGTGGATGGCAGCAGAGGTGCAGCACCTTAGTCTTAGCCAAAGAAAACCGAAGCCTGTGTACTTCGGCATAGCGAGTGCCGCGGTTTAATGCCTGTTGGAGTCGACGCTCCAGAGTTGGCATCTGAGCTGCACCAAAAAGAGATCGAAAGGTCGTCCACGTTGAGCACAGGGAAAACATCTTCCGGCAGCACCAAGGTAATGCTGTTGATGCTCAGGGCAAAGGGTGTGACACTGAGGACACTTCCCTGCGGGACAACCTTTTCCTGCTCCATTGGGTTGGAAAGGGCTTCTTTCTCCCCCACCCGTACGCGGAATGATGATCTCGCAAAAATTCAGATATAAAGATTGGGAGGTGCCCCTCGCCCCCATCGTCTGGATAGTCTCCATGATACCATATCGCCATGCGGTATCATAGGCCTTCTGCAGGTCGAAAAACGCTGTGGCGTAGTGCTGTCTACAAAGGAAGGCCTCGCCGACGGCCTTTTTCAGTCGGAGCAGAGCATCCGACGTGGAGCGGAACCTACGGAAGCCACACTGTACAGGAGACAGATGGTTTCTGTTGTCCAGAAAAAAAGCGAATCTAACATTTAGTAATTTTTCCATCAACTTGCACATGCAGGAGATTAGAGAGATCAGGCGGAAACTGAGTAGAGTGATCTATCTCCAGTTTGCGAAAAGTGAGCACAGTAGCGAATCGCCAGGAATCTGGTATGATACCCTATGCCCAGATCCTGTTGAACAAATTTAACAGAAAGGCCATGCCTCGCTCTTCCAGGTGTCAAAGCATGGGAGAGCGGAACGCAACTCACTCAGAGTAAACCTGTCGTTTAAAGGTTCTCCACATCTGGAAGTTAAGCCAAGTCTGCAACCTTCGGCGACTTCACGACCCGCATTGAATGCTGGCGGAGCAGCATCCTGGCTAGAAAATGCAGATAAATTGTGAAATTTTCCGCCACGGACACCGGGTCAGATATTGCGGCGCATTCTGCTGGAGAACGGGAGAGGGATCCTTCAAGGATTTCCCGTTAAATGAAGACACGTATGCCCACCAAGGAGATCGGCGGGCGTTTTTCGAAATATACCGGAACCTAGCCCTAGCTCGACGAAATTCACTGAGAGTGAAATCATTCGAGCGGCGCTTATAGCGCATGTAGTCATAAAGTTTCTGTTTGAGGGCTATCTCACACGCGGCTGACCACCACGGTGCGGTCGGCATGCCAAACGGCCAGACATTCTAGGAGTAGTAGTAAGGCACATGATGATGAAGGTGCTGGAGAAGGAATCAACGGCCTCACATACCGATTTAAACTAATCAACTGATACAGAGAAATCAGTTATTTCATCAAATGCGGACCATCCCACCCGCGCTAAGCACCACCAGCACGGTCTCTCGGGCTGCAGTGGCCCAGGAAATAATATTTGAATGGGAAAGTGATTACTATCATAGAGGTCATCGACCCCTTCCCCCCCCAAAAAAAATTAGGCTGTGCATCTTAGAGCACAAAGATAGATCGAGACAAGAAAATGAAGTAGTTCTAGAGTTTTAGGTCAGTGATGCGTAAACTCATCCACATTTAGGACACCTATCTCCAGCTCGTCGATCAGGTCTCCCGATAGGGGGTGTTTATCGTTCAGATCTCTGAACAAGAGAAAAGGCAATGGCAATCGTGCTACGACGCGTCGTCGAAGTCGGCTGACGGTGGAATCTACGTGGAAATAAGAGTATACGTCCTATCCAGGTGCAGCTGCACAGCTACTTTCTGAAAGGAGGTATCTAAAGCCAAGGGTAGAATAAGACATCATGCCAAGTGTAAATCGCGCATCTTATTGCTCGGGCCCCATTCCATGGTGGCATGGTCGCAAAATCCTTCTACCCCAGGAGGATGTGCAGTGGCCACGGGCCCATCATGGTCTCTTGCAAAAAGATAGCTAACGGGGAATGGGAGGAGACGAGCCTGCGCTGCTTCTCCTAGTTGACCCAGACTCCGCGAAAATTCTATTGAAGGAATATGCCCTCCAGATCTAGCTCGGAAGAGATGCGAGTCCCTCTTCGAAGAGCAGACCCCTACAGGAATGGCTGTAAGCTTGCCGGAGGAAGAATTCCGGGCGCTGTTGGCCGGACAATATGCTGAAGGCGCTGTCACCTTTGAAGACTTATCGGGGGAGGTTAGGCTCGCCACGAGAGTCTTTTCTTCCCTCCGACTCGAAAGTTTAGGCAGGAAGGTTAGGAGGCGGGGGTCCCTCTTTTGGAGGATCCACCGTCTCCGAGCCACCCAGCCTACAAATTAGTGTGAGCGAAGGAGCCGAAGCTCATTTAGTGGTCTCCTCTTTTCAGGGGTGTTTTAGAAACACCTGAAGATGGCCTCACAACCAACTTCATGTGTTTTGCCTCCTGTGAGTCTAACGAATCGGTGGAGGCGCGCGGCCATTTCGGCTTACGGAAAACGGCCACGCTGGGGGAAGGAGGGGGAATCCTAGTTTTAGCCGGGGCTCTGTGTTAACACTTTGTACCGCTAGTGGTACCAGGGGAGAGCCCGTGGTCGGTAGAATCCGCAGGAGGGTTCCGAATGGACGCGGGATTACCGTGCTCGTAGGCTAGGAGGGGCCAGGAGCAGAGGGTGGCTTTCTTAATGGTGATGTATAAGATATCCAAGGCAGCGCCCGGCGCGCCATGACCAATTCCTTAGCATCGGGAAATGAGAGCTGATTCTGGGCCTGAACGGCCAGGACTTCCTTCTCAAGGAGATGCGCACCATGTTGCTTCGAATAAGCAGGGTGCAGCTCTCTGCAATTGAAACACCTGGCTGCACATGATTTGGACTTATCGTCTTTAGCAACGATTTGTATGACCGAAGCGGTGCCAGTAGTAGCACCTCTGCGGCAGTGGCACGAATGCCTTCCCGTCGTAGCGATACTAATTGGCACGCACCGACTCAGGGAGCTTATTACCATTGAACGTTACCAAGAGTGATAATAGGAATGATTCCCGTACCGTCTTCCGCCTGCTCTCCCGTCTTACTTCCCCAGCCCAGGTCTCCCCACCCATTAGCCCTGCTACTATATCGAATTTCTTCGCAGGTAAGGTCACTAACCTCCATGCCTTCCTCCCTCAGCCTTCTGTCCCGGCTTCTGCCATTCTTCCTGACTTCCCGCCTCAGCCACTTATCGTTTTCCCCGCTGTGACCGCGTTGGAGCTTACAGCCCTGCTCTCGCGTTCTAAGAAATCGGGCTCGCTAAAGGAAATTTTTCCGCCTAAACTGTTATGTAAAATTCTGCCTGCCATCCTCCCAACGCTTCTTCACCTGTTCAACCCTTCCCTTGCAACTTGTCTTGCTCCCTCTTCCTTCAAAAGTGCCCACATCCGTTCGATTCTTAAAAAGCCTCAACTGAACTCCACTGACCTTTCTAATTATCGCCCGATTTCGCAACTTCCTTTCCTCTCTAAGGTTCTGGAGAGAGTGGTTGCTTCACGCATCAACAGTCACATGGTGGCCTGTAACATTGATGAAACCTATCAATCTGGTTTCAAGTCAGGTCACTCCACAGAAACCGCCCTTCTCAATGTGTTTGATTGCTTACGAAGAGCCGCGGACAGGGGTTGTGTTTCCATCCTCGTTCTACTCGACCTCTCCTCTGCCTTCGATACTATTGACCATACCGTCCTACTTGATCGTCTCTACTCTTTCATCAGCATATCAGGCACCGTGCTTGACTGGTTCTGCTCTTACCTCTCGCCTCGTACCCAATCCGTTGTGATTGACGACGTTTCATCCGACTCTAACCCCATTCGCTTTGGAGTGCCACAAGGCTCTGTCCTTGGTCCTCTACTATTTCGTATCTACCTTCTCCCTCTTAGTTTCCTTCTCCGTAAACTCGGTCTATCTTTCCACCTATATGCTGATGACACTCAAATTTTCGTTTCCTCTTCCCCCACGTCTCTTGCCTACTCTATTACTGACCTCCTGGCTGCCTACTCCTCCATTTCTGTCTGGCTCTCTACTAACTTCCTCAGGCTTAATCACTCCAAAAATGAGATCCTTCTTGTCGGCACCCCAACTCTTATCAAAAAATCTAAATCTCTCTTTCCCTCGCTTACTCTGAGAGGTAATACTATCATTTTCTCTGACTGCGTTAGGAATCTGGGTGTTGTTTTTGATAAGCATCTCTCCTTTAAGCCTTATATCCACAATGTCAGCAAATCCTCTCTATGTTTCCTTCGTAACTTGTCTCGCATTCGCTCTCACTTTGATCGCCAAAGTCTTGAGACTGCTGTTCATGCCTTCATCACCTCACGCCTTGACTACTGTAACTCTCTGCTTGTGAATCTGCCATCCTCCTCTCTCCGCCCTCTTCAACTTGTACAGAACTATGCCACCTGGCTTCTACTCCGTCACCCTCGCTTCTCTCCCTCGAAACCCTTGCTGCATGAACTGCACTGGCTCCCTGTCAGATCCCGTACTCACTTCAAGATACTTCTCTTCACATTTTAGGCCCTAAACAACAAGGCCCCGTCTTACCTCTCTTCTGCCCTCTCGCCACGCCATGTCCCTCGGGCTCTTCGGTCATCACATGCACCTCTTTTGAATATTCCTCGTTGATCCCTCTGCTCAATGGGGGACTGCTCCTTCTCAATCTGCACCCCTAAGTTGTGGAATGCTCTTCCTGCTGAAATCAGGTCTTCTCCCTCTCTTACCACATTTAAGCGTCTCCTGAAAACGCATCTTTTCAATATTGCCTTCTTCCCCTTTGAATTTCAATTCTCATCTACTAAGCACAACGTGCGCTCTGGGAAGGCCTCAGGCCTTAAAGAGCGCATTACAAAAGACTTATTATTATTATTAGTGGTGGGTCTTGAGGCTCTTCCCTGTTTTCTTATCACACGTTTGACCTTTAACACTCCATAGTCGGCCAGCTCTAAGGTGATGTCATCTATGGAGTAGTCCACAAGTTACCTCGCATAAACTACTCCTTTCACAAAGTTCATGGTAGAGTGCGGCGTCAAACTCACAGGCATGCTATCAATTGTCTTAATGGTACTAATTATAGCCGCCTTGGAGAGATTCGACGCATTCGCCAGCAGGCTACCACCCGAGAAACATGTCACATTCGCTATCTACCAATCGAGCAATCTAAAGCTCTCCTCTGAATTATCATGTTGTTCTTAGTCAACATGTTGCCATCAGTGGAGCGAATAACGAGGAAGCGTTTGGAACCAGCAGGTTCGAAAACGCCAGGTAACCTCTGAATGAGGGGCCCCGACATAATCGAGCCTCCGCTCTGCGCACTTTTGGTTTTAGTCTGGGACTTTTCACCGGGGGAAGCAGTGGGGCTGGACGTGTCGTTCTTGGCATGGTCGCATACCGAAACGGCAGAAGACCGGCCCGTCCCCGTGGCTCCCTGGAGGAAGAAGAACCCAGATTCTTTTTCCTCCTTTTCTATTTTTTTATTTTTAGGAGAGGAGGGTGGGGAATGAACCCGCTTGTACCCTCCGCCGACAGGAACTCCCAGGCCAGATGGACCGGCTTCTGCAAGCTACCTTTTTGAAATGGAGAAAGTCTTAGCAGTCGCAAGGGAACCAGCGGGGGAAGGAGATCCCTCCTCTCCTTGTGAGGCCTCAGAGACCCGAACCGTTTGAAAGAGGAACTTGTCTAGGGGCGTACAGGGGTTCTGTGCTCGAGACCGGGTTCGACCCCATGAAAGATCCTACTGTCTGGGGCGGGGTCACATCAGGGATCATGTCTATCTCAGGGGGGGGGGATCCATGTGCACCCCCCCGAGACACAACAAATCCCTTTCAAGGTTCCCTTTTCACCTAATTCCGGTGAACCGGCATCCGTCAAGGAAGAAACGGGCGCACGCACATTGACCCTTTGTAGGCGCTTAGCGCACGAGTGCAGAATATTAGGGGGCAAGGACCGACGGGCCATGCCATCCCTGCCTCCCCCCTCTAAAGGTTGGCCCTATCGCCGCGCCCCCACCGGGAGCGGTCATTTATCATCCGCTTGCGTGCTTTCTTTGCAGTCCCTTGGCAGAGAAAAGGAGGGACTGCCGCTGGAAAGAAGGAGGCATCCAAGCACGACTCCAGAGAAGTGGGTGGTGGGAAGTCCTTTAAACACGTAGGCCTGGGAAAGGAGTAATCCTCATCCCCGATAGACGAAGTTTGGAGGGTCCCCTAAGAAAACAAGGAGAGGCAGGATCCAATTTTTGGTGAGAGATGGCCGAAGGCTGCCCCGGTGATGGTCAAGGGAAAGGTAGAGGGGGAGTAATATTTTTTTATTTAAATCATCATTGGGCATGGTGATTTTGTAATTGTCATGGGACGCAAACGCTCATCATCCCACGCAGTAGTCCGCTCTGCTAGGGGTGAACACGGGGCCGGCAGAAACAACTACCGCCATTTGAGGCCACTCCTCTCTCCTAGTGGCCTGGCAGCCCATCAGCATTGCGGCTCCACCTTGGGTACGTAAAATTGATAGAAAAAGAAAGGATGAATAAAGGATATGTGAGTAAGGTGTGGGTGGAGATGAAGCAGGTTGTTAAAAACCCACCACCCCAGGCCCGGAGCTCAGGAGTGAGGGAATGTTGTCCTCTATCCCCTCAGCCCCGATCCATGATAGTTGGGTGAGGGGAAGCTGGTCAGCGTCTACCCTGTGAAATTAAAGATAGACCAGAGAAAGTTATTAGAGAGGTTGTATGGAAAGTGAGGAAGTACAGTTAAGCGCATATCTATTGGCAACACATCTCAAATTTCAAGATTTACGAATTTTTATACGTTACTAGTTCGAAATGTACATATTTATATTTTATTTAATTATATTAGCGTAAAAGCAAAATATTATAATGTATAAATGCTAAAAAAAATTATTAACATTAAACATGGTGTTTATTAGAAAAAGACAGGAAGCAAAAGTACGAGGGGTGGTCAATAAGTTTTTCAATTTGGATATAAGGAAACGAGATATGAGGAAAAGTGTTTTATTATTTTTCAATATAACTACCCTCGACTTCAATGCCACTTGCGCCACTTGTCCCTGAGGCTTCGAATTCCCGACAACCAGAAATCTCCCGACTGCTGTTCAATCCACCCCTGGACGGCGAGCTGGACATCTTCATCGTCCCCAAACCAGCGTCCACGCAGTGCAGCCTTGAGCTTGCGGAATAAAAAGTAGTCGCTAGGTGCCAGGTCTGGCCTGTAGGTGGGATGGTTGAGCTCCTCGAATCCGCACTCGTGCAGGGCAGCTTGTGAAACTCTGGCTTTGTGGACAGGGGCATTGTCCTGGAGAAGCAGGACACTACGTGTCAACTTGCCTCGCCGCTTCTGACGGATGCACTTCTTCAATCCAGCCAGTTCCGCGGCGTAATATTGGCCTGTGATGGTCCTTCCACAAGGCGCATAGTCCATTCGCCATCAACACTCCCTCAGAATCCCAGAAGATAGTGGCCATGATCTTCCCGGCTGAGTGTTTGGTCCGAAACTTAATGGGGGTCGGAGAGCCCTTGTGCTTCCAGGCCATGCTTTCAAGCTTGGTCTCGGGATCCCAGTGATGGACAAACGTTTCATCACCTGTCACTATGCATGACTCGAATCCCTCTGGATCTTGGTTGTACAGAGCAGCAGCTCCTCCGATCTTTGACGACGTTGAAGTCGATCATGGAGCGTGAGGTTTCTAGAGACCCAACGGGCAGAGACCTTGGTCATGGCCAAATTGTCTTGGATGATATTGATAACACTTCCATGTGATATTCCAAGTTCTCGCTCGATTTCTTCGACTTTCACCCGTCGATTTTCGGGCCACACGGACCACATTGTCCTCGTTGGTCACATCTGACGGACGTCCTGGACAGGGTTCATCTTACAGGGACTCACGACCATGGCGGAACTCCCTATTCTAGCGAGCAATGGTTGCATAGGAAGGAGTGGTGTCGGTGTACACTGCAACCATGCGTTCATGGATCTCTTTTGCATCCTTGCCTTCCTTGGTCAAAAATTTATCACTGCGCGGTGCTCAACCTTCTTTATTGTTGAAAAATTTGTGACTGACGATCTGCGATCAGCTAGTGTTTCTTAAATAGACAAGGCAGGAGCGTGCGGCTGCAGGTTCTGACTTGTCATAACTTGTCCTAACACCCCTGCAAACATCCATCCCCCTTCCTCTGTTTTGCCCTACCGACTCGCAAAACTCATTGACTGTCCCTCGTATTGGCAACGTTTACATAATATTGATTTAACAAATCAAATTATTTAAATTAGTGGTAAAAAATATTCAAGAATGATTGATGGAATATTCAAGACTAATCCTGAGCAGCAGGGTACTTGCACGGCTAACTTTTTTTGGTGTTCATTATGGTATTAGACATGGCTGAAGAATCATCTCTACAATAATTTTGAAATAGCAACATGGTGAAGACATCCGAACACTCAAAAGCATATAGGAACCATATAATTGAGCTGCACAACCAAGTAAATGGATTCTTGAAAAAGATCGGCAAATTTGAATACCCCAGTTACATCTTTGAGGAATATTATTGTAAAATTTAGGGCTGAAGGGACTACTTTTAATCGTGTATGGAAAGGGCAACCAAGAAAATTGAATGACAGAGATGTGCGTTCGTGTGTTTGAATTGTCAACAAGGATCTAAAAGTCACTTCCAAGGAATTGAAAACAAATCTGGCTAGCAGTGGAACAATCATGGACGTGTCAACAGTGCGACGTTACCTGAACCGTGAGGGTCTCCATGGACGTGTACCAAGGAAGAAACCAGTGTTGAAGACGGTTTACAAAAAGAGACGTTTAGAGTTTGTCAGAGAACATCTTGATGACACTGAAGCAGAACTTAGTAAAATATTATGGTCAAACGAGACTAAGCTCGAACTATTTGGCATAAACGACCACCATTACGTTTGGAGAAAATCTGGAGAAGCTCTGCTGGAAAAGACCATCATACCTACTGTGAAACACGAAGGTGGCTCAATCATGTTGTGGGGTGCTTTTTTCCTCAAGGTACTGTCCCAATTTTTTGATAGAAGGCACTATGAATTCCGAGGGATATCAGCGAATTTTGGATGAACATGTGAAACAATCGGCGAAGAAGCTTAGTCTTGGCAGAGGGTTCGTCTTTCAACAGGATAATGATCCCAAGCACACGAACAAATCAACGCAGAAATATTTTGCCAATCAACGCTTGAAACTGATAAAATGGCCCTCTCAAAGTCCAGATTTAAATCCGATTGAAAATTTATGGAAAGAATTGAAGTCACGTGTTCGTAAGAGGTCACCAAGCAGCATTGCAGAGTTGAAAGCTTTTGCAGTGGAAGAGTGGAGTAAAATTCCTACTAAAACTTGCAAAAACCTTGTTCATACCTACATGAAACGTCGGATTGCTGTGAATGCTGCTAAAGGAGGTCATACCAAGTATTAATTTATAGTTGCCAATACTTTTGTTCCTTGTGTTTTTCTAATAAACACCATGTTCAATGTTAATAATTTGTTTTATTATTATTTATACATTATAATATATTTCTTTGAGGCTAATATAATTAAATATAATATAAATGTGTACATTTCGAACTAGTAACGTATAAAAATTCCTAAATCTCAAAATTTGAGATGTGTTGCCAATAGATATGCACGTATCTGTAGGGTAAAAACACAGGCTGTCAGAAAGAAGGAGAAGAGGCTAGGCTGGGCCCAGATGAGGCAGCTAAGAGGGCGATCTGAACATTAGTGCATGATGTGTAAGAAAGCTGAACAGAATTATGTTGATCCCGAGGTGTGTGTATGGGAGTGAGAGTATGTATGGAAGGAGAAGGGAAAAGCGAGAGTGGCTTTAAGGCCGAAAACTGAATCATATATTAAAGTATATATTAAGTATATATTAAAACGATCGTTATTTCAGTGTAAGGCCTGAAAAGGTGTAAAAGCAGGTGAAATGAATGGTACAGTAGCCAAGTTATTAAAAAATGGTGTGTGCAATGGAAGGTTGTGTTCAGAGACTTGCGAAAGTAAAACATTTCCTGATGAGTGGTAGAATGTTACAAGAGTATCACTGTATAAGAGTAAGGTAAGAAAGAAATGTAAGTATTAAAGGCGAATAAGTGTGTTGAGTGAGGGGAGGGAAGGTGTATGCACTTATTCTGATAAGGCCTGTAAGAAGGATAACAAAGGAATGATGGAGTAAAGGTGTGTTTAGAGTGGAATATAGAAGTAACGTAGCCTTTTGAGAGAGCAAAGGTGTAATGGGGTTATAATGTGCTTGTGGGGTTGAGGAACTTGGGTCTTTAGTTGATGAAGAAGGATAAAGGTTGAGTCCTGTCAATTTTGATGTAAGCTGATACCCAGGCGTTCGTGGTTTTTAGTGAGAGGAACCTGAAGAATGTGGATGGGCTTGATGGTATGTGTTGGAAGAGGGCTGAAATTAAAGGAAGAAAACCATTATGTCAGGGTGTCTGGAGGTGAGGACGAGCCCGGATGTGATATTAGAGTCTATCGTGAACGACTTGAAAAGTGTAATGTTAATAGTGCCCAGACGTATCTTGATAGATGATGGATAAATAAGATAAGTTATGAATGATAGGAATATCTCAGTAGTGACCAGTGTTGATGGACGCTATGTATTTCAGTGTAAAATGGGCAATAAGGCTGTATAACCTTATGTTTGGTCCAACGTTAGTGTGTATGTTATTGTAAGAGAAGAGAAGATCTAAAAAGAGAGCAGAGTAGATGAACATGACGAGAGGGATGTTGGGTGTGAGAACGGGGAAAGTCGACAGAATGGTTAAGTATACCGAAGGGAAAGATGTGAATGAGGTTGTAACTGGCAATATTCTGATGTGGCACAAACATATGAGAGGAATGGGTGGGAATAAACCATTGAAGAGACTAGATAAGAGCAAGTATGCTGGAATGCTTCGTTTAGAAGATACACGAAAGATGGCTTGGTTGTGTGAGCGATTGCTTAAGAGAGTAGACGGACCGAGGGGCAAGTTGAGATTATATGGTATGATGTATTCAGACAGGGGTTCTGTGATGCGGCAAGCTCAGGGCCCTTCTCCTTACGGATGAGTCACAATTGGAAGGGGCGAGATGCTGGAGCACATGCTCCTAGCTCCCAAGCGCCACGAAGGGGGTCAATGTGAAGAAAAAAACAGGGTAGGCAACTCCTAGCGCATAAAATGGGGGGATGAGGAGTGCATTTTCACCTACTCCGATGCCCTCCAACATCATTTGGTGGTGAGGGAGTGGTTGGCGATGATGAAGGTAATTATTTTTTTTTTATAGAGTTACAGTTAAAAATAGTAAGGCCAACACAAACTGAAATAAAGAAGGGGAACATATTATTAGAGAGCTCGAGCCTCAATTCTAGGAGCTAAATAAGTACGAGTAATATTGGGTCACCACAGGGCTTGTTTTTAGGTTCCTTCAGATAAAAGGGCGGGACGTGACTATCGTTACAAATGAAGGTCTTTCTGTTTCAGCCTCCGGAAGTTATCTGCGGGACCACACTTTTATTACGGGCTCCAAATTACATCTCTTTTATTACGTGCTCCTAAAGATATGGCGATTAATGCGGCTTGAGGGAAGAAAAAGTAGAATAAAGAGATAAAAGAATGAAATGGAAATGGATAAGGGTTTGTATGAAAAGGAGCAAAGGGAAAAGAGTTAGAGGGATTCCCCCCCCCTCCCTCCCAGTATTACACTCCCTACCCCTTAATCTTGTAGATAAGGCCAGCAGGGAAATCGCACCCTGGCAAAATTGGGCGAAGTTCTCGAGAGTGGCCTATCCTTGTAGCCCCACGGACCCTCTAGTGGTCAAGTGAGCGAAGCTTGACCAAGTTGATCTTTTTAATCACCTGATGGGGACCGGCAAATCACATCCCCTAATTACATCACTTTCCTTACAAACCTCTTTAAAAATATCTGGATGAGATCCTCTCATGTTTTCGATTTATCTTTAAAAGAAAAGAAAGAGGTCATCCAGTCCCACATATCCTAGATAGTGTGTTCCTTTGGCTACTTTGGCTATACATTCACTTATATTCACTACGTTCTTAACGAAATTCTCTTGTTTCGAGGAGAGATGAAGCCTTGCGGTTTTCTTGTTTTTAAAAAATTAATTAAAAAAACAAGCAAACCTTTGTCAGGAATGGATGTTAATAAACATTCAACGAGGCACCCCTCATCCAAACAGCCTTAAACATGAGGATCAATTCTAAATGTGATGGGTAAAGTCTAGTACGTCCTGATTAGCGGATGGTTGAAGCACTATTTTGAGTTATAAAACAGACAGAGTGTCATGGTCCTCTTATTTCGCTGCCCATGCAATTATTTAAAATTTATAGCTGCTTTTGGCTCTGCCTATTGAATCAATGTACGCCTTTTCGCTCTCTGATAATTATCCATCCATACAAAAGCAGCGCGTGTTCGCTCTTTGTCAATCAATTCATAGTCACAGCGTTCTACATATATATTTAAAGGATCACCTGAAGAATATGACACCCAAAGCACCTTGGGTGTCGGGGAGGGGGGGGGGGTGCTGTTCAGGAGAAGCAATCTGGAGTCAGATTCTTCAAAAGACAACACATTCTGGGGAGAAGATTCTTCAGGAGAAGCAATCTGGGATCAGATTCTTTAGAAGACAACACATTCTGGGAAGAAGATTCTTCAGGAGGCACACTCTTTGTTTCATCTTATTTTCTTATCCCCATAAGTTGAGATTAACTAAATTTAATCTGTAAGGCTTACGGTGGATCTGTTTTATCTTAGTCTTTTCTTCTGTTAAATCTGTACGGCTTAAGGGTAATCTGTAGTAGATAGTTATAACAATAATTTAAATAAATTTATCAAAAGAGACATTCTGGTGAGAAGATGATATTTCTAATCTAAAAGGTAAAATTACATATTGTAACCTGCTCAAGAGTAAATTCATACTACATAAAAGCAGTGAAATTTTAACGAATACATCATTTGACCAAGTGGAAGTGGAGTATCATAAGTTTTCAGTATTGACCCTAAATCTTGTATTTTTAGTTATATTTTAATTTGTATAATATCAACCCTTATGGCTTCTATCTTTTTTAACAAGCAATACGGTATTTGCAGGGAAAAAACATTTTAAAGCAAATAATGAATTGTCAAACCTGCATTTTGCCTATGAACTGGACAAAACATTTCAAAACCAAAGATGGATTCGCTTGATAATGTCAAGAAAATGATTGTAGATGGTTTAAATATACAACCTCCATTAGAAAATACTCCTTTTTTGAAAAATCAAACCTTTCAATCCAAAAATGGATTCATATTATGTATGTATATTTGGTCGGAAAATCTTTGTATAACTAAAGCTATACGCCCGTTTCTAGTTTCAGAGAAGAATCTAATTGATAGCTACAATTTTTCTGATACGAAACGTCTTCTTAGGGTTGAGGAGCCGGAGGATATGGGCGGAAGCTAATTTCCCCTTCAGCTGTTCGAAGTGGGAGAGACTAATGGGGACCAGACAAGGTGCTCCGGGGACTTCTTTTTTAGCAAGTTACACAAAGGGGTCGAGAGAGAAGTGAACTGAGGGACGAAGCGGTGGTAGAAAGAAACAGATCCCATGAAGGATCTTAGCTGCTTCTTATTCGACGGACGGAGCATTTGCACAATAGCGCGGATTTTGTCGTCCTGGGGGGCTAATCGGTTGTTCACAATATGAAAGCCAAGGTAGTCAGTCAATTGTACTATAAGCAAAATGGCACTTGCTCGGGCCAATTATGAGTCCGTGCTCGCGCAGACGACGCAGCAGAGCCTGGAGGGCGATCACGTGATGCTAGCGAAATAAAAAGTCACGTTTGCCAACCCGTCTAATATTCTTCGCATCATGCGATTGTAATTACTACGGAGCGTCACCAAGTTGAACGGGAGACGGCGGAACTGCATTGAGTCTTTGATTATAGAGAAAGCCATGTATCTCTTTACACCTTATATAAGAGGAATTTGATAATAAGCCTTACATAGGTCCAATTCAGGAATGTAATTGGCCTCTTCAAAGAGATGGAGGTTTTGGTCGATCAAGGGGATAGGCTCAGCATCGAACAAGGTCACCGAATTAAGTTTCCGAAAATCGCGCACAGCCTATATGACCCATCTGAATTCTTTACCAACACAGTGGGGGAGCAGTAATTAGATTGGGAGGCTCTATAATCTATAAATTTAACAATTTAGTAACTTCTGCGTTGAAGACCTCTATTAAATGGATGGGCAGGGGGTACGGCTTGGAACGAATAGGCTCCAGGGTGGTTAAAATAATAGCATGCTCGAACTGAGCGGAACAGCCGGGAATCTCCGAAATTACGTCTCTAAATTGACTCAATAACTGCTTCAGCTGACTCTTCAAGTCAGGAGGCAGCTGGGCGTTAACGTCTAAGTCCGATGTCGGGGATTCAGTAGCGCTGGACACGCTGGCAATGGGTACTCCTCTCTCTATTTTCATAACGAAAATAGAGGGAGAGGTGACGCCCCCTTGTCGCGGGAAGAGAGCTTGTGTGGACCTTGGAATTTTCGAGCTATGTCGGTGGGGGTACCTCTTCTGGGTACCCCTGGTAGGGCTTCCCTGGTCGATTTGGTCAGAAACGAGGTTCCAGACTAAGTGCGTCATTCCTTTCTTTTTCTACTCTATCCCTCTCCTTTTTTACTTTTATCCTATCTCCCACTCATACAAAAAGAAAAAACAACAAAAAAAGCCTACTCCTATCTAGTCACCCTTTCCCTTTCTTCCTCCATCTACTTATAAGGACCTTGCAGCTCCCTTATGCGTCAGAAGAGAGGCTTTGGAACCTCTATAAACAACGCCAATCGACGCTCACTGGTTGCGAGGGACTAGAACTAGAGGTGTCCTAGGCGTTGGGGCACGATGAATGGGATGAGGGTAGTCCCCCATTAACCCCTTCCCTGGCGCGTAATTATTGACCGTTCCCAGTGCCCGTTGACGGGTGCTTATGGTAGCATTGGTCAGAGGTGACGGCCCTTTGTTCCCATGCTGGTTGCCAGGCCAATAAAAAGCCTTGGGTCGAGTTCTTTGGTGTGGCGAGATATCCATTGAACGCTACTCCGAGATCCTGGCCGTTGTGAAGGGAACTAGTAGGAGTTTAGTAAGGGGCGTGCTTCGTTGTTGTTTACCTGGTGAAAAATCGAGGGTCCCTTCGGGGACCGTCAGTTCTGCTTGGTTGGGAGTCACGGCACGCCGAGGTTTGACGACTCGGTCGGACGAACAGCAGCACATGGAGCGTGCCTTCTGTAAGATCCGAAACCTCTCCGATCGATAGTCGGGAGCGACTCACGCGGGGAGAACTCACCAACCCCCCTTTTTATCATTGCTGGTCACGAGTTTTCAGAGAGAGAGAGAGAAAGTGCTCAAAATGACAGGCAAAAAAGGTCCCGTTCGTCTCCAACACAACTGTGCAATATGCCAGTTAGAAAAGTGGTGCGTTGACGTTCCGGATGGCTGCTACTCAAAATCCCACCCTGAAAGTATCTGCACTACTTGCATATTGACGCGAGAGGTGGAGAAATTAAAAGACCTCTATAGAGCCTCAGAGGAGAGAGCTAAGGTCCTTGAGGGAAAGTTGGAGAAGCTCGAAGCCCTTAACGCAGCTCAGGTTCGATGCCTAGAAGAGGCTCCGCCCACTGACGTGTCGGAATCCCCTGGTAACCAAGCGGATATTCCGGCATCATCTGAGGCTAAGCTAGCTTAGGCGAGAGAAAAAGAGAAAAAGAAGAAAGGAGAAACGAAGAAAAAAAGAAAAAGAATAAAGTTGAAACAAAAGTAGTACCAAAAATAGAAGAAAAACAGATAAAGAAGAAGAAAAAGAAAGATAAGAATGTGAAGAGTAAAGAGGAAAAGGGGAGGGCTCTTCCACAAGAGAAGACCCCGTCTTCAGAGACCAAGTGTCCGAAGGTCACCCTCATTGGTGACTCGCAAACACGGGATCTGCAGCCGCTGCTAGCGGCCCGCCTTCGCACTAGCGTAAAAGTAAGCTGCCTGTCAGGACGGGGTAACCCCAACATTAGAGTAGAGGCAGAGAAAGCTCAGATTTCTGAGAATTCAGTTGTTGCTCTGATGGTGAGCGGCAACGAACTCTACCTCAGAGGGGGTAAGGTTGGCCTCAGTGGTAAGACCATCTAAACGGTGATGAGAGCCGTGGATGACATAGGGCTTGAAACCCGCAAACGTGTGGTCGTTGGGATGCTTCCAAGAAGAGGTCCATCCCGAACCGCTCACGAAAGAAACATCGCAGTGAACAAAAGGTTGGAGGATCTCTGCCTCGGAGAAGGAGTCTTCTTCGTGGACCCCTATCGTACCTTTATCGGTAGAGACGACCTCTACCAAAGGGACGGGGTACATCTCTCTTTTAAAGGGAAGGCCTTTCTCGCCAACCTAATTCAAGATGTCGTGGAACGCACCCAAAGGAGCGTTTGAAACAGAGCGAAAGCGGACGTGCGCCAGCATGCCCGTGTCACTCCTGGAACGACCTTCTCGGAGGTCGTCAAAAAGGGTGTGACCACGAAAACAGAGAAGCCGGGAAACAGAAGAGCGTAGGGAGTCCTACACAAGGGGACTCCCTCAAAGTTCTTCTGTTCAATGCGAGGTCAATCAGGAATAAGTTTCTTGAGCTCCGTGGCCTCGTAGTAACAGAGGAACCTGATATGGTGGCCATAACGGAGTCGTGGATAAAAACCTCAAGCCGAGATTTTGAAGGTGAATTCACGATTCCCGGTTACCAGCTCTTCCTGAAAGATAGGCCAGACAGAGAGGGTGGCGGTGTGATGTTGTATGTCAAGGATACTCTCAACTCGACGGATTGCAACATCGTATCCGACCATGAACTACTAGGTGTTGACCTAGAGATAGGTCCTGCCCAATACAGGACCCTGGTGCTTTATAGAACCCCTGCCCAACTCGTTGAAAAGGACAGAGATCTGTACCAGCTGCTATGAGAACTTGTCGAAGACAGAGTGTGTATCGTCATGGGTGATGTCAACACACAAGTTGACTGGGAAACCAGAGAACCCTGTGGCGAGAACGCACTACTCCTGGAGTTCGCGAACAACGAGTTCCTCACTCAATGGGTGAGAGAGCCAACGAGAGGAAACAATATCCTTGACTTGGTTTTCACCTCTGAGGATGACATCGTTGAGGACCTCTCTGTTGGCGAAGAGCTCGGTGGCAGTGACCACCGACTAATTAGATTTGTAGTCAAAGCTCCGAAGGCAGGGCCTGCAACTAGTAAATCGAAGAAACTCGATTTGGAAAGAGCAGACTTTGCAGGTCTTCGTGCTGGACTGATTGACGCGAGACTAGAAGTGTGCGATGCTGTTGAAGACTCTTGGAACAGTTTCAAAACCACATTCATGAGTCTTCAATCGCGTTTTATCCCTCTGAAATGCCCCCGTCAGTCTTCTGTTCAACCAAAGTGGTTTAATCGAGAAATCGGCCAACTGCTTAGGGAGAAGAGAAATGTGTACCGGCAATCGAAGATCTCGGGTGACTTTGACGAATACCGGAGGCTAGCCAGGAGAGTGAAGTCCAGTATAAGGGCGGCTAAGCGGTCTGAGGAACTCTGAATGGCGAGACTCTGTAAAAAGAATCCCAAGGAGTTTTTTGGATATGTGAACAGCCGTAAACCAATCCGTCGAACGATTGGCCCTTTGAGAAATGAGGAGGGGACATTAAAGCACTTAGATGCAGAAAATGCTAACCTCCTCAACGACTACTTCTCTTCAGTGTTTACTGAAGAGTGTGGTCCCATCCCCCAGACAATGGATTCCTACTCGGGGGAAAAGCTGGAGGATATGGACTTCACCGAAGGAGAAATATAGAAAAAGATCGCTGACCTAAAGACAAATAAGTCCCCTGGACCGGACGGGTTTCTACCTAAAGTGTTAAAAGAAGTGCGCGATCAAGTGTCACGACACCTGAGCGCAATCTTTAACATGTCAATCCGGACCGAATGCGTTCCTAGAGACTGGCGTGAAGCGGAGGTGACTCCTATCTTCAAGAAAGGAGACCCCAGCCAACCGTCGAACTACCGACCTATCAGTCTGACTTCGATAGTCGGTAAACTCATGGAAAGCATGTTGGTGGACAAAATGACGTCGTATTTAGAGTCAAACCTGCTACTGAGGAGTTCCCAGCACGGCTTCCGAAGGCAACGGTCATGCCTGACGAACCTTGTGGAATTCTTCCACTTCGTGTTCAGTGAGCACGATCGGGACAAGGCGGTAGATGTGGTTTACTTAGACTTTCAGAAAGCCTTTGATAAGGTACCACACCGCTGCCTTCTCCGGAAAGTGCGAGCGCTGGGCATAGACGGAAAAGTAGCCGGCTGGATCGAGAACTGGCTAAGTGGCAGACGGCAACGGGTGGTGGTAAATGGACAGGCTTCTAAGTGGGTGCCCGCTACCAGCGGGGTGCCTCAAAGTTCTGTCCTGGGACCACTACTATTCATCATCTACGTCAACGAAATGGACGGTGACATGGTTGCCAAGATTTCCAAATTTGCCGGCGATACCAAGCTTGGTATGAACGTTGCAAAGGATGGAAATACTGCCCGCCTGCAGGAAGATCTTGGGAAGATTGGGGAGTGATCAGACACGTGCCAAATGCATTTTAACGTGAACAAATGCAAAGTAATGCATATCGGCCACAGAAACCCACAATCTCAGTATATCCTTAAGGGCACTGCTCTTGAAGCGAGTGACACTCAGAAGGACTTGGGTGTAACTATCACTAGCGACCTCAAGTTCTCGAAACAGTGCATCGAGGCAGAGAAGAAAGCCCAAAGGATGGTAGGCTACATAAAGCACCAGTTTGGATACCGTAACAGGGAGATAGTACTTTGTCTGTACAACTCACTGGTTCGGCCGCACCTGGAGTATGCCGTACAATTTTGGAGTCCTTCGTTTCGAAAGGATATCGCAAGGTTGGAACGCGTACAAGCCAGGGCAACCAAGCTGATTCCCTCTATCCGACATAAAAGTTATGAGGATAGACTAAGGGAATTAAATCTGTTCTCGCTGGAAACCCGTAGACTGCGGTGTCAGCTCTTCGAAGTTTTCAAAATACTTCGAGGGTTCGACAAGGTTTACTACTGGGATATTTTCACACTGAGTGAGAACAGAACTCGCAATCACGGCTTCAAACTTGAACTGAAGCGTTACAACCAACATCTTTGTGGAAACTTTTTCTCGTACAGTATCTGCGGTAAGTGGAACGCACTTCCAGTGGAAGTTGTCAACAGTGAATCTGTTATCAGTTTAAGTCAAGACTAGACAAAGTCTTGAAAAGCGGCCGTTCAGGGACGCAAAACAATTGAGCAGCCATGTGCCTGTTCTATTGCTAGTCCAAAGGTACCCTCTTTGAATGGACCGTAAGGTCTCCTAGGGTACTTACTTTCCTTGTTACTTTTTCTTACTTCTGTTCAATGCAAGCTACTTGCACCACATTTAACGGATATAGGGGGAGAATGGGGCCAATCCGGTCTCTAGCCACACGGGCGAAGGGTTCATGTGTGATGAGTTCCTTCTGCGGAGCAGGTCTGACGCATCTTTTTGCGGTGGTCCTTTGACAGACATCACACGAACGGCAATAGTAAACGATGTCATCTGCCGCATCGGGCCAATAAAATATTTAAAGATTCTCTGAGCCGTTTTAGTATGGTTGAAGTGGTCAGAGAAAAGACTATCATGGGCCGTCTTTAATATGAGAGACACCTGCGAACGGGATATGCATAGTGCCGGGGCCTCGGAACTATTGCTTTCTAAGCAGGCGCGGTACATGAGGTCTTTTTTTATGACGTAGGAAACGACTTTATTACCGCGGGGGGACTCCTTAATCTTATTATAAACTTTGGTCTAAAAGGGACGGAGTAAATTGCAGTCCTTTTGCTCTTTAGCGAATTCATTGTTCAGAACGCCGCTAAACTCGGAGTAGCAGGGAAATTAAAGGGGAGCGGGTGACTTGCCTTCTTTTTAGTCTGGTAACGCGTGAGGTTGGGTTGAACCACAGGGGTGGAGGTAACCTGTGGGCACTGTCCTACCAGAACAGCGCAGAGCTTCATTGGGGCCACTACTATTTCAACCCAGCCGGTATAATACGGGCATTCAATGAAGCATTTCACGATAGTGAAATGCTTCGGCAAACTTATCATGGTTCGGAGCGATCAGGGGGGAGCAGCTCGTTTGACACCACAATACATGTACACCTTGTATCCTAAACAAGGGTGGAGACCCGGTATCCGTTTACTGATCCGGCCGTTCAACTTGCGATGGTGGTGGCGCGGCGGAAGCACAAATTCAAAACACTTTATTGAGAGAACTAGGACGGAATTGGGAGTTTTGAGGGCAGTTGGTTCTTAAATGTCCTTCAACACCGCAATAGAAAGACACGATGGGCCTCCTGGGAGAGTTTGGCGAAGGGGGATTCGACGAGAATGGCTTGACGTCACGGGGTTCAGACGAAGAAAAATTTCTGGGATTGGAGGGGGCAGTTATTTTGAAAAACTTACTAGGGTCACTGGGTCTAAATTTTTGTTTGCCACTTTTACCTTTGGGGACGATGGATCAGACTTTCTTCCTTCCATAGGGTAGCAATTGTGGCTCGCGGCGAATACATTGGCTTCTTCGATGCATTCTTGAAGGTGGAACACCTCCGATCCTTCACAAAAGATCGAATCTCAGAAGAAAGCGAAGCCATAAGCTAGTCCTTCAGATTGAAGTCGACTAACGCTTCATATTTGTGGGGAACTTTCGAAGAATCGAGCCAGAAGTTGAAAAGTCTCTGAAGCGTATACCCAAACTGTCGAAAAGTTTGGTTGGGCTCTATACGGGCGTGAAGAAATTTAACGCGTTAGAAATCGGGCGTCATGTTATACTCGGCTAACAATTTCGATTTCAACGTCGGAAAATTGATCGTTACCTCCTGCGGAAGAGATATGAAAATATCTAGGAACTTAAAACATAACAACGGCAGGAGTTTAGCGACACCATCCGCTTCATTGTCCCAGTTGTTTGGCTCTAAGATCTTTTCAAAATGCGTCAAATAAGACCCAAAATCTTCTCCTTCGGTGTAAACGGGGAGTTTCACTGACGCAGTGTGTGGGACGTCCATCTGCGAGTTGGTGGAGAACGTTTCGAACCTCTCTCTACTCATTTCAAGTTCGTGTCGTCGGATGCTTTCTCTTTCTTCCTTCTCTCGAATCAAGGCATGATGGTTGTGAATTCAAACTAAACTTTAAAAAAAATGTAACGGGATGGTCAACCCGAATTAACTCGGTATACACACGGCGTAATTCATAATTTTCGTCTGAACACTCAGAAATACCCGAATGAACGCGAAAGCCTTTAACTATGCTCACAACACCGAGAACAAAACTAGACTGAGAGTTTCTTGGTATGAGAGGGTAAAATTCCGCTTGGGAGAATAAATGAGAAGCACGGTCTCAAAACTTACACACGGTCTGGATAAAGGCCGGTACACACAACAAATGAGAAAAATAGTTCGCAGGAATATTTCTGTTTACCTTCTCAATAGCCAAGCCTTCAGCCTCAAAACCTTTAAAGGACCCTCAAAGGAAAGTTTCAAAGACCCCACACCTGACACCAGTTAATATATATATATATATATATATATATATATTATTTATATATATATATATATATATATATATATATATATATATATATATATTATATATATTATTTTTATATATATATATATATATATATATATATATATATATATATATATATATATATATATTATGTCGTAGAATGACCCCTGCCATATACGTCACTTCTACCTGATATGCGTGGACGCTCAAAGTCAACGAATGACCTTGACTCAACTCTGGTCACGACAGGGATGAGGGAAGTTGGGTCCAACTTCCCTGAGAGAGTGCGAAGGGTTTAAATACAGAACGATTTAGTGCAGTTGGCCGATATTAAATTAATGAAGGCTGCGGGCTACGAGGCTAATGAAAAAGTAGCAACAAAATATACTTTAATATTTATACAGTTATACACAATAAATAGAATACTGACAATGGATACTCGATGTATATGTACAATAACCGTACTAACAGAGCTACTCGGAGCGAGCTCTACGGAGAGGAAGGGGGAAGGTGATATGAGACTAGGTGCATACACACACATGGATGACTGGCAAGGTAGCCACAGATGATTTGTCTCAGCCTAGCTTGGGTTCGAGGCTTTACTAGATGAAACGGGGATCGGATGGGTATTTGAGGGACCTTAACCAGGGAAAGTTTAACCTCTAGTAGTAACACTAACTGGAGGGAGTATTCGTGCCAAATAAAATGTACCGAAACCAAGGATGGGCCAATTGACTGGGGCTCAGATCCTTCGTTATAATTCTAGCCTTCGGCTCGTAAAGAAATGGAGCGCGATCGAGAATGCCGTGTTGCGTTGTGAAAGGCATGCCCAATTGGGACCAAGAATATATAGGGACCAGCTGGAGCCGTTACTGCCTCCGCTAAGGGTGGGCGCGGGGGAATCTCTCCACGAACTAACACGGCGCTTGAGGGATGGGAAGTACTCCCGTGGGGGTTTCTTGATAATACCCTGGGAGACTACAGGATCGCGCGTTTGAGATTCCAATCCCTCGCTTATCGCTGAAAGCAGTTTGATATTCTGACTGTTCCCACGGTCCTCGCTCACATGGATTGACCTTGTGCCTGACCTCGTGGTTTCGACGGGGTACATGGCGGCAAGGAGCCTCCATTATCGACAGTAAACAAACAGCCTATGGGGAATACTTGGTTTACGAGAGATGACACAAACCTCTCCTTCTCTTTCAATGTTTAACATGTGGGTTCAATGATGAAAACTACTTGCCTGTGCCAATTGGTTACCATTATCCTTTAATCAAGTTTCATCTCCTATTGATTCCTAGACTAGTATAATATGTTAAGGAGGAGCATACGTTTGTTTCGAAGAGAGAATTTAGATTGGAACTGACATAGTAAACCGAAAAGGTTGAAGCCCCATGCGAAGAGACCCTAATTTCTATATCCTGCATTACCGGGTTTTACAAAAGTTCTGCTAAATTCGGTTTTTAAATCTTTCGAGAGGTTTACTTGTGTGTTCAGGTGGGAAGTCAAAAAAAGAGAGATCTCTGTTCTACTGCGCGCGGGCCACTGGTCAGACATCGCTAAGTTGCTCAACGTCAGCCTGATGACCGTCTACAGAGTCTTAGGCTTCAGAATGGGGAAAGACCTCAAAGATAAACCATGTTTAGGTAAACCTAAAATTTTAACCGTTTCGCTGTGAGAAGAGATTTCGAAAGTGATCCCAAGCTCAAGATCGCGAAGAAGAAGAACATCTCGGTGGCTACATTATCCAGAGCAATCAAAGAGGAGGGCGGCAAGAGCTTGAGGTGTGTGGAAAGCTCCCTCTGCTCACCCGGACCGTATGTGAGAACAATGTAGACAGCGCTGTTTTCGCTTTCTAAATTACTTAAGAGAGTCATGGCAATCAAATTCTTAACCTTTTCAAGCTACGTGTCTACGACCAGGAAGCCGGCCTCCCTGATAATGGTCCGGGTCGTAACTTAGAATGGCGAGAAGATGCCACCGTTGTGGTTCGCGGCCGGTTACAGTGATAACTTGGCCACAAAATTCCTCCCTTAGGTGAGAAAGATCACGAAGAAGGTGAACCACGCCTTTCAGCACTGGTTCACCGGCCCACACGGCCAAGAACGTGCAAGATTGGTTGAGGTCGAACATGAACTTCTGGTCGAAGGACCTTTGCCCCTCGCAGTTGCCCGACTTCAATCCCCTCGACTACAGCGTGTAGGTGCCTTTCGAAGGAAAGGCCTGCAAGGTCCGCAACAGCAACGTCAATGAGCTGAAGTTCTCCGTCAACCGCTTGTGGGCCAGCAAGACAATGTACTTCGTCTGCAACATGTGCCCGGCTTTCAAGTTTCGCCCGAAGCGCGTGCTCGCCGTTGAGGGCGACCACATTGATTAATATTACAATTTTAACAAAAAATAAATTGTTACAAAAATATAGCCGTGAAAAACTGCATCAAGAATATCGTTGTGTGATCTGTGAAGGGCGTCGTAATGAGTGCAACAGGTCTTTTGCAATCCCCGGTAGATCCTTCACGGGTTCTTTTCCCAAGTAAGGGACGACGTCTGACGTGAGTCATGACTACTGACTCGCGTCGCTTGACTCAGGCAAGCCACGAGTGAGCAGCCATAACTCGCGCCATAGTGTATTATTATCGGTTCCTCTTGCAAGAATATTGGTGAAGTCGCTCCTTTTGTTTTGTTATATAATGAATAATTACGAGTGGTGAAACCGCCCCCTACAGGAGCTTTTAGCTCTGGATGTGTTTACTCAGTTTATTCACCCCCCTCAAAAAAAAGGATTCCTCGTGTGTAATCAGGTAAAACGTTCCTCTTTATTTTCCGGCCTTCAGCATGCTACTAAATAGTTCCTGAGATCCAAGATATGGATCATGCGAATCACTTATTCATTGAACCTTTACCAAAGCCTCAAGTAGTGGAAGGTATTGAGTGTTCCAATGATTTCAAGAAAGATGCCGTCGGGATTTTCAAATTGCTGGCAGGGTCACCCAGGGTGGAAAGGTCGTGGATGAGGTTTAATGCTAAACTCAACCAACAGCAAGACCCCTAACGACGGGCCAAGCAGACATGGGTCATATAAGATTCGTATGTCTGGCTCCGGCAGAGGAGGGCAGCGCCCAACGGGCAAGCACGACAAAGTCGAGCCTTGCTAGACCAGTAACCCGGCAGCCTGATGCAACCAGCCTCGCCGAAACCAGCATGTCTCAATGTTTTGAGCCGCAGTGGATGCGTTACTGGACAAGTGCGCGCGCGTGGCCGTCGCGCAGCCACGATCGCCGAAAACAAATTCCTCAGCGAATGGCATTCGTCTGTTTTCTTTCCCGGACCTGACCCTCTCCCTAACAGACTGGGTCTTCCAAGTCATATCCGACACAAACATCAGCCGAGGAGACCGGGTAACTGACGGCGAAACCGATGCTCTGACACGAGCTGGAGCTGACACGACGATTTAATATCATCATCATTTTAATTATTATATACATAAGAATTAAAAGTGAAGACCAAGGAGTATATCTTCCCCTGATAGTTTGGGAGGGGAGCTTGGTAAAGTTTAAGGCCGAGCTGTTGTCGTTGATTTTGTTTTATTATTTAAAGAAAAATAAAAAGAATGCGAATTTAAACATTCTTTTAAATGAAAAAAAAACTGCTTTCTTCGACATCTTAAATTATATTGTAAAAGTCAAAATATAAAGCTCCTTGAACACTTTCTTTTCTCGAAATTTTAAAATGGCACAGGAGGAAACAACCTCTCTATTACCCATTAATCCATTAATCTATATTCCCATTAAAACTAATGGAACAATTATGAATTACAAGAAGCAATGAAACAATGTTCTCATTTAACATTATCGAGACATTACCCGTCGCACATTGGGGGAAGGTGTGACAGGGCTCTAATTCTACTAAATTTCACATAGGAGGGGTTATAGGTATTCTGTGTTGTAACAAGAGATTTAATCCTGCTAAATCTGATATAGAAGTGGCTTTAATCACGGGTGTGGTTTTGCTGAAATATATCTTCTATAAATCTTCAATTTCTCCATCTTCACCACTTTTTTTTTACAAATCTCTTCTTACAAACTATTTACATCATATGCCCTCGTGGGATTGCACTTTAAATTTCAAAAAAAATTAATTTGAAAATATCACCGATTCAGTATTATAAAGACCTTTTCATTAACTACAACTAAAGAGGGCATTTCCAGCAAGAAGTTTGTAGAAGCTAAATCTGTAAAGAAAGTGGTGAATTTACACTTTGCTACCCATTTTTAATTGATTTCCATCAAGTTTCCCATTTTTAATGGCTTACTATATTGCCTCCCATTCTATTTCGATGGAACATAGACGCTGTAATCTAGGTTAAGTCGCGACATAGGTTACACAGAGGACACATCTGTCGCGATGTGTCCGAGGAAATTGGACACACGAAGGCGCCTTTGTACATTTTAATACATCGACGTGAGCAAATGATGGCTGCGAGGGGTCTCTGGCCCGGCGTCACGGTTAAAGAGAGAGAGAGAAAGAGAGAGAGAAAGAGAGAGAGAGAGAGAGAGAGAGAGAGAGAGAGAGAGAGAGAGCGAGAGAGAGAGATATATATTACATCGAGATTACATCGAAAGTCTGGTAGCAACAGATCTACTGATCCTTACTAGGCTACCAGAAGGATTATGGAAAAAAAGCTCTATGAAACGACAAAGTAAAGGCAAGGCAGGAAAGTTTTGCTAAAGTAGATTGCAACTTTATTAGTTATTATTTTTCATCGCCCTTTTTTTCATCTACTGTAAAACAAGTCTGGGTTAGGATTTGTCATCATCCATTTATCAAGTTTGTCTTTAAATAAAACTATACTAGCTGCGTTAACCATAGCATCTGGTAGATTATTTAAGATTCTTATGGTTCTGTTGAAGAAGAAGAAGTTCGTTTCGTCTGCCCGAAAGTGACTTCCCTCAAGCGTTGATTCATTTGATATAAATATGAGAAATTTTGATTTGTTTACATTTTCAGAACCATGAACGATTTTAAATAACTCTATCATGTCCTCGCGTATGCGTCTCTGTCTAAGAGAGAATAGATTTAAGAGCTTTAAGACTGTCCTGGTAATTCTTTGTTCGCAAGTGAGGAATCATATTGGTCATTCAACTCTGGACTCTCTATAATCTTTCTGTGTCGCATTCTAGATGTGGTGACCAAAACTGCACGCAATATTCAAAATGTGGACTAATTAATAAGTGCATTATAAAGTGTTAGAATACATCTTTTAGACTTGTTTCTAAATGTACGCTCTATGAGACCTAGTATCCTGTTTACCTTTTTTCCTGACTCCATGCCTTGTTTACTTGATTTAAGGTCGCTGGAAATTTTTACACCAAGATCTTTTTCTACGTTGACGTTTGGTATGTCGGTTCCGCCCAGTTTATAGTTGGTTCTCGCGTTGTTTTTACCAATGTGGAGGGAGCTGCACTTTGCGACGTTCAAATTCATTTGCCATTTGCTCTCCCATTCAACCAATTTGTTTATGTCCTCTTGAATCAGTGCACGGTCTTGAGAAGTTTTTGCATGGCCGCCAATTTTGGTATCATCTGCAAACATTGATAACTTGTTACTTATTCCGATCTCTATATCATTAATGTATATGAGGGAGAGTACTAGTCCAAGCACTGATCCCTGCGGCACGCGACTTGTTACTTGAATATAGCTGGAAGGGCTGCCACAAATTACTACTCCTTGACTTCTTTTACTAAGCCAGTCTTCTATCCATTTAACTACTTTCCCTCCGATACCATGAGCTTTGATTTTGGCAATCAATCGTTTGTGTGGTACCTTGTCGAATGCCTTCTGAAAATCGAAATACACAATATCGGCAGCTCGGTCTTCATCATATATTTTGAAGATGTCGTGAAAGAAATCAAGCAAGTTTGCCAAACATGATCGTTTTCGACGAAATCCATGCTGAGAATCTTTTATAAGGTTTTTCGTTTCCATGTGATCTACAATTTTGTCTCTCATTATTCTTTCAAATAGTTTTCCTATTACTGAGGTTAAACTAATAGGGTGGTAGTTTTTGGCACGGAAGCGGCCTCCCTTTTTGAATATTGGTGTAACATTTGCTATTTTCCAATCTTTTGGTACAACACACGTTTCTAAACTTTTATTGAATATATGTGTCAGGGAGATAGTGATTGCTTCGCGTATTTCATATAAAACGCGAGAGTGAATACGTCTGGACCAGGAGAACTGACTTCGTTTTCAGAAATACAAAAGTCATTCAGATGTTGTTCATTGTTGTCGAACAATTCCACTGGAACTGGAACGTTAGTCTCATCTTCAGTATTAAACACAAAAGTAAAATATTTATTAAGAATTTGGGCCATCTCCTCATTATCATCCACAGTGTCGTTATCTTCAGAGAGGAGCGGGCCAATCGTTTGGGAGGTGTCTTTTCACTATTCACATAGTTGAAGAATAATTCAGAATTTGTTTTTACTTGCTGAGCGATAGATCCTTCTAAGTTGTTTTTTGGAAAGGGAGAGAGAGAGAGAGAGAGAGAGAGAGAGAGAGAGAGAGAGAGAGAGAGAGAGAGAGAGAGAGAGAGAGAGGAGAGGGAGAATCTTAACAAGTGAGAATGTGTGTATCTGTACGCTCAACATGAGAGAGATTTAGCCACCAGCGAATATATCCTCTCTCTCTCCTTGAGTCACTGCCTTTCTCTGGCACTCCTCTCATATAGTCGCATTCCTAGTGACTCAATGCGAGTCACATCAATATCCAAAACGAACACTCGGCAAAAGAGACGAAAAGTTGAACGAATCTCAGACGTATTTAACTGAATTATTTTGTCAATCTCTGTAAACATTGTCGTATCTAAATTTAGGAATTTAAATTTACCCTTGACTAACTCTCTATCGATTCTCAATATAGTCTATAAATAATACTTAAAATAAAAATATTGGTGCATGAATAGCTCATAATGGTTGTGGAAAGAAGTTAAAACTATAAATTGAAATCCTATAAAAACAAATGATTGTTATGATATAATTTTGGGAAAGTTGGTTTAAAATTGCATAATTTCGATTGTGTTAAACTTTGATGTAGAGGAGGGAGATTACAGCGCATTGTCTGACGCTTTCAATTTAGATTTTACAAAGAGTTTAGTTTATTGCTGCATCTAAATGTGAAAATTATAGTTTTTTATTTGTTTATTTATTACTATGTATTGTAAAAAAATATAAAAGAACCAGAAAAAGGATAGGAGAAAGTTTCTCTTGGGGCAGTAGGGTCGGAAGGGGGTCCCAATCCCCCAGTCTGTGATGTAGGAACATGATTCTGTAATTGTCTATATTAGTTAAGGAGGGAGAAATCTACACATTTTTAATAGTAATTATATAAAAAAAAACAATAGAAAGAAATTGTATGATTAAAAACATTGGATCATAGTAAAAAATAAAATAATTAATTTCCTGTAAATTCGAGTGAAAAAAATGACAATATTAATTTGGAGTCATTATGCACCACCATCTTTAAATGCAGACGATAATTTGGGCCACAAAATGATCCCCCAAATTTCACAGAATTTAACAGATTAAGCCAACATTATATTTTTATTTGCCACTCTACGAGTATGTCGATTATTTGGTATTACTTCAGTTTATGGGCGCACGATATGGGGCGCTGTTTCGGGGCTACAATTTAGGCCTTATGACTTCAGACGTCATAAGGCGAAGCCCCTCATTTCGAAAGTAACTAAAAATGTTAATTTTGGGCGGAAATAGCCTCAATTAGACGTCGCTATCGTCTTTGTTATTTTGATAAACGTGCGTTCGGCTCTGCACGTTTATCGAAATAATAAAGACGATAGCACCGAACATACACAGTTTACTTTTATTAGCGTCTGCTTAGCATAAAAGGATAAAATGTTTGTTTTATCAGATAAAATATGTCCCGAATGTATGAGAGAGAGGGAACACCCAGCACGGATTTGAGGCAATGAAAAATGGTTCTAAATGGTCGTGGTTTTACATTGTCAACTCTTTTGGGGCTATTTTGGGCAATCATTTGGTAGCCCAAATTATTCCCTCTATTTCACGCTAGCGCTACCTTTTGGCTTTTAGCCATAGACAGAGAAAAAAAACTTTAAAAAATCCAGTGAAGCATGATTCTTTAGTATGCGTCAATGTTTTTTAATCAGAATTTTTTGGTTTGGCTGTTTTTTTTTATTTTCATTTTATGTGTACATTTCTCCATTAGTAACTAATATAGACAATTCTCCATGATTCTTCTTAATGGGTGTAATACCATTGCCACAGCTCAACCCTGGGGGAGATTCAGGGCCTGTCGTAAAATAAGGTCAAGTTAACCCTTTCTGCGTTTCGAGTGCGTGGGAGATTTATAATATAAGCAGAGTGCAAATTATCCGAATGTAGGTTGGCCAACAGTCAACTATCTTGGAGGTTCTGGGATAACAGAAAAACAGGTACAAAAATAACTTTACTAATATACAAATTATTATTATTTTACAAGTTTAAAAAGGACTTTTAAAACAAGCTATATACACATTAGATGTACATGGGTCTCAGCGGCTAAAAGGGGGGATACTTGGTGGGGACGGTTACCGTATTAACAAACGAATAATCAGTATTGACCGAGCAGATGACCTTGAGCGTATACGAAGCCGACGATGAAGGCTTACACTGGAGAGGGGGTAGAGATAGCACTTGCACAGGAGAGTTGCGTGTTGCTTTTACCTCGAAGATTTGGTCCGAGGGAGTAATCCTTGCCTTGGCGCAAAGTTCAAATAATAGTCTTGACAATGACTATGAACGGGGTGAACTTATATCTTGCTTTCGAGTAAAACACGAATTAAGACTCAGCGCGATGCGTTCGAGGAGCAGGTGGAAGCGGGTACGAGGTAGAATCACATGAATTAATGCAAATAGCGTGTACCCACGGGGGTCGGGTAAAGGATACTGACGGGGCAGGGCGGGTGGCGGATACCTACTTCTAATTCTGGCACCGGAGGATTTATAGTGGGGTATAATGGGGTTTCCCCCTTCCGTCCGAAGGGGAGGGTTCTAGGGTCCGACGAGAATAGTCTAGCCCTTTTTTGCGCGATCGCGGGAAGGTTCCTAAGCAGGCGAGGCGAAACTTTGTCCGACTTCAGATGAGACCTTTTGGGCTCTCAAACTTGTCGCAGCTTTCTGTGATGGCGGCATTTCAGGTCACCGTGGCGTCTTACGACGTCTCATAATTTCACACTTCCATAGCGCAGACAAAAAGGGTCTCCCAGGTGTGTGTTTTCTCTCTCTTCATTGAAGGTCGAGGCGGCGCATATCTTCCTCTCTCTCTCTCTTTCTCTCATCTGTGACTCTCCTCCATCCCCAAGTGGAGATTCAGGGAAATAAATGACACCGGAGAGTGATTTGTGGAGAAGAAATATAACTTAAAGTCGCATAACAATAGCGGAAAAAGTTAAGAATACCAAGGAAGAACTTTCAAAATGGATCCAAAGTACAAAATAGTGAAGCTAGGGGGAGGGGGTTGTACCATACGCATACACAAAGTTATATAATACTTTATATATATATATATATATATATATATATATATATATATATATATATATATATATATATATATATAAAGGATACGCGTTTTCTTATTATATGGTTAAATATGCAAATTTATTTTATGAACAAAAATTGATACATGGATTAAAAAAATGAAAAGAAATTGGCTCGGAATTAGTTTGAAGAGAATCTAACATGTTCCTACTTAAACTATCTGCCATACAGTTATCGGTGCCCTTTAAATACAAAATGCGGAATTGGAATTTCTGGAGGAACAAGCTCCAACGCATCAACCGACCGTTATTATTCTTGACGTTAGATAGGTATGATAGGGGCTTGTGATCCGTTTCCACTACAAATTCCTTGTCTAATGAATACATTCTAAATTTACAGATTCCCAAAATGAAAACTAGTGCCTCTCTCTCAAATACCGCATAATATTTCTCACGCGCGAATAATTTTCTTTTTGCGTAAGCGATGGGGAAACTTTCAACGTTATTCTCTTACTAGAGAAGGATACATCCTAGCCGTCATTACTTGCGTCGGTGCGAATGCCAAACAGTTTGTCCGAGTTAGGGAGGCGTAGGATAGGGGCGGATGCCAACTTCTTCCTTAGTTGGTTGAAGCTGTGAGCTGAAAGTGGCGTCCACTCGAGGCGTTCGGGGGCCTTCTTCTTTAATAGTTTGCAGGGGGGGGGGGGTAGATAGTCGCAACGTTAGGTATGAAGCGACGATATAACGATGCAGAGCCTATGAAGGATCGCAGCTTCTTTTTAATAGTGAGCAATGACATGTCCACGATGGCCCGGATCTTTTCTTGCTGGTGGGCTAATCGATTATTCCCGATATGGAAGCCGAGGTAATCGATAGTGCCAAGAGCGAAGTGGCACTTGCATGGGCCAATTGTCAAATTGTGTTCCCGGAGTGGATAAAAAAGGGCTTGAAGGGTGGTCAAGTGTTGATCCCAACCTTGGGTGGCCACATAAATATTATCGAAATAGAAGGTAACGTTGGGTAAGCCTTATAAAATCTTCCTCATCATACGCTTATAATTGCTGCAAGCCGTCACCAGACCAAAAGTGAGCCGTCGGAATGGCATAAGGCCATTCTCAGTCGGGAAAACAGTAAATGTCTTCTCTTCCGTCCTTCTGGGAATCTTTGGCGGGTGTAGCGGCTTCGGAGCCAAGGATCCGTCATTTCGAGTAAATACCATCTACGAACCACCCAGTTAGGCCTTGAATGGGGATATATGAGGTGGTGAAGCTCCTTTGGTGCTCTCCTACTTTCACGGGCAGCTTTTGATAACTAGGGAAAGAGCCTCACGACAACCTTCAGTAGTGTTATTTCCTGGGAGTTTAACGAATCGGTGGAAGCGCGCGACCTTTTCGCATTACGGGAAACTGGGAAGAATGGGATATCCCTGGTTTTAACTACCAGTGCTACCAGTTCTACCATGGGAGCGCCCGAAGAGTGGGGGTGAGGGGTGTAGAACGGCTGGATGTGACAGGAGCAGAAGGTGTCTTTTTTTTAATTGAGGCATAAGACGTCCTAGGCAGCGCCAGGCGCACCAGGAGCAAGTTTTTATCCTTGCAAAATAGGAGGTAATCCGCTGCCTAAACGGCCAGGATTTCCTTCCCAGGAGATATGCACCACTTTGCTTCAAAGAAGCATTATAGTGCTGCTCTCCGCAAATGTCACACTTGGCCATACACGATTGGGAATTGTAGTGTCGGCTTTAGAGCAACTTACACCAGCTTCGAGCAAGCCCAACTTTGTACGTCTACACGAGTGGTTTTTATGGCTGAAAAGGAAAAGAAATTGTATTAGTGTGCATACCTAAAATATAATTATATATATGCATTTTTAAAAATATGGCCATCATAAGTGATACAAAGAGCGCGTCATAAATATTTTTTACATGAATTGGTGCGTGTATCACATATGGGGAACGTGTTAATATTATATGCGATGCATTCTAAGATAACATAAAAACCACCAATAAAACCAACTAAACCTATAACTAAGAGTGGGGAATAAACATGTACGTTACGTTCTGAGAATGTTTATGAAAATGTATTTGACAAGCAAAAGGTTTTAGAACGAGACAAAGCACCAAAAAAACGCAAAAACGTTAAGAAAAGCACGCTCCGGCGACGAAGGGGAGCTAATTTTCCTCCGGCATCCGAGCATGCAGCCTCCTCCCGATACCAAGGCAGAGGTAAGCATATTCTGGATCTGGGGTCCATGCAGTCGTCGCAGTAGAATGCTGGGGAGCGCTCCATCAATTGGCGATGCATCCCTCGAAGGTGCTTGATTCGGAAACGACAGAAAACAATGTAAACAGTCAAAGCATCGCGGCGCGATCGTGTGCAACTTTAGGTTCCCGCCATTCATCTACCACCTTGCTTTCCAGGTAGCCTAATGACTGACCTAATTCCTGCTATGAAGTCAGACTGGGGAAGAACAAAATGTTGGTCCGCTCGCCAAGTACTCAGGGATTGTTTGGTACCCTCATCAGTGGGTTCATTTCCCACAATTCCCACATATCCAGTGATCCAGCAGAAGATAATCTCGAAATCCAGTGGGTCGCCGCAGCCGTGGCGTCATGTATACTGCGAATCAGGTGGTGCAAAGATTCTAGTGCTTTGAGAAGAAAAGACACCACCTTGAACCGCCATACATCACACTCTGGTGTCTGAACCTGCCACGATGTGTAATACTCCCGCTCCTGGGGTTTAGGAGGGGGGGTGGGGGGTAGTTATTTGATTAAAATAAATGTTGAAAGTTTTTCCTTTCCAAATGGAATAGGGTCCAGTTAGAGCATATATTGAAGCCGCGGTGGATCAAGGTTTTACAAATATTAACTTTAAATTGAAATGTACAGAAGCTATATAAATTTAGAGCAAGGTTAGTAAACGTAGGCTTTCGGAAGACAGAAAATACAAAGTAACCGTGTTTCTTTTCTATGGTAAATGAAATGTTATGATGATCCGACTATCTTCCAAAATGGAAACAATTATTTCTGATAAATCTAAATTCTAACTCGTTAATACTCCACCATTTAATCGAATCATTAGCATAAAGGATCGAATCAATAGAACTCTTAGGTAATTTAAAAGCCGGAAGTTGATTTCAGAAGTGACTCGCCAGTCACTTTTTTTCTTGTGGTTCTTCTTTGTGCTCTTTATACGGTTTGGCCCAAACTCATAAAGCTGGTGTTCCTTAAGACCCATTCTGGCCGCTTACAATTCACCTAGTTACGACGTAGCTATAATTTTTAGTTCTCTTTCTTTCTGATTTAACCCGAAATCATTATACTGTGGTTAATTCTCAACAATTTGTAGATAATAATAATAATAATAATAATAATAATAATAATAATAATACGTCTTCTGTAATGCGCTCTTCAAGGCATGAGGCATTCCCAGAGCGCACGTTGTGCTGAGATGAGAATGGAAATTCAATAGAAATTCAAGAGGCGGGAGAAGGCAATACTTAAAAGATGCGTTTTCAGGAGACGCTTAAATGTGGTTAGAGAGGGGGAAGACCGGATTTTAGCAGGAAGAGCATTCCACAACTTTGGAGCGCAGATTGAGAAGGAGCAGTCCCCTATTGAGCAGAGGGATGAACGAGGAATATTCAAAAGAGGTGCATGTGATGACCGAAGGACCCGAGGGACATGGCGTAGCGAGAGGGCAGAAGAGAGGTAAGACGGAGCCTTGTTGTTTAGGGCCTTAAATGTGAAGAGAAGTATCTTTAAGTGAGTACGGGATCTGACAGGGAGCCAGTGCAGTTCATGCAGCAAGGGTTTCGAGGGAGAGAAGCGAGGGCAACGGAGGAGAAGCCGGGCGGCAGGCATAGTTCTGTACAAGTTGAAGGGGGCGGAGAGAGGAGGATGACAGATTCACGAGCAGAGAGTTACAGTAGTCAAGGCGTGAGGTGATGAAGGCATGAACAGCAGTCTCAAGACTTTGGCGATCAAAGTGAGAGCGAATGCGAGACAAGTTACGAAGGAAACATAGAAAGGATTTGCTGACATTGCGGATATGAGGCTTAAAGGAGAGATGCTCATCAAAAACAACACCCAGATTCCTAACGCAGTCAAAGAAAATAATAGTATTACCGCCCAGAGTAAGCGAGGAAAAGAGAGATTTAGATTTTTTGATAAGAGTAGGGGTGCCGACGAGGAGGACCTCAGTTTTGGAGCGATTAAGCCTGAGGAAGTTGGTAGAGAGCCAGTCAGAAATGGAGGATTAGGCAGCCAGGAGGTCAGTGATAGAGTAGACAAGAGACGTGAAGGATGAGGAAACGAAATTTTGAGTGTCATCAGCATATAGGTGGAAGGATAGACCGAGATTACGGAGAAGGGAACTAAGAGACGGAAGGTAGATACGAAATAGTAGAGGACCAAGGACAGAACCTTGTAGCACTCCAAAGCGAATGGGGGTAGTGTGGAGAAATGGCTACATTAAGCATCCTGGAGGAGTATAGGTACATTCAAGCCCCCCTCCCTTCATGAGGAGAAGCGTGGGAAAGGTAGCCGGCGAAAATGCTTACCATGTGTGATCTCCTCGCCGCTGTGGGCAGTTGGAGCTAACATATGTTTGAAGGCGACCACCTAAGGTCCTTAAACGACGCTCTAACGATCGAATTACCTACGAGACCCATAAACCCGGGGAGGGAAAAAAAAACGGTGCGAGTCAGAAGGCACGCCCGCCAAGTAGCGGTGCGGTTGCGAGCCTATAATTTGCGAGCTGACTTGGGCACCCCAGTGCCACCTCAGGAATTCTCGCTCTCCCCAGATGCTAACTCACCATTCGCTCCCCCCCCTTTGCATCTGTGGCCTGGTCACTTCCCCATTTAGATGGGGCGGCAATCCGCCTATAAATAAGCCCCGCAAAGAAAGAGAAGAAGATTATCTGAAGTCGATACGCCAGAGTAGGATTAGGTCGTGAAGATCGATCCATCGGCCAGACAAGAAGATTATCTGAAGTCGATACGCCAGAGTAGGATTAGGTCGTGAAGATCGATCCATCGGCCAGACAAGAAGATTATTAGAAGTCGATTCGCCAGAAGAAAGATTAGTTCGTAAAGATCAAAACCAAGGGTCATTCTACGAAATATTATAAAAGTGGTGTCAGGTCTAGAGGTTTTATATTAGAAAGAACCCAGCAGTGTCGATTTAAGGAAGAGCTAACACATAAAAGGAACACCAGGAATAATAGAATATTTGATGAGTGGGAAATTGGTAAAGTTAGAGGTGGATACCATCTAAAGGTAATTGTTAGGCCAAGTGGTAAGTTTCGGTGGTGGAATAGGTCAGGCTTGATTAAAAACAAGGTAGATGACTGACATAAGCGCGATGGCATTGTTTGACCTTTATCGGAAGCAAGGTCAAAGCCTCGGACTGCAAGGAACCGAGCTGAGTTCGTTTATTCAGGAGAAAGAGAGAAACGAAAGAGAGTTTATTCAGGAGAAAGAGAGAAATGAAAGAGAAGAAAGAAGAGAGAAGATGAAAATGGAAGCAGAAAAGACGAAAATGGAAGCTGATGAAAGAAGAGAAGAGACGAAAATGGAAGCTGATGAAAGAGAGAAGATAAGGGCCCACGAAAGAGCCGTTAGTAAAGACCAGTTAGAGGTGCAGTCAGTGTCATCCAAAACAGGAGTGTCACCAGCGGCCAGCATGAAACTCCCGGAGTACAATGACGAAGAAGATTTATGCTCATATCTCTCCCATTTTGAAAAAATATTTGAAGTCAATAATTGGGACCTAGAAGAAGATGGGGTCACCAGACTGTTACCGCTACTCAATCGTAGGATGAGAGAGATATTCGTATCTTTACCCTCAGAAGCGACTGTGGACTATTCCACTCTCAAAGCCGAACTTCTCTCAGCAACAAACCTTAACCCGGAAGAATATAGGATGAAGTTCAGGCAGTCTCGTATAAGACCTGGACAAACGTACAAACATTTTGGCTTTGAGCTTCGTCGAAGCCTACAGTTTTGGATGGAGTCAGAAGGGGTAGAGAACGAAGTCGCTGCGGTCGTCGACTTCATGCTTAGAGATCAGTTACTAAGTACACTACCCCAGGAAATCCGTGCATTCGTTAAGGACCGAAAAGCTTCTACCTTCAACGAGTGCCTGGACGAGGCTGACCTCCACGCGGTAAATCATCGGTTATATCCTAGGGAGTACAAGAAAGAGAAGGCTCCCTCCCCAAAGAAAAAGGGGCCGCCACCCAGGCATTTACAGAAGAAGCCCTTTAAGTTCTCAGTAGCAAAAGGAACTTATAAGCCAAATTTTGGAGGAGAAAAAAATCAAAAAGAAGTTAGGATTCCACAAGGATCATACCCTAATACCGGCACGTATCCCAGGAAGCCCGTCACTTGTTATACCTGCGGGATAATAGGTCACCTGAGTTTCCAGTGCCCACAGAACTCCCGACTGAGGGAGACCTCGAGACAACAGGTGCAAAATCTGACTGCCGCGATCCCAGCAGGACAAGCTGATTCGTCCTACGTCCCCGCGCCAACATCCGAAGGGCCCCAGCAACAGGTAAACTTTCTATTCAACAAAAGTTCGCCAGGCGGCCTACAATTTGAAGAGGGCACTATTAATGGGTGCCGAGTATCCACTTTAGTCAGAGACACCGGATGTACGTGCATAGTGGTATCCGACAAGTTGCTGCCCCCAGTCAACCCTGCCCATAAGAAATTCGCAATCGTCCACGACTTTTTAGGACGCGACAATCGATTCCCCGTCGTGAGATGTCATATACAATGCAGATATTTCACCGGTTGGACGGACGTGTTAGTAGCCCCGATTAAGTTCTGCGCAGTACTAATCGGACAAAACCCCCTAATTCCCCAGCAAGAAGTGGCCCAACAAGTAGTCACCCGGGCACAAGAAGCCCAGAGGAAAGAGCAACCTGCTAAGTTGACCCCGAGGATTACCCTCGAAGACAATGGGTTCAAATTGACTCCCTTCGCCAGTGCTCAGAAGGAATGCCCCACTCTTAAACCTCTATGGGAGAGAGCTATTAAAGGTGAAATTCTCCAAGTGAAAGGAAAGAAGCCTATCCAGTATATCGTAGAAGACTCACTTCTCTACCGTACTATCAGCGAGAAGGATAAGGAGAACAAGAAAGCACTGTGTGTACCTCAAGAATACACGCAAAGAATTTTGAATACCGCGCATCATGGAATATTAGCCGGACACTTTGGGCACAACAAAACGGCGCAGCAGATATTCCGACACTTTTATTGGCCCCAGGGCACCAAGGAAATTGTGGCCTATTGCCGATCATGCGACGTGTGTCAGAAGGATCCCTCCAGAGGACGGGTACCTCCCGCTCCCTTACAAAAGGTGCCCGTTATTACCGAACCTTTCTTTCGAGTGGCAATTGATTTGGTGGGACCAATTCACCGCCCTTCAAGTGGAGGACACTCCTACATCCTCACCCTAGTGGATTGTGCCACCCGGTTCCCAGATGCCGTGGCCCTACGGAAGATTGACACTATTTCCTGCGCGGAAGCATTAATTTCAATTTTTGCACGAGTAGGCCTGCCTAAAGAAATTCTATCGGAAAGAGGGCGCCAATCACCTCAGAATTGATGGAGTATTTTAACAAACTTCTGTTAGTCAAGCCAATTTTTACGAGTCCATTTCATCCATCCGCTAACGGAATCTGCGAGAAATTAAACGGGACTCTCAAAAATATATTGAAGAAGTTGTGTCAAAACAACCCTACACAGTGGCACAGATACCTGCCTGCAGCCCTTTTCGCCTGCCGAGAAATACCTCATCGGACGTTGGGATTCTCGCCCTTTGAGCTATTATACGGGAGAAATGTGCGAGGTCCTATGAGTATTCTTAAGGAATTATTTTCCAACGCGAAGCTCGAGCAAGAAATCAAATCGTCTTACGCCTACGTGATGGATATGCGCGAGCGCCTAGAATACTGCTCTGGCTTAGCTTGAGAGAACGCCGAGAAAAATTTAGCCAAATACCGGGACTATTTCGATATGAAAGCAAAGGCTCGAAAATTAAAGGCAGGAGATGAAGTCTTATTATTACTCCCGACCGAAAATAATAAGTTATGGGCCCAGTGGAAGGGACCGTTTGAAGTAATCGAGGGACGGGGTCCAGTCGATTACTTGATAGATACCCCAACAGGGCGAAGAACCTATCACATAAACATGCTAAAAAAATATCACCGCCGCGCGTGCATAAAGAATATTACCCTTCTAGACGAAGAAGAACCGATGGATGCCGTTTACTCGGGTACGCCCCTGCAAGTCATACACACCGTGTGTGTGGAACAAGACGAGGAATACGAACTTCCCTCGCTCTCACCTACCCCGGAAGACCCTCGGGTGGATTTAAAGATAAATCCCCACTTAGAAATTCAACAAAAAGCGGAAATGTTGAACTTGCTCATGAAATTCCCAGAAGTCATTTCTGAAAACCCTGGATGTGCCAAGGATTTTATCCATGAAATAAAACTAAAAACTAATTCAGTGGTTCGGAGCAAACCATATCCTTTACCAATCCACCTACGATAAGCCTTCAATAAGGAAGTCCGGAATTTACTAAAATTGGGAATTTTAGAGCCATCGGAGTCCGATTATTGCTCCCCCATAGTAATGGTTAAGAAACCTGATCAATCATTTCGGATGTGCGTGGACTTCCGAAAATTGAATTCAGTGACCGTTTTCGACGCCGAGCCCATCCCACTAATAGATCAAAATCTCCATTTATTTGAAGACGCTAAATTCATCACCGAATTGGATTTGTGTAAAGCGTACTATCAAATACCTCTCGCTAAGGAGTCCAAAAACTGACGGCTTTTGCGACCGAGAGAGGTCTGTTACAGTTTACCAGGCTACCCTTCGGACTACTTACAGCCGGTAGCAATTATAATAGGATGATGAGGCGAATTATCGCTGGACTAAGTGACGTGTCGTTTTACTTCGACAACGTGTACGTAGCTACCCGTACATGGGAGTCACACTTACACGCCTTACGCTCATTGCTGGAGAAATTGAAGGAGCAAGGTCTAACCGCCGGGCCGACCAAGTGTTATTTTGCCTACGAATCCATTGACTACCTGGGATTCAAAATAGGACAAAAACACTTGACTACCCAGCAAGAAAAAGTGGACGCCATAGTCAAGATGCCCCGCCTGAAAACAAAGAAACAACTCCGATCGTTTATGGGAGCGGCCTCGTTCTATAGGCGTTTTGTACCACACTTCGCTTCCATTGCGGCCCCACTGAATGATTTGTTAAAAAAGACAGCGTCAGACCCTGTCACGTGGAACCCCCATGCAATAACTCAGTTGGAGGTTCTAAAAGGAAAACTCGTAACTGCGCCCATTCTTCGCTTACCAAATCCCAACAAGATCTTCGGCCTTCGCACGGACGCTAGTCGGGACGGGTTAGGCGGAGTATTGCTTCAATACGAAGATGACGAAACAGCTTATCCCATAGCTTATGTCAGTAGGAAACTGTTGAGTAGAGAAAAAGCCTACGCTACTATCGAAATCGAAGCTTTGGCCATAATATGGTCCATAGGTAAATTCAAATATTATCTAATAGGGCGCGAGTTTAAGTTGGAATGCGACCATAAACCGTTGTCATACTTAGGTAAAAATAAGTGTAAGAATGGAAGACTCCTGGGATGGAGTTTACTCTTGATGGAGTACCAGTACTCCATTCACTATATAAAAGGGTCCAACAATTGTATGGCCGACTCGTTAAGTCGGAACCCTGTCGACGATTAAGGAGCAGCCCAACTATTGTATTATAGCAAAGTTAAGTGTAAATCAGTAGAATTGTAAGTAAGTAGGGGCGAGTAACCCCCCTAGTGGTGGGTAAGAAAATCCTAAGTTGGCACAGTAAAATAGGAATTAATGTAAGGTCAGGTGAAATGTTATCGAGGCATTCCCGAGTGAACTAGAATTTATTGTATAATATAATGTTCCGTAAGTTACCCATGTATATTATTGTAAGCGTCGGATTGGACCCCCCCCCTTCCCGTTATTTTCTTAAGAATGGAGGTAAATGTGTAGAAATGGCTACATTAAGCATCCTGGAGGAGTATAGGTACATTCAAGCCCCCCTCCCTTCATGAGGAGAAGCGTGGGAAAGGTAGCCGGCGAAAATGCTTACCATGTGTGATCTCCTCGCCGCTGTGGGCAGTTGGAGCTAACATATGTTTGAAGGCGACCACCTAAGGTCCTTAAACGACGCTCTAACGATCGAATTACCTACGAGACCCATAAACCCTGGGAGGGAAAAAAAACGGTGCGAGTCAGAAGGCACGCCAAGTAGCGGTGCGGTTGCGAGCCTATAATTTGCGAGCTGACTTGGGCACCCCAGTGCCACCTCAGGAATTCTCGCTCTCCCCAGATGCTAACTCACCATTCGCTCCCCCCCCCCCTTTGCATCTGTGGCCTGGTCACTTTCCCCTTTAGATGGGGCGGCAATCCGCCTATAAATAAGCCCCGCAAAGAAAGAGAAGAAGATTATCTGAAGTCGATACGCCAGAGTAGGATTAGGTCGTGAAGATCGATCCATTGGCCAGACAAGAAGATTATCTGAAGTCGATACGCCAGAGTAGGATTAGGTCGTGAAGATCGATCCATCGGCCAGACAAGAAGATTATTAGAAGTCGATTCGCCAGAAGAAAGATTAGTTCGTAAAGATCGATCCTTCAGACATACCAGACTATTTCCGTGAGAAACGATAGGATCAGATTGAGAAAATCGATCCCACCCTTTCAGGGCCGTATTAACCTAAATAGTCAAGTTTTATATCGGTGCCATATCGAAGAAACCTTTTCCGTCTGCAAAGAAGTCCGACTGAAGAAAAGCGAAGCCGCTCACACTCGAGTGATTCTCACATCTCAAGCAATCCCTCTTCGAAAATTTCAACCAGCGGCCACACCACTTCAAAGCGAGAGATAAGTCCTCCAGCGACATCCGGCAATCCCTAATACCTACCTGTAAGTTAACAATAACATTTATATCTCTATTGCGATAGTAGAAGTTTAGTACGTCCCACGTTTTAAAGGAGAGTAGAAACCATTATTCTTGAACCTAGGTCATATGTGTTTGTAGATGACAGTACGTCAATTTAATGTTTTATGCTAAACAAATAGGGTCGTGATAAAAATACTAATTGGCAATTGGTATGTTTATTGCAAGCCTACTTGTTTATGTTTTGTCATTGAAAATTCGTTGAGGCCAAATATAGAAAGGTGTTTACTGTTGGTTTGTAATATTTAATTTAAAATACATGTTTATTTTGGTAGATTCTGGTGTTTCCTCTTATCCTTATGTGTTTAAAAATAGCTCTTCCTTAAGTACTAAACCACTAAAATAGCACTCTTAGAACAAAGCCTACTTCATCATAGAAGTAACTCACGCCCCTTAAAGCATACCGCTACTAAAAGGGTGTCAAAGAGTAGAGGGATCAAAACCAAGGGTCATTCTACGACAGGTAGAGTCGTATGAAACGGCGTCAATCACAACGGATTGGGTACGAGACGAGAGGTAAGAGCGGAACCAGTCAAGCACGGCGCCTGATATGCCGAGAAAAGAGTGAAGACGATCAAGTAGGACGGTATGGTCAATAGTATCGAAGGCACTCTCACGAGGCCAGTTATGACTTTTCCTCTCCTTTTACCAACCTTCCATTAACTGAAACCATAGACAAAATTTTAAATAAACTGTTTCCTTCCCCTGATAGGTACATCTTGGACCCTCTCGATCTTCATTTAAAATACTTCTAGACTTAGCTGTTCCCGCTTCCTTTATTACTCACTAAAATAAATATACAAACAAGTTAATGGTATGGCTATGGGTTCGCCATTTGGACCAACCTTCGCCAACATTTACATGTGCCATTTGGAAACCCAATTTTTAAACGATTGTCCAACATAATTTAAACCAAATTTTCATAAACAATACATCGATGAAACTTTCACATTATTCCATAACTCTGCTCAATCTGAACTTTTAAAAACTTCATAAACTCATATCATCCTAACATTTTGTTTACCATCAAACCAGAAACAAATAATAATTTATAGTTGTAGATGTTAAAATTGAAAAAAAACACACTGTTACCTTGTATTTTCTGTCTTCCGAAAGCCTACGTTTACTAAGCTTGGTCTGAATTTTTATAACTTTTATATATTTACATTTAAAGTTAATATTGTAAAACCTTGATCCCCCACGGCTTTAATATATGCTCTAACTGGACCCTATTCTATTTGAAAATGGAAAAACTTTCAACATTTTTTAAATTAAATAACTACCTGCCCCATATTTTCATAAGTTGCATTCGAGATTTTTTAAATAATATTTTTAACCCTATAGTGCTTTTAGGAAAGAATTGTTGAATATTTTGAAAAGTTCTATCGACATTTTATTCTAACGGAAATCTTTGTACCCCTTTAAAATTGGATCCTTGATCACTGTATAAGACCCCACACCCGGCATCATGCGATCCGAAGTAGTATAAAAATATACTTGTCCCAAATGTTCCTTGGGAACGTATATTAGATGTCCTGAACGCTTTCTCAAGATTCGCATCGATTCTTACCGGGGGAGGGGGGCAGTTACAGAACAAGAATTAATCTGTCTGTAAAGGAAAATTCTGTTATCCGATCTCATTCCAATTCATGTAATATCATAAGAGATTATAATAAATTTAAAATATTATCTACATCCAAACTAAATCTGACCTTCTCATAATTGAGTCCCTATTAATTAAACACAATCAGCCTCCGTTAAATAAAGATTCTAGTTCCACACCATTATAGATTGCTTAATTTAAAATAAAGACACTCTCTTATCGACAAGTTGCTAGTAATTAATTACCTCTAAAACAACCAACTAGCTAACACTATATTTTTTTTCCTCCAACTAATTACATAGAATTAAAAAAACAACCAACACTAAATCAAAGCTTTCCTAGTCACCATTATTTAAATTTCATTCAGTCATCTCACAGCTTTGTTCTAATTAAGCAATATTTAATACTATATTTATTGTATTTACCTCTTCCACTTCCACTCCCATTGATGTCATTTGAATTCATTTTGTATTTTTAATTCTATACTCAAACTAAAGAAATTTGTCTTTCATATTGAATTTTTCAGTTTTTGATTGTTATTATTTTAACCTTTGTACATCTTTACTTTAGCCCTGAGCTCTTGTCATTGTTATATTGTGTAAAAATATTGTTTATATACTTTCATTGTTCTAGCCCAGAAGAAATGGTCCAGAGCCCGAAACGTTGGCCAATAAATGTTAAATTCAGTGCTTGTTCTCCTTTTCCTGCGGAATATCCAGCTTGCTAGAAGCAGAAACATTCGCTCGTGTATATATATATGTATATATATATATATATATATATATATATATATATATATATATATATATATATATATATATATATATATATATATATATATATATATATATATATATATGTGTGTGTGTGTGTGTGTGTGTGTGTGTCGAAAACTCACGGAGTATCGCGTGAGTAAGCAATAAATGCAACAAAGCCCACAGGGAAAATTAATCCGAGGATTCCAAGTACTTTCGCACTTTATTTCGAGTTCTTTATCAAGGAATAACAAAGTATTTAAAATTGTAATATTTTTTATGGATGATACAGAGGAGAGGGAACGCCCACAAAAAAAAGCAAAAAACCAATCAACAAAATGAAATAATATGAAATGGAAACCTTAGAAGGAGCGAAGATAAATAAGCTCATTGAATCAGGTAAATTCAAAAGACTAAAGGTTGACAAAAGGATTAAAATACCACCTAAGCAATTAGGGAGGGAGAAAATCTTAACGAGATATTAACCTTACAGGTTAATAGTATTACAAGGCGCTGTTCTCTTCCTTAACAGGAAGAGCTTGGTTACACAGGCACCCCTGCGGGGTGTGGCCTACGGCCTTATTTGCTAATCTTAACCGCCTTTTTTAATCCCCTTTATAGACTCTTTATTTTAAACCCTGAACACCCTTTTCTTCCTCTTCTTCTTCTTCTTCTTCTTCTTCTTCTTCTTCTTCTTCTTCTTCTTCTTCTTCTTCTTCTTCTTCTTCTTCTTCTTCTTCTTCTAAAGGAATTATTAGAAATAATTTTGATAAAAAAATTAAATATACTTAAGTGACAACCGAACTAAAAGAAAAAATCTGATTCAAACCTTCAAAAAATCTCGTTCTTAAAATATAGGATTATGGATTATAGTTAAATACTACACAAATGCCTAGAGATTTTAAAATATGAGCGAGAGAAGCAAAGGATGAATTAAAAGGAAGTACAAGAGTATTCTGGTTATTAAAAGGCGCGCGAGGTTCGAAACTATAAAAAGACCTTTTAACTAACTAAAGGCATTTATCAAGGAAATGAAAAGGATAGCAAAGTTTGTGGCCGATGTCAAAAATTTTAAAAACTTCAGAGTAAAAAAATTCAGGACTAACTTTGACTTTAATATGGTGAGAGGAGTAAAAGTGAATATAAGAAGAAGAATTATTTGGTTTCCGATAGACAGAGAATTTGAAACCAGAAGGTGTGCGGTGTATTAATAAATCAAGGAAAGGAATACTTCCATTCTGTTCAATTTCAAGGGTAAATTTGATGGTAGGTACAAGTGAATTAAGTTTGTTCAAAAAAAGAAAAATATTTTCAGAATTGGGCCACAAGTAAAGGATATCATCAATATAGCGAAACTAGATTATAGGAAAATCTACAATAGAGGGGAGGAATACTCTTTTACTTCCTTTAATTCATCCTTTGCTTCTCTTCCTCATATTTTAAAATCTCTATGCATTTGTGTAGTATTTAACTATAATAATACTATCTCTAAACTATTAGTCAAGAACGCCCCTTCCCCTATTAGGAATGTATATTACGTAAAATGTATCGATTGCCCTAAATATTACTTTGGCCAATCAAGTAAATGTTTAAGAAAACGAATTTCTCAGCATAAATAAAATGTCCGTCGTGGCGAAGAAAGCAGCTCATTTTATGTTCATATGTCATATCTTAATCACAATATTGATTGGAATTCTGCTAAAATCATCTATCATAATAAAGATACAATTTCACGAAATATCATTGAATCAACCTTTATTAGTAAATTCCTGGCTTATATAAACTTGATGGTTATTTTTTAAATTATATTCACAATGTACTGTCGAAACTTGTATTTTGAGACTAAATATTTACATTAATCTTAATAAAAAAATGTATTTAATTTTGTGTGCATCTATGCAGACTTATGTTTTTGTCTGTATTTATTTCCATTTGAGTCAAGTCTTTAGAACATTTGTACTTATTCTACCTTGGTTTTTAGATCCTGACCTCTGAGGTTAATCTCTCGTTAAGATTTTTTACCTCCCTAATTGCTTAGACGGCATTTTAATCCTCTTGCAACCTTTAGTCTTTAAAATTTACCTGATTCAATGATCTTATTTTGTATTATATATATATATATATATATATATATGTATATATATATTATCTTAAACGCTTGATAACAGAATGTGTGGAGAAGTGATACACAGAAACAAGAGAGAAGATATCCTACTGGAAGTGACTCCGAAAAAAATAAAAGAGAAAAAAAACATTGCCCGGAAGGAGTCGAACCTCAAACGTCTGGTTATCTAGACCAGTGCTCTACCGACTGAGCTAACGGGACACGAAACCCATGGTAACGCATTTCATCAATTTAACTTTTTCGTTCGCATCTCTAAAGAAGGGATGTCAGGCTTTTACAACTGTATCTTCTCCGTCCTTACAGGCACGGTTTCATTAGAGCAGTGGTCTTTGGAGGTGCGAAAGAAAAATTTAAATTGATGAAATTAGTACTCATCGCTTACGTGTCCCGTTATCTCAGTCGGTAGAGCACTGGTCTAGATAACCAGACGTTTGAGGTTCGACTCCTTCCGGGCAATGTTTTTTTTCTCTTTTATTTTTCTCGGGGTCACTTCCAGTAGGATCTCTTCTTTCTTGTTTCTGTGTATCACTTCTCCATATATATATATATATATATATATATATAGGTTAAGGAATCTCCATTCAACATTTTTGCAAAAAATCAGCTTAAATACAATATCTCTTAGCAAAATGTTGCATGGTGTTTCCTTAACATCTCATCGGTCGCAACAATTTAATTGATTTCAAGGAGAGCAGGTGCTGTATTTCACACAATTAAAATTATACAGGTGGCTTTACCTTAAATTAAGGTAAAGCACCATTTCTATTTTAGTCTATATAATTTCTGGAATAATATATAGAGAGAAAGTTAGCAGCAAATCACTACTCTCTTTCCCTCTCGAAAAAAGAATATACATGCTAAGTAAGCATTAAGGTTGCACGTAGCGCTCGATGGGCCTTCGAACGCATGCAGAGCGACGGGGAAAGCTTCAAAGTCTGGAACTTTATTTGTGGGCTCAATCGATACGGAAGGAGGCCGAGTCGAAGGTTTTCCAGACGTCGGGGATGGAGGTCATTCTGGAATTCAGCTTTGTCATCTGGTGGGCGGATCTCGGCCGTCTGAGGGAAGGAGTCTCCATATTATCACTCTCCTGGGCCTTCTATCTTTTGTTCCGTGCTCTCTCCGGCCTGAGCATAGCCACGGAGGGCAATGGTATCTGTGATAGAACGGGTTGAGCAGCGTTAGTTTCAACCCCTATCACATATTATTTAAAACCACGATGCTCCCACGTGCATCTTCGCTTCGAATCTTGGCGCTTTATCGCAGCCACCGGATGTCAATGTTTAAACAAGGAGGTTATCGTCCCCCCGTTCGCCCCCATACACCGACCTCGCCAGATTGAGTTAGGCTTATGGGCAGATAAGGCATTGTTTCCAGGCTCGGCTGTGCATTCCCTCGAAGCTCCCACTCCATTGTCCCCCACGCCAAGGGAGTGTCTCGACTATTTAGATGGAAACTTTACCACTAAGATCAGATTGGAGATCCAGATTTTCGTCGCGAAACATCACCACGACCCTCTCTCACTTTGTGCGCCAAGGGACCTCGACCTCGAGATTCACCATCACTTGTTCAGACAGAAGGAGGACAATATCCCTTGAGTGCCAAAGGCTCGAGCCTTTCGTGATACCAAGTCCTTAAGGCTTCCCCCTCGTTGTTCAGGAAGAGAACAACGTAGAACAGCCATTGTTCTTTTGAGTCCTTCGCCAAGAAACGGTTTTCACCCTTCCCCCTTGTTGTTCAGAGGAGAACAACATTAGAACAGCCATTGTTCTTGAGACCGTAAACAAGAGACGGTTCTCACCCCTTCCCTCGTTGTTCAGGAAGAGAACAACGTAGAACAGCCATTGTTCTTTTGAGCCTTGGACAAGAAACGGTTCTCACCCTTCCCCCTTGTTGTTCAGAGGAGAACAACATTAGAACAGCCATTGTTCTTGAGCCCGTAGACAAGAGACGGTTCTCACCCCCCTATTATTCAGAAGAGAACAACGTAGAACAGCCATTGTTCTTCAAGCCGTTCGTCGAGAAACGGTTCTCATTCTCAAGACGCCACGTCAGGATCCTTTTATTCCCCCCTCTTCGGCTGGAACTCGCCAGCGGACCAAAAATTCCTTCACGTCGCCTTCCACTGCACCACTCGTATAAAGTTACGTAAGCCAAACGTCACCTTTGAGTACTTAACCCTTTTGTCAATTCTATCCTGTTCTTTAAATGTTTTAGTGAACCATCCCATCTCTTTAACTCTATATTTGTTTTACCTTTTTAAATCCTTTAATCCTCGGATTAGCCCGAGCCCCCACGACCCTTTCCAGTCTCTGTTTATGTCAATATTTTCCGTCTTGTGTTTGTTGATAGTTATTATTAATAAAACTCTATTTTATTAATGATAGCAATATTATTATCCTTGAGCTCAGTTCCACTTCTTAAGCATATCGAAGATACATAATATCGGCCCACCAGACATTAACGCACTCTAAAGATAATTAAAGAAGTTCCCTCAACGAATAGTGATATATGGTATATCGTCGGGAGTCCATTCTACGACATATATATATATATATATATATATATATATATATATATATATATATATATATATGTATATATATATATATATATATATATATATATATATATATATATATATATATATATATGTACTATTTAAATTTGGTATCAGGTGTGTAAGGTTTAACGCTATATCTTTGCAAACACTGGTCTCAGTTGAGTAAAGCATAGTGTTATTCGTTACAATAATAGAGTATAGTAGTTCCCTTTTGTTTTAACGATTGCTATCCCTTTTTTTTAAAACTTAAGAAGCTTGAGTAGCTCAAGGAACTGTTATAATAATTTGTTTGTGTTTTTTTGTGATTTTAGTCAGGGTTATTTAAATTGAGAAACCAAGTACGAATAGGTCAGTGCCCATATTTAGGTAGGCTAATTCTATAGAGGCATAATTCTTGTTGCAAGGAATTTTAGTTGGTTGACTAGTGCGCCCCCAAGTGCAAAGATGACCCAGTTCGAAATCTTTAAAGCGCAAGGAGAATCCTTGGGACTCTCCGGAAAAGAACTAGTTGAGTACGTTTAAGAGGAGCAAAGAACAGAAAGAGAAATACAACGAGAAGCAAGAGAAAGAGAAATCCAACGAGAAGAGAAAGAACGAGAAAGAGAAATCCAACGAGAAAAACGAGAAGAGAAAGAAAGAGAAAGAGAGGAACGGATAAGACAAGCTGAGCTTCACCATCAGATTGAATTAGCTCGTGTTGAAGCAGAGATACAGTCCGCCAGTTCTCGTTCCGAAGCCTCCCCCAATCTCTCACTAAAGCTCCCCAATTTCAAGGATGGAGAGAATTTCGGAGCATTTTTAGCCCACTTCGAAAAGATCCTCGAAATCAATAACATGGATCTGGAGGCTGAAGTTGTAGCCAGATTACTTCCCCTGTTAAATTGAAAATTGCGCGAAATTTTTATATCTTTACCATCTAAGTGTACACTTAACTACAGCACCTTAAAAGCTGAGTTATTGGCCACTCATAATATGACTCCCGATTTCTACCGCCAAGAATTTCGAGGAGGTCGTATCAAACCCGGATAGACGTTCCGTCAATTCGGATACATTCTTCAGAGGAATTTTAAATTTTGGTTAGAATCCTCAAAGGTTGATCCAAACTACGAGTCCTTAACAGACTTCGCGTTGCGAGATCAATTTTTGGCGTCTCTCCCGACGGAGATCCGCGCGTTCGTCAAGGATCGTCGGTGCCAGACCTTTAAAGAATGTACCGAAGAAGCGGATGCCTATGCCGCACGCCATAATTTATACCCAAAGGAGAATCGAACTTCTCACCAATCCCCCTACAAGGAAAGAAGGAAGGATTCGCGCCCCTTCACAGGAAAGCCGACGAAGTTTCCGAGCCCCGTAAAACCCCAAAATTTCTTTCCCCAAAACCAACAACGGGACATATAATTAACTACCAATGCTAATAGGGATTATTTTTTAAAAATTTTAGGAGCCTATCTGGTGACTGCCTACATTTTCATAAGTTGCCCTAATCACCACAGGCTATATTATAAAACAAATAACAATATGTAAATGACAAATAACGATACAAAAGGACAAAAGCTAAAAAAATAAAAAATAAAACAGCAAAAAGGCAACAAGAAGGAAGCTGGCTCTGGCGTTGAGGGTCAGCGCGCCTCACCCAAGCACAGGAACATGCGACCTACAACAGACAGTCAAATAAAGTGGAGAAGGCCAGTATCCTCCAAAAAGTCGTATAGTCCGCAGGTCTGTGTGCACGAATCAGTCCCCAGTACTATGGACAAGCAGAAGCGACCCCACTCGGTCCGATACCAGGACAGGTAACGTATGCAAGGATCACCGGAACTAGGCAGCCAACAAAAATTTGCCGAACAGTCTTTGGTACAACGCACTTGTCGAAATAAGGCGCAGGCGAGCGCTCCATCAAATGGCGGTGCGTCCCGCGAGTGTTTCCAATTCGGAGACAGACGATAGAAAGCAACCCGAAGCCGTCGCGGCATTGGGCGGTAGGTCCTTTGGAACAGTCGCGGCGCAATGACACCCAACTTTAAGTTCCCCACGATCGTGTCCTATCTTCTTTGCCAAGCAGCCCGGAGTGCTGCCAGTATTCCTGCCATGTAGTCGGTGTGAGAAAGAGTGACAGGTAACGTATGCAAGGATCACCGGAACTAGGCAGCCAACAAAAATTTGCCGAACAGTCTTTGGTACAACGCCCTTGTCGAAATAAGGCGCAGGTGAGCGCTCCATCAAATGGCGGTGCGTCCCGCGAGTGTTTCCAATTCGGAGACAGACGATAGAAAGCAACCCGAAGCCGTCGCGGCATTGGGCGGTAGGTCCATCGGAACAGTCGCGGCGCAATGGCACCCAACTTTAAGTTCCCCACGATCATGTCCTATCTTCTTTGCCAAGCAGCCCGGAGTGCTGCCAGTATTCCTGCCATGTAGTCGGTGTGAGAAAGAGTGAAACGCTGGTCTGGTCGCCCAGTCCTCGTAGACTCTTTGGAGCCCTCATCCACGTGCTCATAACACGCCATTCCTAGATGTCCAGGAACCCAGCTGAAGATAATCTCGACATCAGCCCGGCTGGCCAAAACCATGGCGTCACGGACATCGCGAACAGGGAATGGGGAGATTCCAATGCCACGAGACACTCAGGGTGCTTTATGATCGCTATAAATCACAATCTTGTTTCCGAACCGGGCCACGTCGCGTTATCTCCAGTACCGATCGATGTATTGTAACCAGCTCGGCCGTGAAGACAGACGCAGCGCCTGACGGAGCCCCACTTACTTCAAACAGAGGCGATACCGTGTGGAAACTCATCACCTCTTGGGAGTTGAAGTCATCCGTATACATTGGCACGGTTCTAGCGTGACAAGAAGTGTGCTCCAAAAAGGCCGAACGCAATACTCACGGTGATGCCGAAGCTTTGGGAACAGAGGCGTGCAACAAATAGTCAAAAGTGGTACCATTTACGGTGGCGTCCTGGCCAGAACCAGGAGCGCCACTGGTCTGAATGCTATACCGAGCTCTCGAAGCAGTTTGTTAGCCTTAAATCCAAAAGGCTTAAGGTATGACTATCGTCTCTCGGTAGCATAGGTACCGTCTAGATCAGCTTCGGATGATGTGAGAGCTGTTGGCGGCTGAGGAAGGCGCCGGGCTCGCGCGTACGGGCGAATAATGCACTGTACACGACACAGAGCGAGTGGCATGTCCCCAGCATCGCCAAAAAGGCTCTCAATAAGGAAGGTGCAGAGCGAAGGCTATTGTGGTGGATCAAGTCTGCCTTCCGCAATACACGCTCGGCTGTGGGTACATAAAACTCGCTAGTATAGTGATTAGCGTGCTTGCTTGGTAATCGCTGGGTCGTCAGTTCAAATCTCCGTCCGGGTTCTTTTTACGCTGACACTATTTACTAAGGGAGGTTGCCGGCGTGACTGGGCATCAGGGTGGGGAGTTGGGACTTGCCCTGGCTGACGTCCGCGAATCCGATTTAGAAACAAGTCTGGGTCAGGTTGGAGCCGTGGATGGCGGAAGAAGTGCACCACCTTAGTCTTGGCCAAGGAAAACCGAATCCTGTGCGCTTCGGCATAACGAGAACGGGGTTCAGTGCTTGTTGGAGTCAACGTTTCAGAATTGGCATCTGGGCCGATCAAAAGAGATAGAAAGGATGTCCACTTAAATTGTAGTGAGAACATCTGGGGACAGCACCGAGGTGATGCCGTTGATGCTCAAGACAAAGAATGTGACACTGAGAAAACTTACTCGGGGCCTATGTCCTCCCGCGTGTCGACCGTACGTGGAAACCCTGTTAATCTTCGTGCTCCTCCCTCTTCTTTAAGTTGAAAAGAACAGCCGGCATCCTCCTTCACGCCAATAATCCTCCCTCCCTCCCCGTCTTCGTCTCCCTTCCGCCACGAGCTACCTTCTTTTTTCGTAAGTTGCAAGTTTTTTTGTTTTTTTTACTAATTATTTATTATCTCCCAGGTTTATTTATATTAGTAATATTTTTATTTTATGCGTTAATAATTTAAAAAAACGATTTTCGATATTATTACAAATTATTTAGTGGTATTATTTTTTAGGTGTGGGATGCATTATCGTATTTTACATTAATTCCTATGGGAAAAATGGTTTCGCTTAACGAGTGTTTCGTATTACGAGTAAGATTTGGGAACGAATTATGCTTGTTAAACGAGGTTCCATTGTAATCCAAAATATAAAACAGTTTATCATTAAAAAAGAAAAATAATGTAAATAACATTTCTATTAGAGAAATAATCTGATCATGTAAACAATAATATGAACGATTATATAAAGGACTGCAGGCAAAACGAATTTTCACACATACGCGCTCATACATATATAAACTCACACGTATATACACTTACACACCTCTCGCAATAACCAACAGCCTGGGAAACACCACAGCTGTACCAACAAACGTCTTGATAACTAAGGGTCTGGAAAACACTAGAGCTGTACCAACCAATGACAAAACAGGTTCAGTCATTGACACTGAGCTGAAGACAGGAAAGAGTAGACGGACCTTTATTTTCAGGCGGCTGCGAAACTCAAGATTGTATGCTCTAAATTTGAAGATAAAGATTTTATCTATCTCCGTGCACACACAAAAAAACATCCTGTAGAGAAAGCTACTCCCAAAATGTGTCATTGGTCAACAGCGGGCCAAGGCCACGGGTTTTTAATTGTATATCCAGCTCTGGGTAGAGTAGAGAGAGAAAGTCAGGAGTCTCAAGCGAGTCAAGAGTCAAAGGGAGAGAAAAGGAGAGTCCTTCCACGGGTTTTTAATAGTATATACCGCTCTGGGCAGAGTAGAGAAGTACAGTCAGGAATGTCAAGCGAGTCAAGAGTCAGTCTGGCAGACGGTTCAGTAGTCAGAAGGATAATCGAAAATAGGTTTAGAAATTAGCAGGCCTGCCTCAGATACCCAACAAAAATTCAATCAAATTATTTCTGTCTAAGCCTGCCAAGTCCTCTGCCAATAAAGAGTTTTCAATCCGCCTTCCGAGAGTACTTTTCCTAATAAGACGAATCCAATCGATCCTCTTACCCAGCCTACTTCACTAAAACCAAGCAAGAAGAGTATCTCCCCCACAGTTGGAGTCAGCCTAAGGTCAGCGCCCGTTACCCGAATATCCCAAAAGTGCTGCGTCAAAGTTAAGCAACATTATATAAGGTTATTACTTGGATGGGCAACAACAGTCCTGACCACCTTAGCCTGTTACCTAAAACCTGGTAACTAGTTATTAGGCCATAACTAAATAACCTACGAACTTGCCTTAACCAGTAACTTACCATCTGCTATAACTGGTAACTGCTATAACTTGGTGCGTCCCACATGTCTTAGAGCCTCCCTCTTGAGTTGCGACTTTAAGGTGGCAACACATTTCTTCGACGCGACGGGGTGGATTGGTGGAAAAAGTCAGGCAAGATTGACCCTGCCTTGCCAATCGGTCGGTCCATCGGGGACATTTCCCCTGAGCTAAAAGAGTAAATTCTGCACTTGAAGTCATGCTCGCCATTGGTCCGATGCTGTCGCCTGTGCCCCTTGTGATTACTGGATTACACTAGAGCCGCTGAGATAAGCACTTTGCTCACCGGCACAAAGTTCCTCCGTGTAGAGCTCCGTGGTGGGTGGTGCGCCCGCCTGGTGAAGTCTTTTTGACTTATTTTTGGGGTTAAGCTTCTTTCCAACCCATTTCTCTCCTCATGACTACTTCTTGAAGAGTCTCTCTTTCCAAGAAGAGTTCTCCAGGTAAGCGTTCTAAGTTTATTTAATCTCGTTTCCCCGCTCGTTTGATCCTTAGGCCAATGAAGTGGACCAGGATTTAGATTATTTTGGCTTTCATGTATTAAAGTCTAACATCACTACTCCACTTTCTAATGTTGATGTTCTTGTGGTGGAGGTCTCCTTCCACACCTAACACATTGCTGTACGAGCTAGGTCTCTCATTGCAAATGTCTAAGTATCTGTATGGTTTCATCCTAGGCTCAATTTTGTAAAGGGTGTAATAAGACCTAATGAGTTGATTGATTACGAGAGAGGCAAGCAACTTTTTCAGAGTGAAGGGCAGATGAGACATTTGGGAGAAGGCCGCGGGCCAGAGTGACAAACGAAATCCCTAAAGTGACCATATGTATAAACTAGAATACATTATACAAAAATTTTATTGGAAAAAATACAAATCAGTGAGACGGCAGGTGCTCCTTGTCATGAAGAAATGTTTCAATGTCCAGTTCGATGGATGAGGTAGACAACAGAAGAATGTCATTGAGGTGGCGGTTTGAGAGTTGGGAGCGAAGGTGAGACTTCGTGTACTTCATTTGGAGAAGAGTTGTTCGCAACAGTAGGTGCTGCCAAACATGTCCACAATGCGTTTAAGATGCGTAATGTATTTGGGAAAATTGCTAGAATAGAAGACAAGGTCGCGGAAGAAGGACAGCGGAGAAAAGGTGGTGGGCCAGACGCTAGGCCTTCGCGGGTCGGAGGTTGCCCGCCCCTGGATTACGACCTGTCTTGGGTCCAAAGTATATTGAAAGGGCAACGTGTTACTGTAGTATTTAGGGTGAGTAAGTCTGCCGACTCAACTCATATTAATACCCCTACGTTAATTTTGAGGTTTGAACGCCAGAAATTTGCTTAATTTGTGAGAGCTGAGTACCTCACATAAGCCGTTATTTTGAACTAACACGACGCTGTTTCAACTGCCAGCAGTTGGGGCAAATGGAGCGCAAGTGTCGGCATGCACGTATATTATTACTATGAATCTGAGTGCTATAGACCTCCGGGCTGTGCTAATTGTAATTGGCGTAGGATGATGTTAGATCCCAATCTTTTCCAAATTCCTCAGTCCGAGAGAGAGAGAGAGGCCCATGAACAGATTAGTCTGCTATGAGCGTGGGGGAAATTATAAATACAAATCAGAGTGCAGTTTAGGTTGGCCAATGCTTAGTTATCTTAGAAGGTTCTGGGGTAATAGAAACGGAGTACAAAATATACTTTATACTATGAAAATAATATATTTACAAAATTAAAAGGGGGTTTTAAATAAAGTATATAAACAGAAGACGTACACGAGTCTCAGCTTCAAAGAGCGAACCTGGGCGGTGTCGTCCACCATACACATGAACGAACAATGACAGATGGGACGCTCAAATGGCCTTGAGCGCACGCGAAGACCAGATGACGGAGGCTTAAAATGAGGAGGGGGGGAGCTTGCATAGGAGAGTTGCACGTTGCGATTATCCTCGAAGATTTCGTCTGAGGGAGTAATCCTACCTTGTTAGAGACGGCGTAGAGTAAAAAATAATAGCCTTTAGACGAACGACTATTAAACGAGATGATCTCAGATTTTGCCTTCGAGTTTAGAATACTGAATCAAGAATTTTAATCGTCGCGTTCGGGTAACGGGTACCAACGAGTACGGGGTTGACTATCGCGAGTTCTACGAGAATACACAGAGCTTGACGGGTTCTGCAATGGTTCGCGCGGAACTAACGGGGACAAGAAGATGGCATATACTCGTGGATACTCTTGGACACAGGCGGTTACTGCTGCCCAAGTCTGGCATCGGACGTTTTGTAGGGGTGGGACAGAAGGGCTTTATCCTCCACCCGAAGGGGGAAGGTTCCAGTTGACAGACGCTTGGCCGGGCAAGGTTGACTTTGCTTGATTCACGCCCCGGCGGTGGGACCTTTCGTGCTCTTAAGCACATCTCAAGCTTCCGCGAAGTCGGCCCTTCAGGCTATCATAACCTTTTCGATTTTGCCCCTTCGTTAGCGTAGATTAAATAGGGTCGCTCCGGTGTTTCTTCTTCTCTCTCTCTCCTTGAAAGGGGCGACCGCGCACGTCTTTTCTCTCTCTCTCTCTCTCACAGTGGTGGGTACCAGATTGCTACAGCCAAAACATGCGTCCGTTTCATATTCGAATCGAAAGCGTCACTGCATCAACAGTTGCGTGGTGGCGATCGACGTGAGACATTAGCTGACATACAGAATTATATTTTAGAGACTTACACTCTTTTTATCATTTTTTAAAATTTCAAGAGCCCATATGGCGACTGGCTACAAGGTAAAAAGCCGCAGTGCTCACACTACAGCCTAATATTTGGCTGGATTAAAAAACAAATAACAATATGTAAATAACAAATAACAAAGATAAAATGGAACAGAGGCTAAGATAAAAGCTAACAAAACGGTAGCAAATAAAATAAACAAGATCAGCTAAAGGTAACAAGAAGAAAGCGCACTCCGGCGTCGGGGGTAGGTCACCTCCCTCGGCGCAGGAATATGCGACCTTCAAAAAAACAGTCAAATAAAGTGGAGGAAGCCAGTCTCCTCCATAAAGTCCTATAGTCCGTAAACTTATGTGTCCACCAGTCCCGAGTATAAGGAATCAGCGTTTGCGACCCCGCTCGTCCCGGTACCGGGACATGGAACGTGCGCTAAGATCACTTAGACTGGGTATATTCAATAAGAATGTGCCAAACAGTCTGGGGGACAACGCAGTCGTAAAAATAGGCGAGGGCGAGCGCTTCATCAAATGGCGCATGGCGCTACGCCCCACGAGACTCCAATTGTGAGACGACAGAAAGCAACCTGAAGCCGCCGCGGCATTTGGGGGGTAGGTCCATGGGAACAGTCACCGTGCAATGGCACTTAACTTTAAGTTCCTCTCGACCGTCTCCCATTCCTTTTGCCAAGCTGCCCGGAAGGCTACCCGTATTCCTACCATGATACTCTAGACTCGAGATAGTCCTGTCTCGGTGGGCTCTGATAATTTTTGTTTCCAAAACCTTTTTTTCTGTGCCAAGCTCTCTCTAAACCAACCCCTCCCATCTTCAAAATTTGAAGTTTATCGCCAAACCAACGCCTATCATTAAAACTTGAAGTTTCGCGCAGAACAAACGCCTTCCATCTTTAAAATTTGAAGTTTTGCGCACAACCAATTCCTCTCCTATTATAAAGTTGAGGTTTCCAGCCAAACCAACCCCTCCCATCTTCAAAATTTGAAGTTTATCGCCAAACCAACGCCTATCATTAAAACTTGAAGTTTCGCGCAGAACAAACGCCTTCCATCTTTAAAATTTGAAGCTTTGCGCACAACCAATTCCTCTTATATTATAAAGTTGAGGTTTCCAGCCAAACCAACGCCTCTCATCTTTAAATTTGAAGTTTTTCGATAAACTAACGCCTCTCATTTATAAAATTTAAGTTTGCGCCAAAACAATGCTTCCCCTCTTTAAAATTTGATGTCTGCGCCAAGCCAACGCTTCCCATCGTTAAAAGTTGATGTTTCGCGCCAAACCAACACTTTATATCTCTAAACTTTGACGTTTCGCCCATAACAAACACCTCACATCATTAAAATTAGAAGTTTCTCGCCAACCAAACGCCTTCCATGCCTCTCATTTTTAGAACTTGTAGTTTCTCGCCATTACAACGCTTCTCTTCTTTAAAATTGGAAGTTTCCTGCAAAGTCAACGCTTCTCTTATTTAAAATTGGATGATTCGTGCTATACCAACGCCTCTCTTCTTTAAAATTAGAAGTTTCGTGCCAAACCGACGCCTTTCATCATTAAATTTGAATTTTCACGCTTAACCAATTCATCTTTGCCCTAAAATTTGAAGTTTCGCGCCAATCAACCTACATCATCTTTAAAACTAGAAGTTTCGCGTCAAACCAACGCTTTAAATTTTAAAACTTGCAGTTTCCCGCCCAGCCAAAGTCTCTCTTTAAAATTAGAATTTTCATGCCAGACCAACGCCTCTCATGATTAAAATTTTTATTTTGGCGCCAAACTATAATACCTCTAACTTAAATGATCAAAACAGATAGTGTTAATCAAAAAATTCATAATTTAGATTCGAAGTTATGTTGAACTTGTAATAGAAGATCACCATATTATGTAAAAAGTAATTCAAATTATTGCAAGACCAGGAAATGACTTTGCCACTCCCCCCTAAGGAGAGAGCTTGCACTTCGCTACTAAGATTAAAATTTAAAATCTAAAATAAACAGCCATGGTAAATTTTTATAAATTTTCTGAAGTTCGCCAATTATAATAATTTTAAAAAGAAACTCTAAAATAAATTTCCCCCCTTTCAAAATATCACTTTGCTAAAATATAGAGTTATAGAAGAAGAAGATATATAAAAATAAATTTTCTGAACTTCACCATTTGTAATTCTTTGGGTTTTAAAAAAAATCACAAAATTTCGATACTTATATTTATTTCTGAACTTTGATAAAAAAAGATAAGTCATAACCAAACTAAGATGAAATTATTATTCAAATAGTAAAAAAAATCCCCTTCTTAAATTATAGAGTTAGTGATGATGATGATGAAGTGAAAAAGGAAACTCGAAAGACTGAGCAACCTACATGAATAATGGCCCCCATTTTTATGGTTGCCTGCTTTTTGCAATATTTCCATAAATTCCATATAAAAAGAGTCTAACGATATATATAGCTACAGTATATCATATATTTGCGATACATGTAGCTACAGTATTTCATATTTTCGCTTCATTTAGTAATAGAAAGAAAGCTTACAAAAAAACGACGCGGAAAATTGATTAATTTCATTATTTTCACTTTGATGAGTCGGATCGTGGACAAAAACCACCGGTGAAACTAATTAACTATTAAAGTATACTGCGATGGTATGTGGTGAGTGAATAGCTGCCTTCACGCAGCGTCGGGCACGCCTGCGAGACGCTCTTCATGCACACCAAGCAAGTGAGTTGGTTAGTATTAATCATTAGATTGATTTGATCTCTATTGTTCACTTGATTGAGATTGTTGAACAAGTGGCAAGTAAATATTTTTAAATGTAATTTAAATTTTAGTTTAATTTATAACGGTTCCTTTATATTGCTTAATTAATTCATTTTACGGGCGCTCTTTTTTTTATTAGAGGGAGTCATCACTTTAAGCCCACTGTCAGACAGAACTCCTTCACCTCACTCAGGGTGATCGTATCCATTCATTATGTAGCTGAATTATTTCACTTTTCAAGCATATCGATATAGAACTGAAACTTGGATGAACGGCGTGCCCTCCCGACCCCACTCAATGCAGTTATCCACACTCCCAACTCAAATGTCTCCAGAAGAACCTGCGGCTATATATCTTCCTCCATTTCACTTCGTCTACTTTCACTACTTTCTTCACTTCTCTGACATTGTTTTTGTGGTACGGCTTCGTTTTATTGCGCCTTAAATTCGATTAAAAAGATGGAGCAGTCTTTAATTCGTCTAGGTTGTATTTTGGTATATTTCGTGCTCCCATAATACTGGAGTGGAAAGAGACGCTGGAGTTGAGGTACAGATCCCTCACATTATGCAACCGATTGTTGTGTGTAGTGAAAGAGGCTCTTCACTTTACCCCCTTTTTACATTCTATAAGAGCTAACTTGGATGTAGAGTTAAACAAGGCTTCATTATTAAGTTGCTACCCTCCTCATATGTTTTTTTTTTTCCAATATCCTGATCAAAATGGCGTTTTACTCTAGATAATTCTCTAGACTAAGTGCCCATTTAGGACGAGGTGGTTACCTTACAGCTGTCCTCTGGGCTTAGTGAAGTCTTCAAAGGTACTAATCTAGAAACAATGCCAACAGGGGTCTAGGTGACTCGTAAATCATCCAGCTTATGAGCTTTGGGTAGGATCTAAGGATAGCTAAGGTGTTACCAGGCTTTGTAGCTTTAAGGCCATTTCCAGGTTCTCAAAGTCACGTTTTTTTCCTGGAGCGAAAAGAGAATAATGGAAGATATTCAGTTTCGTGACCTCCTTTTAGAAGTTTGTTTTGCGAGAAATGGCATTGTTCTGTAAACGGTATTTATGCGATGGAATTAGAAGGCTTGCTACAAAGACATTTTATATTTACAAGGCAATTTTTTGTTACTATGTGTATTTATCCATCCTTTCCCCTCTATGTCTGTTCCTCCTGTCATTCACTCCCTCGCAACTGAAAATTCCCCCATGCGTTCCGTTAGTTTTGCTTTTTTCCATTAAAAACCATAAAAAGTTGGTACTATGAGGACGCGGGGAAAAGAATATGGGAAAGCAGGCAGAAAAGAAAAGGTGAATGAAGTAAAACAGAATCAGTAAAGAACTATGAGGAACAGGAGTGCAAGCAACTTTGAATCTAATTAGGGTAACCAGGATTGTAGATTCAATGATCCTAAAGAAGACATTGGTTCAAAGAATCTACAGCTTCATAATGTACATCCATGAAAGTAGAAAGTTGAATCCCAATTCTGGATGAGTAACGTTGATAGAGGTAAAGCAAAGTGTTCGAGAAAAAAAAATCGGTAATTTAAATGAGACTACGTTGGTTATAAGTCTTTGTTTTGTCCCCACTTACAGTCTTCTCCGCACTTCAGGTCCCATTAGTTGCATTGGTATATAATAACGGTAGATGAAATTGGGGACAGCGCGATCAAATTTATACCCAGCCAGAGACTCAAATCTGACGTAGATTGAATGAAGGAAATGAAATTGGTACCTGGAGGAGCTGCACGTCCTCCCGGCCGGCCTGAGTCCAGGTTAGGGAAGCCCCGTCACTGGGCTGATTTAAACATTCTGATGGGGCCTGGGAAAGTTGTGGGTGCGCTCCCCCCTGCTCACTTTCAAGACTATTTTTTTCATTTTTTTATTCTACGACTATCCCTACTACCTTTTGTCTACCTAAACGGAGTATACAATAAAAACATGATGGGAGACTACATTTGACGGGTTGGAAGGGAAAGTGATTTAAACTACAAACGGAATTCAAAGAAAACTGCTCACTTATAATAACTTTTTTTACTTTTTAATATTGTAAGGGAAAGAGAGCCAAATAAGAATAGCCCCTTAATTTGTTCCATGAATTCCTTCCCTCTCTTTGTCTTCTAAGTATAACTCCATGTGGAGTCACCTCGGAACCCAAAGAATAAAAAGAAGAAAGAATTTGAATACCCGTCAGCTGCCTCACAGGCGCAGTTAATTAAGTTGGGCGTGCTAAAAACTTTTATCCCACCGATAAAACGCTAATCTCCGTAGTCTAGAGGCTGCTAGCCGAAAGTTTCCCGCCCACATCGTAAAAGCCATTAAGACTTGGGTCAGGCGACAAACGCTAATCCCTCTGGCCGCCGGAAGTGTTCAGTTAGGCGTCTGAATCTGCCAACAAGGAGGAACAAAAAAAATGGCCGTCATATAAATACCCTGGGTTTTAGAATATCTACAAATTGAGTGTGAGAACCCGTCGTCTTCGGTGCAGATCGTGTCTCTGTTTCCCCAAGTCCCTGGTATTTGCTTATGCATTCGAGGTTTGATCTCACCAGGCAGACTCATCTCTTTTGTGAAGCCTTACTCTGTTCAGAGCAAGCCTCAAATCGTTTTCGTCCCTGAAGGATTGGCTGGGATTCCTCTCGTCTAATCTGCTCCCCCCTTCCCTCAAGGATTTCCAGTTTCCCTTGTGAGTCTTCGCGCCGAGTTGCGTCAGAGTCTCGAATCTTGGAGGTTGCACTTCTCTGGAGCAGATTTGCCATCGCCCGTCTTCAAGGAGGATCGTGAACTCGTGTGCTGGACCCCCTTCCTTCATCCTCGTCACCGTCAGGATATTCAGCCAAGGGTCACGTCCATTGGCCTTCTCCATTTTCCCGCGCCGACTCGCTAAAGGATTTCAATTCCGCGAGGTGACCCCATTAAGGTAAAACGACCCTTGCTTGTATCTCCCGTTAATCAACCCACTTTCCGACCCCTAAATATTCCCTAAACATAAAAAACATAACATAATTACACGGATGACAAAAGCCACAAGGGCCTATCAAAGGTCATCCGCATCCGTCAAAACCCACCCACAAAAAGCACCATCACCAGGGGAAGACAAAATCAAAGCCCCACAATATAATATAACAGATGACAAAAGCCACAAGGGCTCATCATAGGTCATCCGAGTCAAACGGCCTCTTTTTCAAGGCACCCAAACTCCCAGGAAAACTACATCCAGAGGATTGCATCCAGAAACAAGGGTATCACCAATCAAGGCTTGTCTAACTGATTTTTGTAATATTCCATTTAAAACTGATCAACAAGCTATTAAGGTTCCCAGAATGCCCATTAATCTGTATTCTGTCAGACTTGTCCTCTATTTAAATTACCTATATTTTCCCGTATGTATATATATATATTAACTAGTGAGTTATTAAAATCATATTTTGGTTTCACTCGTTAAATATACCCTTGAACTGCAACTTGGTCAACTCATTAAACGCTATCAGCCCCTGTAGTAAATCGCATTCTTATACCTCGTAATCAACGGATTACTCTTACGAAGTGAACGAACTTGTACGTAGCGAAGACGCGTATGTACGTTAAAGGATATAGGTATATATAACTGTATATATACATATTTTCTTGGCTTTCATCTCTCCTCCCAACCAATATATATATATATATATATATATATATATATATATATATATATATATATATATATATATATATATATATATATATATATATATATATATATATATAAATATTTAGGCGACTAGTTTAGTATGTAGTTTATCATACCCTCTTCAGTCGTATACTGAGAATGCAATTGATACTAAAGTCTATAAATAGCCTACAGATCAGAAAAAAAACATAAAGAAAAACCGCAAAATTTTTAGACTTACACTCCCTAATTAATGACCTTTTTACCCCGTTTTGTGTTTTTTCCTTTCTGTTTTTCTGATTTGTACGCTATTTATAGTCTTTTCTAACAATTTCCTTCTCAGTATACGACTGAAGAGGGTATGATAAACTATATACTGAAACTAGTCTCGTAAATTAAACTTTTGTCTCCTATCATATACCATAACTCGCCATTTAGTTCTTTTACTTATATATATATATATATATATATATATATATATATATATATATATATATATATATATATATGCACATTGTCTAGGGAGATGATCTATTCCTCGACATATATATATATATATATATATATATATATATATATATATATATATATATATATATATATATATATATATATATATATATATATATATATAAAATTAATAACTTACAAAGTAGCACGTGAGGTTCGCAATGAATGCAATGTCCTGCAGGAAAAATAAAAAAAGGTGCTTCCAAGTACTTTCGAACTTTATTTAGTTCATTCTTAAGGATAACTACAAGATAAAATAATATAAAAAAGGTATATTAAAGCTAGTAAAAGATAAAGGACCGCCTCTAAGACAAGAAATCACAAATGAGGAAGTAGGAGAGGGAGGGGTAAATTCACATTAAGATTTAGCTATAACAGGTAGCAAGATCAAACCGAGAGGTAAGAAAGAGTCAAAAGGGTTAAAACGATTAATGGATAAAGCACTAGTCTAAAGAGAGAGATTAGTAGAGACACGAGAAGTAAATTGATATCTAGTAAATTGACAAGGAGAGAGGAAAAGAATTTAAATAATGTTAATACAAAATCAATGCAATAATTAAATTGACAAATCGTGTTCCCATAAAAATGAAAATTGCAAAGAAATTAGGAACATAAATCAAAGCTAATTTCTTTAAGAATGATTTTTTTCATAACAACATCAATTTTATGAAGGCCAGGGGAAATGTTAAAATTAATAAATTGGCTTATACATGAACGTTCAACAAAGTTTCTTTTAATTGAGTCATTTGAGCGAAAAATAAAGTTTGCTGAATTCCAATTAATCAAGTGGTTATTTTCGGACATATCCACAAAAACGCACTATTATTTACAGCTCGCCTAACGTTGTATTTATGCTGATTAATTGCTTTCCTGTCTGTCCAAAATATTTACTTGGACAAACAGAAAATTCGACCGAATAGACTTCCCCAATATTATTACAATTATTGTGAACTAGAAGGTTTTTTATAATTGACTCGTATTTGAAAGCAACTGAAATGTTAAAGTTTTTTAAAAGACGGGGAAGAGTAAAACCAAAATGTTTTTAACATTAAAGGGGATAGTAGGGTAAAACCAAAATGTTTTTAGCATTAAAAGGAATAGCAGGAGCAGTATTATAGAACATTTTTATTTGCAGAGGAAAGATAGTTTAGAAAAAAGGGATAAGAGTAATATAGTTTATCGCCAATTTCCTCTGCAAAAAGACGTTCTATAATACTGTTGCTTTCAAATACGACTCAACTATAAAAAACATTCTAGTTCACAATAATTGTAATAATATTGGGGAAGTCTATTCGGTCGAATTTTCTGTTTGTCCAAGTAAATATTTTGGACAGACAGGAAAGAAATTATCTGTCCGTATTAATAAGCATAAATACAGATATTTTACAGGCGATATTTTAATCCTGTTGTCCATTTCATATTAATTCATTTTGTTGATTAGTTTTTTGCTTTTTTGTGGGCGTTCCCTCTCCTCTGTATCATCCTTATATATATTACAATTTTCAATACTTCTGTTATTCCTCGAAATAAAGTTCTAAAGTACTTGGAATCCTCGTATTAATTTTCCATGTGGGCTTTGTTGCATTTATTGCTTACTCACGCAATACTTTGTGAGTTTTCCACGCACACACACACACACACACACATATATATATATATATATATATATATATATATATATATATGCGTATTGTCTAGGGAGGTGAACTATTCCTCGACGTATATATTTCTTTTGGAAGTTCCCATAAAATTGTGTTTTTGATTTTAGCCCTGCAATGAATGAAAAACAAAACAAATTCGCCTACTTTTAGCAAATGTTTCATCATAGAAGCCATAAAAGCAAAGTTTAAAACAAATAATGGCTATTTTCTATTGTTTTGCCATAAAAATGGTTGGGAAATAACATTTACTGGACAACCGGAGGGAGTGTACTTTTCAAGGACAAGGTTCAGCTGGCAACAAAGGTCTGAGAGCTTCTCTTTGAATTTCATAAACTGATTATTTTTGCTCATTAAATTTAATCCTATTGTGTCTTTCCCCTTCTTCGTAAATCCTTTTTGTTCGGTTCGAAGTAAAAGAGAAAAGGTTCTACAGTGTTTTGCTTCTTGCGAAATGACGTCGTCTCAATTTTGAAAAAATTTGACTTTCGGTTAAAGATGTTTTGATGACTTTCGAGAGTCAAAATGAGTTTAACTGGCAGATAATCAGCCATAATGTGGAGCTTTTGGAATGCACATATCGAGTTTTGGCGGGTAATTAAAGCTGCGTTATTGAATTTGTAGTTCTAAAAGCGTAACAAGAAATGGGCGGGGTCGTGGAAGATCCTATCCTGTTAATCAGATTAAACGGCGTCGACGTGAAATCGAGTGGCTTTATGGAATGCAGAGTCTACAACGGATGTGTCATGAGGAAGAGGGGAAAATAGGAAATGTGTTTAAAAGATGAGGATTGCAGATGCTAGCGCTGTTTAATCGAACATAAACGGGGATGAAGAGTTTGGTGAAATCGAGGGATTGAAGTACGGTTAGGTATGATTTGGTTTGGTTGAGATAAAGAGAGCATGTCCGTGCTATTATATGAACAATGATATGAGCCATTTGTAGGGTATGGGTGCGTGGGCTCGAGAATTAAGTGGGTGAAATTTAGATTAATTCTAATGAAACTGAAGGATATACTGTGTGAAACCAGCAATGATTGAAGTAAGAATGAGAAAAATAAGATTGGGAATGACTTGAGAAAAGGGTTGGATAAAATTAAGAATGGGGATCAATTTATGGTTGTAGAATCTATAAAATGACGAATAGGTGACAGGATAAGAAAGGCAGTAGTACTTGGGTGTTATGGTACACCTGGCGAGAATTGGAATGGTGGGAGAGTGGGAGCTCTTAGTGCTAAGGGGAACTTCTTTTTATCAATTATCTTTCTGAACAAAGATAATAATGAAGTTTATCAGTCTGTTCATTGAACAAGGGCGACAAGGTTTTGAATGAGAGAAACCACTGAGAGGTGAACAACTTCGAATGAACATGAAATTTGCAGGAGAGATGTTTTGGTTTGAAGGGAGAAAAAAACAAAAGTGAGAGAATAGTGCAAATTAACATTTCGAGAAGGATGATGATTGTGAGAGAGGTATATAGAGTGTATGATGAATGGATGAGATGAATATATGAGGAGTAAGACAGGGGGAGAAATGAAATTGTGACAAAGAATGTTGCAAGGTTGTGCAGGCAAGTAGATTTGTGGAAAGAATATATGCAAGTAAATCTGGTGGCTTACGAAGAGATGGAAGATCGCATAAAAGATGGTTTGATTATGTGAGAAAGTGTTTAAGAAAGGTGACTAATAAGAGGCGCTAAGTGGATGATACTGTATATGATGGGTATGCAGAGAAGGGAGGGGAGGCGTCCTTCCCATGGCTGAGCCTTATCTTGACCAGGTACTACAGCACATAGGGCCTCATTGCTTTCGAAATACAAACATATGGGGAAATATGGATAGTTAAGTGGACTGGACTTTAATCAAACTGCTCCGGGTTAAATTCCAGACGCGGGAAAAAAATCCAGTGTTTATCTACTACTTTCGTTGACGGCCTTAAGCTACCAACCTACATTGGAAAAGCATGGTTCCTTATGACCACCAATTTTTGATCATGAAATAAAACCTAAGAAAATCCCGCTGTTCTTATTGGATCAGCTGATTTAAACTAAGGTCTAACCCCAGTGCTTGTTTATAGAGAGGTGCTGTGACCTAGATTGCGACTGACTACAATGACTGCAGTGCTTTAGTAGACAGGGTCGCTATTGGTCAAAATGTAACTACCTATGTACAATTTTGAACCCAACGACCACATCAAAGACTTAAATAAAGACATGTTGATTGCATCTTACTACTGCAGAACACTTTCTGAGGAGGTACATCTCACAGAACTTCTCACTGAAGTCAATGCTGCTAAATTGGATATAATTGATCTGTGTGAGACTCGATGATACGGGGACGCTAACAGTGAATCAAGTAACCATTACCTACTCTACCACAAAGGAAACTAAGATCGAAAGCAGCATGCGGTTGGAATTTAGATACCTAGGTAGAAAGCTCAAGTAATGATAGAGGAGTATGACGTATATCGGAAAGAGTAGTTTACGTAAACCTAAGAATCTCTAAGAAGTACAACATCAAATTTGTCGAAATGTATGCACCGACATCTGCTACTACAGAGGAAGAAATAGATTGATTCTAGATGACATCTAGACATGCCTATGCAAAAAAAAACCCCATTTATTAACGTAATGGGAGACTTTAATGTAATAAGATTATAAGATGTCAGAGCCGGCAAAGACCGTGTGGTCGACTTCTGGGCCTCCTCTCTTTCAAACCACTCCGATGCACTTAATGTGTGCATCTAAGCGGTTCTTAAACATGTTTATGGTTGTTGATTTAACAACGATCCCTGGCAACTCGTTCACGAGGAAACCACCTTGTTTCCTCTTATGTTTTTTAATTTTGTATCCATGGCTTCGGGTTCTTGAGGAAGTGTCCAACTCAAATAAGGTTTCAATTTTTACTCTATCAAAATTGTTTAGGATCTTAAAGCTTGTAAGAGTTCTCCTCTTAACCTTTTCGTCTCAAGTGGTTGCAGGTTGAGTGCTTTAGATCTGTCTTCGTAGGACTTTTGACGTAGTCTAGGTATCATTTTTGTAACACGATGTTGCACTCTCTCCAATATTTCTATATTTTTCTGCAATTATGGATTCCAAAACTGAACTGTGTACTCCTAATGAGGTCGAACCAAAGATTTGTACAGGTCGACTTACTATATTTTCCGATTTGTAGGCAAAATTTCTATATATGAAACCGAGCACTCTGTTTACTTTCTTGCGTGCCTCTGCGCACTGTCTTTCAAATTTAAATCGGTGCAGACTATAACACCAAGATCCTTTTTTTTCTGATACCTTTTTCAGTGGCAGGCCTTTTATTGTATAGGTAAATTCTTCGTTCCTTGCTCCAATGTGTAGTACCTTGTATCTGTCAATGTTGAGTTTCATCTGCCAATTTTATGACCATTCTACAATGCTGTTTAAGTCTCTCTGGATTTTATGTTGATCGGCAAGTGTTATTGATTTACCACCCAGCTTTGCATCGTCAGCAAATTTTGAGAATAGGCTCACTATACCTTTATGTAAACTGAGAAAATTAATGAGTCAGGAGTGGAAAAGTTCTCAAACAGCGAACAAAATAAACATTTATAAGATCTGGTGTCTTTACAGTGGCCCAAGATCACAAAATTGCCAGCGCTGTGCTCGAAAGTAAGCAACAGCAAAGATGGACTTGGAGAAGCCCAAACTATGAGATATACAATGAAATTCATTACAGTTTGTTAACAAAAAATCACTGTTAATAATTTATAAGTCATCAAATAATCAAAATTAATGACAATAGGATGATCAGATGCAGGATAAAAATGATTATTTAGAAAGAGAGAAGAAAACTATTCCATTTAAAAAATTAGCCCATTGAGATGCAGAAAGACCTAGTTTCAGAATCCCAGCGCCATCTTTATAGAGCATATCATGAAAATACACTTGACCCCAACCAGACCAGCACTATTAAAACCGTGAACAATAACTTAAGGAAAACCTTAAAGAAACAAACACCAACCAACAAATTGATTTACCAAACTTAAACAAGATCATTAAAAAGAAACGGCTAATATAAAAGAATAAAAGGTATGTCAAAAATTTAAGACCTCAAATTTTAACTACATCTGTGTAAATAGTTAATTTTATGTCTAATGTTTTTTATCTTTATAGATATAGAAATGCCAGAAAGAATAGATCAAGAAATTCAAAGCAGAATATCTCTGGGCTGGAAGTCATTTGCAAAGGCAAGCATCATTTTAAAATGCAGAAACTTGGAACCCGACCAATAAATTAGATTAAAACCTAGACCAACACAAAGAGCTCAATGATCGGGATAACTTGCCGTGGCAGAAAATTAGCATTTGGATACATGAAGAAACCAAACTTCAAGATAGAGTAGAAGCTATAAGTAACTTGAAGTGGAGGTAGGCAGTCCATGTGGCAAGATTACAAGAAGATAAATGGACCAGAAAAATTACTGATTGTGCTTCACTTGATAAAAGATAACCGAAACGAAGACCAAAAACAAGATGGAGAGGTTATCTTCAAATATATGCCAAAAATTGGAAACAAATTGCACAAAAACGACAAAATTTCATAATGATGAGAAAAGGTTTCTCTCAACAGTGGGGAGCAAATGCCTAAAATGATGATGGAGGCGAAAGGAGTGGATGGTGAGAATTAATTTATTTGCGTTGTTGGGAAAGTAATAATACAATACGGGGGTGCGTGTGTGTAGGAGAGGAGAAATGGTTCAGTAACGAAGTTCGATAGTTCATTCCTTACATAAACATTCAGAGGAACAGGATTATCCCCATGGGAGGAACAAGGCCCGTTTAATCAGCTAAGTAATACTCTTTTATCCCAAATCTAACTTTCCTCCCTAATCCTCTCTCATATGAAGACTGTCAAATACTCTACCGAAGGACCTATTTTGTGGGAGATTAAATACTCACGTAAAATTTAACAAACTTAAGATGTATTTACAATTATTGCTTCAGAAGAGTTTGTTTTTGTTTTTTTCATTAGTAGGACCTAAACAATTAAGGATTTTTTAAAGAAATATATCTGTTATATTGTTGACTTCCGTTATCCTTCCTTTTGTTCATAGTTTAATTCTGTTTTTAAACAAATTATATTTTTGTTTGAAACTTTGATAACGAATCCTGTCCCACTATAGGAGAATATAAAATATAATCTTATTTCGGGATTTAATCTAACAAAAAAATAGGAGAAGATTCACTTTTGTTGTTTATTCATCTCTCCAGAGAAGAGAATTTCAAAATAGTAGTAAAGCAAAAATAGAAATAAGTGATATGGAGAGTATAACAATGCTAATTGAATTTGGCCCTTAATCTCATACTCATGTTGATTCCCTTCATGGGGAAAGATTTCGTACAAGAAACAAGCTCTGGAATATGAAAGCACATACACATACTGTGTTAGCTTCACTATCACCACCTTCCCACGAAAATGGTAATAACCAGAATTATAAAGCTAGAATATAATCACCACTGTTTGGTGGATAAAGTAAGCGCGGGTTCGATTCCTCCTCTGGTGCAAGTGAATTTAGGCGACCAGAACTTACATATGGCTGACGTGACTGTATTGATTGAAAACCAGAGGCAAGAACCTGATAATACATCGAGAATCTGTTCTAATAGAACTTCGACGAGTGCCTTGGGTACAAAGGGATTCAAGAATGCCTACAGGAAGGTAACCGATGCTAGAAAATCTTAAAGTATAATAATAATAATGTTGAAAACATAATTTTTTATCCTCGTCTTGTCAAATGTAGAATGAGGTAGCAAAGAGGAATCCCGAAAAGGAATTAGCTTCGGAATCGAACCGTGACCTAAGAGATTTTATAGATACATTAATATCTTAATCCAACGAGGGATTGCGATGGCCCTCTGGAGGATTCTGTAGTGCTAAGTGACGGATCGACCCATGTAGTTAAGGCATTAATTGAACATTTTGGAAACGTCTCTACCGTAGAGGACATCAGAAATTTACTTATAATCCCAGGTGTTATTAATTTTGACGATGCCAATATTCTTTCTTATATTCATAGAACCGCAAACATAATAAGTCAATATGGAGAAAATGAAACTATTCAAAGCACTAGGTCCCGATAAAGTCTATCCTATTCACTTAAGAACTAGAAAGCGAACTAGCAAAACCTATTTGCAACATTTTTAACAAATCAATTAATGAAGGAATTGTTCCAAGCCAATTTTGTTAAAGTATCAAAATTAATCAATATACTTTTGAGCCAACTTTCCTTAATTTGCGTTGTTGAAGTTCTTAGAATCTATTATTAAAGACTGGAACATTTGGAATCCCAAACTTGAATGATATTTAGCATGGTTTTCAGCAGCAATTTTCGATTTTGAGTAATTTGCTTGAATTTTTTCACTAAATCATTTCAATCTTTGAAAGGAATAAATCTATAGATATCGTTAACCTCGATTTTCAGAAGTCTTTTGATACTGTTTCGCAAAAGAGGCTTGTAATAATGTTAAATGTGAATGGTATAAAGAGAGATGATGCATCGAAAACCGATTGGCCGAGCGCAGCCGGAAAGTCATGGCAAAAGTGGGCATCTGTCACTAGCGGCGTTCCTCAAGGATCAGTTTTTGATCCATTGTTCTTCATAATCTATACTAACGATTTTGGAAGTAATTTATTATGCAACGTTCAAAATTTGCGGAATATACAATATTAGGAGATAAAGTAAAATATCGCAGCGATTTAATAAATTTACAAAATGGCATAGAGTAGAGAAATGGGCTGTTTGGAATGGATGGGTATATTTGGAAATTAGTCAAGGGTATTAAATCAAAGCGACCTAAAGTTTTAAAACAATGTCTTTTAGTAGTCTCAGGAGAGAGTTGACTTACATAGCCATGAGTTTGTATTTAAATTGGAATATATTATTCTTCCATTATATAAAGCGCTTGCTAGACCTACTTCGGAAGATGCTGTTTAGTTTTGGTCTCCTAATCTTCGAAAACACAGCGCTTACACTGCCTTCACCGTAGACCGACTAAGTTCGGAATTTTAAAATCAACCTTATGACTTACTCTCGCAATTCGTTATAAACACTTGAGTCAAGAGTAAAATTGAGAAACAGTAATATAAAATTACTCTAAAGAATTATTTTGCGTCCACCCGATATTTAATTGTTATCCTCCGCTCTTCCGTTCCCTCTGATATCACCTTCCATTATTTTCCTCCCCACTCTCCTTTTCGTCTTTAGTGGCTGCTTCCAACTACTTATTCGTCGGTGATGAGCAGCTTCGATCTACTTATTCGTCGCTGATGAGTCTACCAACATGTCAGTTACAGGGACCGCGTAAAGGCCGCGTTATGTGATTTATGTTGCGTTAGGCGAGCGATTGGGCTCTAGGGGAGGCGTGGCGGTATGTGAAATAAGGTTAGGCCGAGCTCGCTTTATTATAAAGGACACTGCAAAATGGAGAAACCAAGGACTGCGCTTAGCTTCAAGAGCTTTCAATACTCGCCTGAAGAGAGTAAAAGTCCTGCTTCATCCTTTCGTCTGCATTTCTGCTAGAAATAGTAGGTGAAGAAATTTACGCGCTTCTCAAGACCGCTGACGACCAACGTCCCTGGCCCCTTGAAGAAGCAGCGGAGGCGCGCGCGCGCGCGCGTGTCTACCGGGGAAGCCCCCACCGAACCCCACCTTTGGACCTGCGCTTTGTTCCTCCACCAGCAGCACATCTCGAGTCCTGATAACTTCTCTGCCACTTAAGACCTGTAGAGACCACCGGTACCTGACGTGTCCGAACCCCGGAAGGAAGCCCTACAGGGGGCGCGAAGAAGGGGGCCCCATTAGGGGGCGGAGTGGTCAGTACCGGCAGGTGGGTCCTTATAGACAATTTATTATAGGTAGGGCAGAGAAGGTGGTCCGAGCTTATAATAGGGACACATCTAGTAGGAGCCTGGTTGACCCCAGGTGAAGACTCCCCCTAGCGGGCCGTCATGGACGACCCCAGGGGACAAAGAAGAATCCCCCTCTGGGTCAAAGAGAGATGCCCGAAGCCTACGAGGGAAGCGGTTTTTTCAACCATCTTTAGCTCGATCGGAGTTGCTCTATGCCGTCTGGTCGACCAAACGTACGGCTACTTGGCGATCTGTGATACGGACCTGGACGTAGATAAACTCCTCAGCGAAGATGCTCGAGCAAAACTCAACGGACTTGGTTTGGCCCCGAAAATCCCCCCCCACGTCTCTGCTCAGAGATCCATAATTTGCCGACGCCTAGACCCATGGGTTGGATCCCATACTATCGAGGAGATAAGAGACGAGATCGAGGCAGGCCAAACTTGGGCGAAGGTCGAAGAGATATATAAATTCAAGAACCGTGAAGGGGGTGACTATTCCCATCTTTTTAAGGCCACTTTTCAGACCACTGAGATGGCCGCTAAAGCTGCTGAATCCGGTCTTGTCCTATTTTACACCAAGATCTCCCCATCATGTATAGAAAGAGAAACATTCGTATCGGTCCAGGTGTGTTTCTCTTGCTATGCCCTAGAACAACATGCCACCAAAGACTGCACCTTCCGAGGGAAGGTTTGTAGCGAATGTGCCGGAGACGGGCACACCTGGCGTGAGTGCACCAGCGGGTCTACCAAAAAGTGCCTTAATTGCAGCGGCCCACACCGTACCCTCTCAATGTCGTGTCCAATGAAGAAGACATTAGTCACAGACAAAAAGAAGAACATGCAGGAGGAAAAACACCGCAGGGCAACGACCTCCTACGCTCAGGCAGCCCAGACCCAGGAAAAAGAAAAGACCCTTCTACAACTTGACCCTTCTATGAACTTAGACCTAGTGATGTGCGTCATACACGCTCATTTTGTGAATATTGCTCAGCCGGGAAGTTACGCTACTGAGTTGAATCGTATGCTAACTCAGAACGGAATGAAACCTATGTGGTTTCCGGATAATCCCCCCTCAACCGAGCTGTACCAGACTCAGACGGGAATCAGACCAACCGCTGAGGCAAGGAGACGCTCCAAATCCCGAGATCCCAGACTTAATAAGCCAACTTCGTCGGACTCCCCCACGATCATGGAAACCGAACAACCCACTCAAGAGATCGCTGATACCCAGAGGACGACTCAAAGAAATAGGAGCCCCAAGAAAACCAAGCAGACCTCCCTAGTATACAAGTCGACTGACATCAACCTTCGTGTTTACGCATCCCCATCTGCCCCCCTCCCAAGAACGGCTAAGGTCAAAGATATTGTTGACGGAATGATCAAAGGAAAATTTAAATGGGACTACGACTTTGATATTAGCGAAGAAGAAATGATTTCGGCTCTCAAACAAGGCAGAATTGAGATATGTGGTGAGTCATGTCTCAATCTTTCCCATGACCAATTTAAAAAAAAGAGATCTGCTCGAGTGAGGTCGCCCGCACAGGCGGAGCCAGCGAAAGTATCTAACCTTCACGGGGAATAATATGGAAAGTACGATCAGATATATTAACAAACTTAAGATCTTCTCCCTTAACGTTAATGGCTGGACGGATAAGAAATACGTATACAGCAATATAATCCGTGAGGTAGACCCTGACATCGTCCTCATCTCTGAGCACGGACTTAACCCAGAAACAGACCCAATCAAATTATACAACTTTACCACCATCACGGCTAATCACTCTAATGAGAGATACGATGGCGTCGCCCTTGCAGTCCGTAAGGGCATCAAGTTTAAAGAAATTAGTAATCTAGAAGAGTCGTACTTAGCGGTTAAAATTTGCACGCTAGTCGATGATTTGATTGTTGCTGTTGGGTACCAGCCACCAAGGAGATCGTACTTGCCCATTCCCAACTTCCTCCGCCTCTTCAGAAGAAATAGCTCCGTAATACTCATCGGTGACCTGAACGCTCGTTGCAGGGACGCAGGTTACACCACCGGCTTCAATGGGGCGGGCAACTCCTTGAGACTATTAATAGAACGCGGCGTGGTGAACAGAGCGGGTCCAGACTTCGCCACCTACTTGACGAGGAGGTCGTCAACTACTCCCGACATAGTGCTGACGAACGACGGATTCGCGTTAAACCATTTTACCGTCCCTGGCCCTTATTCTCCCTCTGACCACCTCAGCATGATTACCACCGTCTCGATCTCCCCTATCCAGGTCAAGATCCCCTCCCGTAGATGTCTACCCAAAGCTGACTGGCTCGGGTACAAGAGAGTCCTCCAAGACTTTCGCATAGAACACCTGGACGGATCTACCCTCGAGGACTTAGATCAACACCTCGAGGACCTCACCACCAAGATCACGGAAGCTGATAGATTAGCTATCCCGAGGGTCGAGTATAAAACTCTCCCTGCTCCACGTTGGAATTTCCAGATTACAGCAAGGAAGGACCGACTGGAGGAACTTATTGCGGAGATAAATGAAAGTGGTAACACGGCGGCGCGATACCGTGAATTTCGGGATCTGCGCATGGAGATTAGACATTTCATCCGTGAAGAGTCCAAGACAATCTGGGATGGTATGATCGACAAGATGGACCTGGAAACCAACCCCAGAAAATTTTGGTCAGAAATTAAGAGACTGAGTGGCACTCAGCAGACCAAGTCCAGTATAACCATCGCAGCTGAGGGGAGAACCATCACCGAGGACCGAGAAATTGAATCCCTCTTCAGAGAACACTGGATGAGGAAGTTCAATATAACCGAGGAGGAGAATGAAGACTTCGATGAGGAGTACGAGGAAGAAATTCTGACGAACCTGGAGGAACGAGGACCATCTACAACACCGTACCACTTCGTCGATCACACCCGACGAGCGGAAAACGAGGGTGAACCGTTCTCCCACGAGGAGTTCGAGTCGGCCCTAAAAAGTTTCAAGCAGAGGGCCCCTGGCATATCTGGCATTACTAAGGCGCATTTAGTGAACGCCCCACCCAACATCAACGAAGCCCTGCTCAGTCTTTTCAATGCCTGTCTGAATGTTGGCTACTTTCCGGATTCACTAAAGAGAGCCAGAATGGTCTTTATCTTGAAACCGGGGAAGCCAAAGAAAGAAGTCAAGAGTTACAGACCCATCTCCCTACTAGAGTTCATCGGGAAATTATTGGAGAAGCTTATCAACAATAGGCTGAGGAACCTCTTAGAGACTGAGGGCGCGTACAATAGCCAACAACATGGCTTCCGTAGCCATCTCGGTACAGAGACTGCCCTCGCTCTCATGACTGAGTACATCGCGAACGCGAAGGCCCAAAATAAGAGGGTGGACGTCGTGCTCAGAGACGTGGCCTCCGCTTTTGACAAGGTTTGGGTGCCTGGGCTAAAGTTCAAACTGTGTAACCTCGAGATGGAGTCAAATTTCACCAGGATCCTCTGTGACTACTTAGAGGACAGAGAGGCATCCATCAAAATTAACAACTACGAGGGACAACCTTTTTCGCTAAACACAGGAGTGCCTCAAGGGGGGTGCCTGTCCCCGACGCTCTACACCATCTATACGAGCGACCTCCCTCTTCCTACTCAGGATTATGCCGTGTATGTGCAATTAGCCGATGATATTACACAGATAATCACAAGCGATTATCAGGCCCCTATAGACGTCGCGAATAGGTCGGCTGGGGAAATAAGTAACCTCAACCTCTACGAAAAGAGGAACAAAATTCGTACTAACATGGATAAATTTAACATCCTCCCGATCGGACGTGTCACTACGGCAGACATCATAGCCGATGGTGAATTCTATCCCTACACGCGAGAGGCCCGTGTTCTGGGGCTACAGATAACCTCTAATGGGTACAACAACCACATCAAGGAGAAAGTCTCACAAGCCAAGGCCAGACTTGGCCAACTCTACAGATTCAGGAGACTCTCTTTCCGCAATAAGAGGAAGCTATATTTGGCCTTGGTAAGACCGATCTTACTGTACCCAGCTGTTCCCTTGCACTTAGCGAGTAAGACACAAATTCGTTCGGCACAGTCGGTGCAAAATCAAGCACTGAGGTTCATTCTGGATTTCACCCTCCTAGATATGGTCCCTTCGACAAGGCTGCACGAACTAACAGATATTGACCCCCTGAACGTGACATTGCACACAAGAGCTATGAAGATATGGAGAAGCATGCACACCTATCTACCAGCAAGAGTCATGCATGACTTGATTATTCCTGAAGATGACTACCCGGAAAGACGCTTCAAACTGGGATTCGCCAGCAGCCAACAGCGGTTGCGCGAAAACCTGATACCAATTTATAAATAACTATTTCTCACCGGAAAGACAACTAAAATAATCTACCTAATGATTGGATGATTAAACGAAAATTAAAAAGATAAAAAGATCCGTAGTGGACAAAAAAAAAAAAAAAAAAAAAAAAAAAAAAAAAAAAAAAAAAAAAAAAAAAAAAAAGATCCGTAGTGGACAAATTGTCAACAAGGCACAAAAACTCTCAGTTAAGGACAATCTGCACAGAGTAAATTAAGCTATCGTTGAGTAACGAAAGCTCTCGCCTCAAAAAAAGCAAGAGCACGAAAACAAAGGCTCGAATGCTTGATAAAAACTACTAATGAAGCATCGTACAGGCACATGGAAAGCCATAGCCAGACGTACTGGCACATCATTCTTCTACTAAAATAACACTTTTTCTATCTTTACCTCTCTTACTATCACACCCCATTTTCTATCTTTTAAGATCCTTGAATCCTTGAGAAACCAAGTGAGGTTTGGTAGGGATGCAATGCGAACACACAAAGAAAGGATTGAAAAACAATTACTACGATGCATAAGTACTTTATCACTACACCGCGTGGTTGGCGCGGGGCATAGACACGAATAAAGCACTTTGTGTACTTAGTCTATTCAGACACTCGGTTCTTTACCTGCCTGTCGTTGGAAGCTCAGAGGGGAGTAACTAGCAATGGTCTTATTAGTATTACTTGGATTGTAAGTGTGGGTGATTTATGTGTAAATATTAACCCATATTTTCCCACTTAATCCCATTTTTCCTCAAACCCCTTCCCCACTCAAACCATCTCCTCATTCAACGCTATTTTATCATTCAAACCCTTTCCCCATATAACGCATTTTCACCAGCTAACCCACTTTTCCTCAAAGAAATTTCAACACTTCACCCCGTTCCCTCAAACCTTTTCCCCACTCTTTCCCCTTCCTTCGCTCAATCCCTTTACCTACGCAATCCCCCTTTCTCGTTCAATCACCTTTCAACCTCACCACCAGTTTCCTTTCGCCACATCATCTTTACGGGCAGCTAAAAAGGTTTATTAACTTGAATAAAATCCCTTCACCACCCTTTCCTTCTTCCTTGCTTTCTTACTCATCGCTCCCTCCCTCTTTCAACACACTTCCTCCTTCAGTACCTTTGCAAAGGACTCCAAATACTGGAATGGCGAGCGAGGATCCTCAACTTTAGATCCTGGAGCCAGGCGTCTTCATATCTATGTATCTCACGGAATGAGATCCGTCACAATGCGTCTCTTTCGCTCTCGATTTCTTCCCCCGCGAGGAATCACCCTTCAAAAGGAGCCCCATGAATCATGCGAATCATTTTAATTCATATTTCTTCATAAAGAATTCTCGTTTTTAAGACGAACTTTCCGACTCAATTTCCATAAGACGAATCTTCCTAAAGCGCCTAGGGAGACTCGGCTTAATCCCCCTCCTCATTCCCTTCCCCCCCTCCCCCTCCCCTATCACTCCCCCCTCAGGCCTTTCTTTAGGTTGTAGACGAATTCTCTGCCAAGTTTTTTTGGCTTGGAAAAGAGTCAACCCAAAATTCATTAGCTACCACCATTCCCATCACCACCACAACAACCACCCACACCACTAACGTTACCACCAAATTACCATCATCAACATCACCAGAATTAACACCACTATTACCACCTTACCATCATCACCATCACCATTACTACCCATTATCATTACCACTATTTGCATATTCATTATATCTGCCATTATTACCACCTCGTTACTACTACCATTACAACCAATAAAACGACTTTTACCACCACCGTTAACATAGGTATCGCGACTACTACATCGCATCAATTACCACCGACCATAATCACCCTTAACCACCTATTTGCCATTATCACCATCACAACCAACATTAGCAGAAATACCACAACCCTTATAATATTACCACGTCCACCTTTATCACCTCACCGCTACAAAAAATACCAAAATCACCATTACCACCTTTACCGATATCAATACAACTATTGATTGCCATAATTACCACCACTATAATCACCAACAGTACCACTACTGACATTACCACTATTACCAACTCCACATTTACTACCACTACCATTACCAAATTTACCCCCAATTACCCTTGCAATACCCCTTACTACTACCACAACCGTTACCAGTACCATTACTATTACCACCATTTTTGTCAATATCATTGCCACCACAACAATCCCCACTATTGTCACAATTATTATTACCACAACTGATTAGCATACCACCATTACCACCCTTACTTCTATCCTTCCCGCCACCATTACCAACAATATTAAAAAAACCATTGCCACCACCATTATTATTACCGAAGTTTCCCTTGGTCGCGCGCTCATGCCATGTGTGTGTGTGCAAGTCGTATGGGAAAAACCGGGGGTGGCGTCCCCCAAACTCGCTTTAATTAATTGTGGGGGAACTTCTCTTGGGGTTATATTTCCCCTTGGCTCCCTAAGGACTCCCCACTGAGTTGCCTTCTATATTTGGTGGGGAGGAACAATCAGGCTCTTGGGTGCCATTTTGCAATTATTCCTGTTTCCTCAATAAATAGAGCGGAAATTGGAAATGGAAACATTTTCAACTTTGGGAAAAATAATAGAATTTTTAAGCCGTTTGGGTAAAGTGTTTTGAAAGTAAACAAATAGGGAATTTAAATAAGCTTTGCGCACCGAATCTCTTTCTCAATTAGCTTAAAGCTCTGGTTTAGTGTAAATTTTTTTAGATTCTAACGCCTAGGTGTCGGGTTCGATTCATGATGAGGGAAGACAATTTTGGGGTGACAGGGGCAAAGAGCTGCCGCCACTCAGGCGGGTTTTTTAGTCTAAGCCATGTAATCATCAAAAACATAACTGACCACAACACCACTATCTCTTTCTTCCTCATCTCTTCGCAAACGCAAAATATTACTTCAGTCCTGGAGCGGGTAGCCACCCCTCGGGCCACGAAGTGTTCCTGCTATCTGTTTAGTTGCGAAACTCAATATACCTCTCTGCGCTGCAAACCTTGTTACTCATGGGCTTGCAAGCAATTGTCATCCTGATCTTTTTGCGAATTTCATTATTCGGTCGGGGGACCGTCAACAATTAAAGAGAAATAGGTGACGCCAAAACTAACAAAAGTTGAGTGTAATTTGATAGTTTTTAAAATTACATTTCATTTAAGTCGTCAAAAAAACTCATCCAATTTTCCTATTATGGACAGCTAAGGATTATTTTCTTTTCGTTTTTATTAAAGGGTTAGGATAGGTTAGGTTAGGTCATCAAAGTAAAATCTATTGAACAAAATATTCCACCAACACCAATAATTCAATCTAATCTAACATAATTCTTTAGAGAGAAATAAATCATGTAGTAAAAACAAATTGGCCGCCGAAAATATGTACCGAACTTAGATCACAAAAGGAACTATTTTAGTTCCCCTTATTTCCTGTGTATTTCCAAAAGAGAAAATGGGAACTAGGATGTAAGTCATTTAATGCTTCTCCCTTTTATTTCTCGTGGATTTTTTTTTTAATCACGAAACTGAAAAGGTGTATTATGCAATTATAAATTTTTTCTGCCGCTGAAACAATCCATTTGCAATAATAGTTCTTATTCTTTTAAATTCTGCAATCAATGGTAATATTGCGTTCCAGTTTTATTTTCTAAAACAAAATTGCAATCGAAACAAAAGCACGATACTGAGTGACCTTCATCTCAGATTGGTTCGTAAAAGAAAACACCTGTGTGTGAATCCATAGCAATAGAAAGCTGCTCGAATAAGCTAGTTTTTAATGGTCTAGCTTGAATGAAATTTGCCAGTTTGTACACCATCTAAAACTTCTTTCAATTTATCTCCCATTGTTTTTACCACCAAAGCGTCTCTTCAAAAAGCAGCGTGTTGCAATAACGTTGGGATTTAGTTTTTTTTTTTTAAAGCAGAAGACTTCCTTGATAAGTTAAGCTTTTCAAGTAAGTTATTCATAATATGAAAAAAAATTCACTTTTCGAGTTACACGTGAATCTTTGCCGCAAAAGAATTTATTTACTAATTAATTTCGATTATAAAACAAATAAATGTCAATAGCTGCTTACCCAAACAATTATTATTATTACCTGAGGTGAGAAAAATTAGATTCGCTGACTTTTCATTACCCCATAATTGATTTTGTTTTTCCTAAATGTGAGCATTTCTTATCACAACTTCATATTGTATTACCCAATACTGTATTTTAATCCCATAAACACATGTTAAACACATTGTTCTATCACATGTTAAAAACACATGCTTATCCACGTGTATCCTGCGAGAGGAAGCAGAATCGCGTTATCGCCCATCATAGCCAATGTTTAATCAAGGAGGTTCACTTCCCCGTTTCGCCTCCATCGTCGATCTCGCCAGATTGAATTAGGCTTATGGGCAGATAAGGTATTTTCCCAAGCGCCACCGGGACATTCTCCCGAAGTTCCCCACTCAATTATCCCCTACGCCATGAAGAGGGCTCCGGCTATTTATACCATAGCTTTTCCCAATTGAAGCAGATCCAGATTATCTTCTTGAGGCATCAAGCCGATCCGGTCTCCCTTGGGCACCTAGGAACTCTGCCGAGAAACCCCTTATTATCCAGAAGAGGACAATATCCCTTGAGTGCCAAGGTTTGTGCCCTTCGAGACGCCAAGTCAACAAGGCCTCGCTGTTGTTCAGAAAGAGAACAACGTTAGAACAGCCATTGTTCTTTTAGCCTGTTTGACAAGAAACGGTTCTCACCACCCCCCTGTTGTTCAGAAAGAGAACAACGTTAGAACAGCCATTGTTCTTCAAGCCCGTTCGTCAAGAAACGGTTCTCGTTCCCAAGACATCACGTCCGGATAATTTAATTCCCCCCTTTATAACGTTCTTCAAGAGAACGCTTGGTTTCAACAATAACCTCCATTGTTCATCTAGAACATCTCCGATTTGTTGTCACAAGGATCGCTCGTACTTCCGAGCCCCACTTCGCTCTCACTTCTCGAAGACAGTCCTTCCCCCTCGTTAAGGACAACCCCCCGAAGAACCCTTCTGCTGGAAATCGCAGGAGGAAGAGATTAAGGCAATCGCTGACATGCCCCTCCCGAATACTAAGAAGCAATTAAGATCATTCCTAGGATCAGCTTCTTACTATCGGCGATTTGTCCCGAATTTCGCTGCAATTTAGGCGTCCCTCAGCACCCTTTTAAAAAAAAAATTCCCCGATCGACTACGTTGGAATGATGTCGCTGTTTCTCATTTTAACCAGCTCAAGAGTAAGCTCATTTCTGCCCCCATTTTGAAGTTGCCCTTCCCGGAAAAAATATTTTGGGATTAAGACTGACGCGAGCAACGAGGGCATTGGAGGTATACTTCTTCAATATGAGGATGACCGAACGAGTCATCCAGTTGCATACGCTAGTCGCCAGTTATTACCCCGCGAAAAGAGATATGCCACTATAGAGAAGGAAGCTCTAGCTATTATTTGGGTTATTGACAAGTTTAAAATGTATTTGATAGGAAAAGAATTTCAGATAGGAACTGACCACCGCCCGTTGGCCTATTTTCGGAATGTACGACACTCCAACGGCTGAATTATGCGCTAGAGTCTACTCTTGCAAGAGTACTAATTTAAGATAAATTACATAAAAGGCTCCGATAATCAGGTCGCTGACGCACTCAGTAGGAATGCGTTACCAAATAGTGTAGATTAATTTGTAATTCGTAGGATTAGGATCTCCATGTATGTATATACCGTCTTGTACTACTTAAATTAGATTCTCCTGTAATATAATTAGTTAATATATATGTCTGAATTTTGTGGCTCAATGTCTAATTTTTTTTTCGTATGTGTATAGATTTGTACCCATTAATTTACATATGAATTCTTTTGTCCCATATGTACTAATTTTATATTATTTCATTGTTCTATGTCTCTTTTATGGTTAAGTTTTTATTAAAGGTTAGTTTCCCATATAATCAAATGATCAACACAATCATATGTATTGAGGTAATACTAGCTAGGTGCATGAAGGTACGGTCGGTGCAAGAAAGTGGGTTCTCCAAAACGGAGCTATATGGTTGTCCCTTCTCTCTTTTTTTCAAAGTGACAACTTCCCCTAGAATGGAGGGGTGTGATAGAACGGTCTGAGGCCGCTTTAATTCAGCCTTTATCACAGGTTAAAAACACATGCTTACCCACGTGTATCCTGTGAGAGGAAGCAGAATCGCGTTATCGCCCATCATAGCCAATGTTTAATCAAGGAGGTTCACTTCCCCGTTTCGCCTTCATCGTCCATCTCGCCAGATTGATTTAGGCTTATGGGCAGATAAGGGATTTTCCCAGGCGCCATCGGGACAATCCCCCGAAGTTCCCCACTCAATTATCCTCTACGCCATGGAGAGGGCTCCGACTATTTATACCATAGCTTTTCCCAATTGAAGCAGATCCAGATTATCTTCGCGAGGCATCAAGCTGATCCGGTGTCCCTAGTGCACCTAGAAACTCTGCCGAGAAACCCCTTATTGTCCAGAAGAGGAAAATATCCCTTGAGTGCCAAGGTTCGTGCACTTCGAGACGCAAAGTCAACAAGGCCCCGCTGTTGTTCAGAAAGAGAACAACGTTAGAACAGCCATTGTTCTTTGAGCCCGTTTGACAAGAAACGGTTCTCACCACCCCCCTGTTGTTCAGAAAGAGAACAACGTTAGAACAGCCATTGTTCTTCAAGCCCGTTCGTCAAGAAACGGTTCTCGTTCCCAAGACATCACGTCCGGATAATTTAATTCCCCCCTTTATAACGTTCTTCAAGAGAACGCTTGGTTTCAACAATAACCTCCATTGTTCATCTAGAACATCTGCGATTTTCTTTCACAAGGATCGCTCGTACTTCCGACCCCCACTTCGCTCTCACTCCTCGAAGACAGTCCTTCCCCCTCGTTAAGGACAACCCCCCGAAGAACCCTTCTGCTGGAAATCGCTAGTTGGACCGAAGATTCCTTCGCATCGTCTTCCTCTGTATAACAACTCTGTAATTACGTAAGCTGAGCATTACCTTTAATCATTTAACCTTTTGTCAACGCAACCCTGTGCTTTAAATGGTTTAGCGAACCATTTTCCCCCCCTTTTGTTTGTTTACCGTTTTAAATCTCTCCAAATCTTAATCCTCAGATTAATCAGATATTCCCATGACCCTTTTCATTCACGCGTTTCTCCCATTTTTAATCCCCGTTTATGTAAACATTTTTTGTGTGTTGTTGATAGTTTAATTAATAAAACTCAATTTTATTAATGGTAGCCATATTACTTATCCTTGTGGTCCGTTCCACTTCTTAAGCATATTTAAGATAAATAAGCCTCTCCAGGACCCCCCCACCCCTTTGAACTAACCTCAGTCAATCAGATTACCACGCACTCGAAATATAGAAAATTCCCTTAACGAATAGTTATATATGGTATATCGTCGGGAGCCTATTCTACGACAAACAACATATCAGGCTGGTGTCAAATGATGGGTCTTAGTGAAACAAGCCGATACATGGCATAATTTAGTTTGTAGGTGCGGACAAGATCAGTTGCTACAAAAGTCATAGGTCCGACTTCAAAGTGAATTCTTAACATGACCAGGATTTTCAATTATATGGAAATCCGTATATAAAAACAACAATTAAACTAGCTGTAAATGAAGTATAAAAAGGTGCATCTATACGAACAATAAGAGCAAAGTACCATATGCCATTTTCTTATCCTATGGAAGCATGTTAAGATGAGTGAAAATGGAGATTTTTATGCCTAATACACGAAGATATGTAAGTTCATTCTATATATTATTTGCTTGTTATGAAATGGAAACACAATTCAAAGAGGGTGTACCAAGTTAAGGCACGGCAGTGTCCTTCATGCGTAGACACAACATGACTTCCAAGACTCGTGGCATGATGCAACTTGCAAGAAAGAGTATAACAAGTGATTCATTCGTTATTTATTGTTTCTATGACATCTTAAGAAGTGAGATGGAGCGATTTAAAATAACAGATCAACCAGTGTATTGGAAACGTAGATAAGGCAGGTTCACATCTTGATCCATCAAAAACAAAGAAAATATGGCACAAAGGGAGCTAAAACTGTCCAAGTGTCCGCATATCTAGTGGTTCAAGCGACGAAAACATGTCTTGTCAACATGTTTTACTGAAGGTTCTGCATTGGATCTTTTAATCACATTGAAGTGTAACAATAGGGAAAGTCCTTCCAATGACCTGCGGCGTTTTGTGGTAAGATGATAAATGGTTATTGCATTGATGGTTTCCCATGTTTCAAATTACAAGTGCCTTTAAATGACTAATTGAGGCTCCTGCCACTAGATGGCCCCACCCAGCGCCGAATCGGATGCCAGGTTTGAAATCTCCAGGGTGAAAAACCATATGACCTACGGCCATATGGGTCATTTCATGGCTCTAAATAAGACCAATTGAACTTTACTCCTTTTGAAAAAAAAGCGACGCTTTGATCTGACATTTCGCCGCAGGTAAAAACATGCAAACTTCAAAGGCTATTTTTTTTTTTTTTTTTTAAGAGCTCATCTGGCGACTGCCTACTTGGGCATTAGTCGCCGTATTAAAACTGGCCTAGTTCTAGGCTACTTTAAAATAAAATTAAAGAGAGAAAAAAAAAACAACACCCCAAAAGGGGGAAAGGAAGCAAGCTGGTGCGTCGGGAAGAGGTCCCCCCGGCGCAGGAGCGTGCAACTAAAGGAAAAAACAAACAAAAAACAAAAAAAAAAGTAAAAAAACAAACAAACCTTGCTTAAATAATAGGGAGAAGGCCGGCTCCCCCAATAAGTCAACAAGTCCACAAGTCAATGTGCATGAATCTGTCCCGAGCACAAGGGACAGGGGGTAGCGACCCCGCCCATCCCGGTACTGGGACAGGTATCGTGCGCGAACATCACCCAGACTGGGACATTCGACAAGAATGTGCCGAACAGTCTACGGGACGACGCAGTCGTTGCAATAGGGCGCAGGCGAGCGCTCCACCAGATAGCGATGCGTCACCCGAGTGTGTCCGATTCGGAGACGACAGAAAGCAACCTGAAGCCGCCGCGGCATTGGAGGATAGGTCCATGGGAACAGTCGCGGCGCAATGGCACGCAACTTAAAGTTCCCTTCGACCGTCTCCCATCTTCTTTGCCAAGCAGTCCGAAGAGCTGCCCGTATTCCTGCCATGTAGTCGGTGTGAGGAAGAGCGAAACGCTGGTCCGGTCGCAGAGTCCTCGCGGACTCTTTGGCGCCCTCATCGGCGCGCTCATTCCCCACAATTCCTACATGTCCAGGAACCCAGCAGAAGATAATTTCGACATCTGTCCGGCTCGCCAAAACCGTGGCGTCACGGATATCGCGAACCAGGGGATGCGGAGATTCCAATGCCCCGAGAGCACTCAGGGCGCTTTGTGAGTCGCTATAGATCACAATCCGGTCTCCGAACCGGGCACGTCGCGTAATCTCCCGTACCGAGTGGTGTATTGCCACCAGCTCGGCCGTGAAGACAGACGCAGTGCCTGGTAGAGACCCGCTGACCTCAAACAGAGGGGATACGGCGTGGAAGCCGACCCCCTCTTGGGACTTGGAGCCATCCGTATACACTGGCACGGTACCAGCGTGACACGATGTGTGCTCCAAAAAGGTCGAACGCAATACTCCCGGCGCAGTACAAGCTTTGGGAGCAGAGGCGTGGCGACAAATAGCCAAATGTGGTACCCTCCAGGGTGGCGTCCTGGGCAGAACCAGGGGCGCCACCGGCCCGAGAGCTATATCTACCTCTCGAAGGAGTTTCCTGGCCCTAAACCCAAAGGGCTTAGGGTATGACTGGCGTCTCTCGGCGGCATAGGGACCATCGAGATCAGCTGCGGATGCAGTGAGAGCTGTTGGCGACTGAGGGAGGCGCCGGGCTCGCGCGTACAGGCGCTTGATGCACTGCACGCGGCGCAGAGCGAGTGGCATCTCCCCAGCATCGACCAACAGGCTCTCAATGGGGGAAGTGCGGAAGGCACCGGTCGCAAGGCGAAGGCCGGTGTGGTGGATTGAATCCACCTTCCGCAATAAACGCTCGGCTGTGGATGCATAAAACTCGCATCCGTAGTCGAGCTTCGAGCGAACAAAGGATCGATAAAAAAGTAAGGCGGTAGCCTTATCAGCGCCCCAAGCGCTGAACGTCACGGAACGGAGAATGTCCATGGCGCGGGTACAAGAGACCCTAAGGCTGCGAATATGAGCCTCCCAGGTGAGGCGTCGGTCGAATACAAGACCAAGGAAACGGTGCGACTCAACCACATCCAGGCGCACCCCATTAAGAAACAAATCTGGGTCGGGGTAAAGCCGTGGATGGCGGCAGAAGTGCACCACCTTAGTCTTGGCCAAAGAAAACCGAAACCTGTGCGATTCGGCATAGCGAGAGACGCGGTTCAATGCCTGTTGGAGTCGAGGCTCCAAAGTTGGCATCTGGGCCGCGCCGAAAAGAGATCGAAAGGTCGTCCACGTAGAGCGTAGCGAGAACATCTTCTGGCAGCACCAAGGTGATGCCGTTGATGCTAAGGGCAAAGAGTGTGACACTGAGGACACTTCCCTGCGGGACACCCTCTTCCTGCTCCTTTGGGGCAGAGAGGGCTCCCCCCACCCGTACGCGGAATCGACCATCTCGCAAAAATTCAGATATAAACATTGGGAGGCGTCCCCTCGCCCCCATCGTGGGGAGAGTCTCCATGATACCGTATCGCCATGCGGTATCATAGGCCTTCTCCAGATCAAAAAACACCGTGGCGTAGTGCTGACTACGAAGGAAAGCCTCGCAGACGGCATTTTCCAGTCGGCGCAGAGCATCCGACGTGGAGTGAAACTTACGGAAGCCGCACTGTGCAGAAGACAGATGGCCTCCGCTGTCCAGGAAATAGGCTAATCTAACATTTACCAATTTCTCCATCAACTTGCACACGCAAGAGGTTAGAGAGATTGGGCGGAAACCGGTCGGAGTAGAGTGATCTCTCCCCGGCTCTCGAAAGGCGAGCACAGTAGCGATTCGCCAGGAGTCTGGGAGAAGACCTTCCACCCAGATCCTGTTGAACAGATCTAACAGAAAGGCCATGCCTCGCTCACCCAGGTGTCGAAGCATGGCGTACGGGACATCGTCCGGACCATGGGCGGTGTCCGCGCACGAAGCGAGAGCGGAGCGCAACTCACTCACAGTAAACTTGTCGTTGAAGGGTTCTCCGCCTCTGGAGGTAAAGTCCAGCCGGCGGCCTTCCGCGACATCACGACGTGCATTGAATGCTGGCGGAGCAGCATCACGGCTAGAGAATGCGGAGAAAGCGGTCGCTAAGGATTCCACCACGGACGCGGGGTCCGAGATTGCGGTCCCATTCTCCTGGAGAACGGGAGGGGGGGTCCTGCGAGAACTTGCCCCGAATCCTTTTGACTCGCTTCCACACCTCAGCTAAAGGGGTCTTCCCGTTAAGTGAAGACACGTATGCCCGCCAAGAAGAGCAGCGGGCGTGCTTCGAAATATACCGGAACCTTGCCCTAGCCCGACGAAATTCAGCGACAGTGAAATCGTTCGGGCGGCGCTTATAGCGCATGTAGGCATAACGCTTCTATTTGAGGGCCGTCTCACACTCAGCCGCCAACCACGGGAGCGGTCGGCGTGCAAAACGGCCAGACGTCCTAGGAATAGTAGTCAGGCCCACGGCGATGAGGTTGCCGGAGAAGAACTCAACGGCCTCATCTACCGACCTAAACTCCTTGACTGAGATAGAGAGTTCAGTCATTTCCTGAAATGCAGGCCACCGCGCCCGCGCCAAGCACCACCGAGGTGGTCTCTCAGGCGGCAGTTGCCCTGAAAATGATATTTGAATGGGAAAGTGATCACTACCATGGAGGTCATCGACCACCCCCCAATCAAAATCAGGCTGTGCATCTGAAGAGCACAAAGATAGGTCAAGGCAAGAAAATGAAGCGGTTCTCGGACAGTGATGCGTAAACTCATCCACGTTTAGGACACCCATCTCAAGCTCTTCGATTAGATCGGCAAGGACTTGTCACCCTCGGATTTATGGAGTAATCTCCCCAGAGAGGATGCATGCCGTTCAGATCTCCAAGCAAGAGATAGGGCCTCGGCAACCGTGCCACGACGCGGCGGAAGTCCCCCGCGTCGAAGTCAGCTGACGGTGGAATGTACGCAGAAATGATAGTATACCTCCTATCCAGGTGCAGCTGCACAGCCACTGCCTGAAAGGAGGTATCTAAAGAGAAAGGAAGAACGGAGACATCATGCCGGGTGTAAACCGCGCATCCCCCAGCCCGGCCATCCCGTGGTGGTGGGGTCGCAAGACCCTTATACTCCGGGAGGGCAGGCAGGGGGCACGCGCCTAGCATGGTCTCCTGCAAAAAATTAGCTAACGGGGAAAAGGACGAGGCGAGCCTCCGCAGCTCCTCCCAGTTGGCCCGGAGTCCACGGCAATTCCATTGAAGGAATATGCTCTCCAGGCCTAGCTCGGAGGAGACGCGGCGGCCCTCCTCGAATTGAAGACCCTCACGGGAATGGCCGTACGCTTCCCGGGGGCAGAACCCCGGGCGCTGTTGGCCGGACAAAGCGCTGGAGGCGCTGTCGCCTTCGAGGACTTATTGGGGGAGGTTGGGCTCGCCATGCGAGTCTTTTCCTCCCTCCGCCTCGAAACCTTAGGCTGGCGTTGCGGCTTGGGAGGCGGGGGGGCCTCTTTTCGAGGAACCACCGTCTCCGAGCCACTCGCTCCACCTCGGGGCGTGGGCGAAGGAGCCGAAGCTCCTTTGTTGCTGTCCTCCTTTCGGGGGACAGCTTTAGGAACCCCTGAAGATGGCCTAGCGACCATCTTCAGGGGTGTTGCCTCCTGTGAGTCTAACGACTTTGTGGAGGCGCGTGGCCGTTTCGCCTTACGGGAAACGGTCACGCTGGGGGAAGAGGGGGGAGCCCTGGTTTTAGCCGGGGCTGGGTGTGAACCCTTTTTGCCGTCAGCTCTACCAGGGGAGCGCCCGGGTGTAGTATAGCCCGCAGAAGGGCTCCGAATGGGCGCGGAAACAATCGTACTCGTTGGCCTGGATGAGCCAGGAGCAGAGGGTGCTTTTCTAACTATTGAGGCATATGACGTCCCAGGCAGAGCCGGGCGCGCCAGGACCAAGTCCTTAGCCTCACGGAATGAGAGTCGATCCTGGGCCTGAACGGCCAGGATTTCTTTCTCAAGGAGATATGCACCACATTGCTTCGAAGAAGCAGGGTGCGGCTCTCCGCAATTGACACACTTAGCCACACACGATTTGGACTTATCGTGTGCGACCTTGGAGCAATATACACAGACTTCGGGTGACCCCGATTTTGCACGTCTACATGATCGATTCGTGTGGCCGAAGCGGTGACAGTAATAGCACCGCCGCGGGAGTGGCACGAATGCCTTCACGCGGTAGCGGTACCAACCGGCACGCACCGACTCAGGGAGCTTGTCACAGTCGAACGTGACGAAGAGTGTAGGGGTGGGTCTCGAGGCCCCTCCCTGTTTTCTCATCACACGTTCGACCTTGACCGCCCCATGGTCGGCCAGCTCTAGGGTGATATCTTCTATGGAGTAGTCAACGAGTTCCCTCGCATAAACTACTCCTTTCACAAAGTTCATGGTAGAGTGCGGCGTCACACTCACCGGGGTGCCATGAAGTGTCCGAAGAGCACTTATCTTGGCCGCCTCGGCGGGATTTGCCGCATTCGCCAGAAGGCTCCCGTCCGAGAAACGGGTTACCTTCGGCTCTCTACCAATTGCACTAGCTAATCCTCTCCTCTGATGGATCATGTTGCCCTTGGACAACATGCTGCCATCAGTGGAGCGAATAACGAGGAAGCGCTTGAAGCCAGCGGGCTCGAAAACGCCAGGTAACCTCTGAATCAGGGGCCCCGATGTCATCGAGGCTCCGCCTTGTGCATTCTTGGTGTTAGTCTTAGTCAGGGGCTCCGCACACGAGGGGGTGGAGGGGCCGGATGTTCCGATCTTGGCTTGGTCGCCTACCAAAGTGGTGGCAGACCCATCCGTCCCCGCAGCCCCCGCGGATGGAGAGGAGCCCCGAGTCTTCTTCGTCCTTTTAGTCTTTTTAGTATTTTTCTTTTTAGGAGAGGAGGGCGGGGAATGAACCCGCTTCTCACCTCCGCCGGCAGAAGCCCCCATGCCAGATGGGCCGGCCTCAGCCAGGTCCCTCTCCAAAATGGAGAAGGTCCTGGTCGTCGTAGGGGCACCTGTCGGAGGAGATCCCTCCCCTCCTTTTACTGCCTCGGAGCCCTCGGCCGTTTGAGGGGGACCTTGCATAGGGGCAGATTCGGGTTTGATGCTTGGCGCCGAGCCCGGATTTCCCCCCATGGAAGGCCCTACCATCTGAGGCAGGGTCTCCTCAAGGACCATGTCTATCACAGGAGGGGCCTCCAGTTGGCCATCCCCTCCCAGGACATCGCAGGTCCCCTTGGCAGTGTCGCCAGTCTTGTGTGGTGAGGCACAGGCCTTGACCCCAGCAAGGTTTAAAATTCTTGCCAGCAGGTCTTTTGAGGGAATCGACCGAAGGGGCCTGGCTTCCCTCTCCCCCTTAAGGGGGTTTGCCCTACCGAGCCGCTTTGATGGGGAGCGGCTGGCTAAGGGCTGCCTGCTGGCTTTCTTGGCAGTCCCCTTGGAAAGAAAAGAGGGGACTGCCGCTGGGAAAAGGGACGTGCCCGAAAGCACCTCCAGAGAAGGGGGTGAGGGGGAGTCCCCTGCACCCGTAGGCGAAGGAGAGGAGTAAGCCTCCTCTCCGGTTAGAGAAATATGGAGGGTCCCCTGTGCAAGCACAGGGGGGGGGACCTCCATCTTTTCTGTGGAGCTGCCCGAGGGCGGCTCCGTCGATGGAACTGGGGAAGTTGAGGGTTGGGTTTGTTTTTTTTTTATCTTCATCATTGGGCATGGTGACCCTTTTTTAAACACGGGATGAAATCGCGCACACCTCTCGCAGTAGCCCGCACTGCGAGAGGTGCTTACAAGCCCGGCAGAGCCAGGCGCCGCCATTTGGGACCACCCCTCCCGCCTGGTGGCCTGGCAGTCCATCGGCATGGCGGCTCCACCTTAGACACGGCGTAAAAAATATAGATTGTGAAGAGGAGAGGAAAAGGGATGTGTGGAAGGTATGGGTGGGGATGAAGCAGGTTGTTAAAAACCAGCCACCCCAGACCGGAGCTCAGGGGTTAGGGAACTTTGTCCCCCACCCCCTCAGCCCCGATGCGGGACGGTTGGCTGAAGGGAAGGTCAGCATCTACCCTGTGAAATTAGAGGCTGACCAGAGAAAGTTGTGGGAGAGGTTGTGTGAAAAGAGAGAAAACAAGTATTTTGAAGGAAGGAAGAGAGGCTAAGCTGGGGCCGGACGGAGCGCTGGATCCCGTCAGCACGGCGGCCAGGATGGCAAATCGCCGCGCCCCTTACGGGGACTTCAAAGGCTAGATTCGAAGACCTGACAGAAACTCAATATACTGTAACCGAGTTAGAGTGGATGATTCATATGATTTAAAACAAATAAAAGTTTTGCAAAAGAACAAAAGACATTCGTCCTCTTCTCATGATCTTGGATAGAAATATCAGCCTTATATCTCCCAAAACATTAAAAATAAACAGCATCAGCAAGTTTCTTGCACATTACATATATCTATTGCAGCCATTAGATACTTCTTGCCGTTTGTCGTAGAATTGCTCATAGTCTGGTCCAATAATTATTCTAGTCCTTGATCTGGACACACTGCTTTTGTTTTAGTCGGTGGTATTGACCCTATGACTCAATCCTACGATCATATATATATATATATATATATATATATATATATATATATATATATATATATAGGTAGGCTTTAATTCCTACTGAACGTGCAAAAGCTGGCTAGAGGCGTGTTGTGCCGTAGCCAGGATTCTCACTATAAAAGTCCTACTTGTTACTGGGGGGGAGGTTTGTGATTGTTGAATTCTAAGAGTGCATAATACAGGTTGGATAAATTAGCCAAAGGGATGCTTAATTAAATTCTTGCCAAGGGTACGTCAAAAGGGAGGAGCCACAAATAAACACACGTACTCAAAATAAACTTTACTTTACACAAATATAATAATTAGCAATAAATAACAGGCAAAATTAAGGATTGAAAATAAACAGTGACGTTAATCGTCTAGATTTATAATGACTCAATGGGAGTATCAATCACGGTTAATTAATTCTTTAATTTAAGAATAGAGGGACACTTGGTTTACAGATTACCATTAATTGATGGATTGGAGAGACGACTACTCAGGTCCAGACGGGGTGGATCGGGTGGCGTTAACACGAGTTCTCGGGGAGAGGGGGGATGAAACGATAGGTTCGGGGCTGCTGGCTGCAGTTCCGGTTAGTTCACTCCTTACTGGATGTGACACTAACAAATAGTAACTTCCAGTAACTATTTGGATGTTCCTTTATTTACTCAAGTTACGTTGAGCAACTGAGCGTACTCTTCTAGTCACAGGCTCTGCGGGGCGGGATTTACTTCCAGGAACAATTTGAGACAGCGACCAGGTTGACTCGACGGCGCGTTAGTAGTCGATACGTTACGGCAACGACTCTCGTTCAACGTGAGGATTACGCGAGTTGGTTTGGGACACTGCTCTAGAGAGATGGACGGCGATATTATTTATACCGAGGATTGTATGAAATCGAGAGAGAGATTCCATTCACTAAAATTCGCTTATCGCAGCCCTTCTGGACAATCTCCATGCTATCATAAAGAAGACAAATAAGATTTAAGCTTTTTTGTGAGATAGGCGTTCTTTCGTCCGACTTCCTGTCGCCAGTAGGGAAAAAGGTGGAGGGAGAGAGAGAGGAGACGAAGGTCAACTCAAACGACAAATTTCTTTCGTTCCCACGATTATCTGGCGGCATGTGAGTATGTACGTTCCATACCCTCACACGCCTACCTATTTCGAGGAACATTATTCTGCCATGAAATAAGGAATAATGTGAAAATTAACTTCACTTGGGGAATTTGTCATTATCTTTCTCGACTCGAAAATTGAGTCAGTAATTTTATCAAAACCGTTAGGAATTTACCTTAGTATCTAATTGTTACAAAATACTACAGCTACGTCAGTTTCTCTAATTTACATATACAAAACAAAACAAAACACATACAGAATACAGGCAAGAAATAATTATATATACAAGGAGATACACAAAAAATAAATAATTGACTATTAATCGCTATCTGATATTGGGTTTCTCGAAAGGCTATCTGCGAGTACATTGTCAGACCCTTTTAGATACCTGATTTCATAACGGTACTCCGCTAGCAATAATGGCCAGCGCATTAGCCTGCCGTTTCGGTTTTTACAAGTATTTAAGTAGGCTAATGGTCTATGATCAGTCTCTATGAGGAATGGACGACCTACCAGATACATTCTAAATTTTGTAATCGCAAAAAACAATCGCTAGAGCTTCTAATTCTACCGTAGCGTATGCCCTTTCGCGAACCGTCAGTCGGCGACTCGCATAGCTTATAGGAGCGGGTTCTTGTTTCTCGTCGTATTGGAATAATACGCAGCCAATACCCAGTTGGGAGGCATCTGTCCTTACGCCAAATTTCTTGTGTGGGTTCGGCAATTTTAAGATTGGGGCGGAGACTAGCTTCTCTTTGAGTCCTTCAAAGTGCGCTTCGGCGTCGGGGTTCCATAGGAGGGGGTCCTGGAGTTTCTTCTTTAGCAGATCGTTTAGGGGAGCTGCTACAGAAGTGAATTGGGGTACGAAGCGGCGGTAAAATGACGCAGCACCGAGGAATGACCGTAATTGCTTCTTGGTGCGTGGTAGGGGCATATTTACAATAGCCTTTACCTTCTCTTTCTGTGGGGCCAGATGACTTTCGCCTATTTTAAATCCAAGGTATTCTATGGATTTATAAGAAAAATGGCATTTTGAGGGTTTAATAGTTAAGCCATGATGCTTTAAGTGTTCTAAAAGTGGGCGGAGGGACAATATATGGTCTTTCCATGAACGTGTAGCCACATACACGTTATCAAAATAAAAAGAAACGTTTTTTAAACCGTGTATTACACGGTGCATTATGCGGTTGTAGCTACTGCAGGAAGTGACTAGGTTGAAAGGAAGACGAGTGAATTCCATTAAACCTTTGTCTGTAGGAAAGGCTGTTAGTTTTCTCGCTGGTGCCTTTAGGGGGATCTGATAATAGGCCTTACATAGGTCTATCTCAGTGATGTAGGCGGCTCCTTCGAAGAGATGTAAATTTTGGTCAATTAGGGGGAGAAGCTCAGCGTCTAACACGGTGACGGTGTTTAACTTCCGAAAATCGACGCACATCCTAAAGGACTGGTCTGGCTTGCGGACCATGACTATTGGGGAACAGTAGTCGGACATAGATGGCTCGATAATCCCTAATTGCAAAAGATTGTCGACTTCCTCATTGAAAGCGTCTCTTAGGTGCACCGGTACGGGATAGGGCTTACATCGCACAGGTTCGAGCGTAGTAAGGGCGATATCATGTTCGAACTGAGTCGAGCATCCTGGGGACTCGGAAATGACGTCACTAAATTCTTCCAAAAGCGCCATCATTTGGTTCCTTTGGGCAGGGGTGAGGTCGGAGTTTACATCCAACGCAGGGAAAGGTTGTTTTAGGGGGGCAGCTTGGACGGGAGGACGGGGAGGGGACAATCTTCGCTTGACTCTACGCAAATCGAATTAACAATATTTAGGGGGTTGTTTGGGTGGACGGCGTCAATTACCCTTTCTTCGTCGAAGGCGACTATATTGTTTATACAGGCCCGTCTATGATACTTTTTTAGCATGTTAATGTGATATAACTTATCACCTGCGGGTGTCTGTATAACGTAATCGACCGGTCCGTGGGTTTTATGAATGGGGTAGGGGCCTTTCCATTGGGAGAGAAGTTTATGGGAATCCGAGGGGAGTAAGAGTAGAACTTCATCTCCAGGCTTCAGTTTTCTGTGTTTGGCCTTTAGATCAAAGTATGTCCGATACTTTTCCATATTAATTTTGGAATTTCTGACTGCTATGTCAGAACACCTTTTTAATCTTTCCCCTAGTTCGAGGTCGAAGGAATAAGTGTTCCTTAATTCTGGACACAAACGGGAATTTGTCCATGACTCCTTCAAAATACTGAGGGGCCCCCGCACGTTTCTCCCGTAGAGGAGCTCAAATGGGGAAAATCTGATGGTCCTATGGGAAATTTCGCGGCATGCGAATAACGCAACTGGCAAATATCGGTGCCATTCTTGAGGTTGTTCCATGCAAAGCTTCTTGAGGACGCTTTTCAAGGTTGCATTGAACTTTTCGCACATGCCGTTCGCGCTCGGATGGAAGGGGGTGGTAAAAATAGGTTTGATTTGGAGCAGGGTGTTCACGTGTTCCATGAGCTCAGAGTTAAACTGGCAGCCTCTATCTGACAAGATTTCTTTGGGCAATCCTACTATAGAAAAAATAGAAATAAGGGCTTCAGAGCAAGAGATACTATCGATCCTTTTTTAGAGCGACAACGTCTGGGAATTGGGTAGCGCAGTCTATCAGGGTAAGTACCTGCGTATGAGCTTCGGCGGAAGGGGGGTGGATTGATCCGAGGAGGTCGATGACGACTCTCGAGAAGGGCTCCGAAATGACTGGGGTTCTTTGCAGGGGAGCTGGGGCTATTCGACCTTTTGCAGTGGTTTTCGGGCAAAAGTCGCACGTTTTGCAGAATTCTGCAATATCTTTGGCTGCACCGGGCCCCAAAAAATATTTAAATACTCGCTGAGAAGTCTTGTTATGACCGAAATGACCGGCCATGGGACTTTCATGTGCTACTCGCACATGTGTGCACGGAATACACATGATTTTGGAAGGTGGGCCCGACTCATCTCGTGAGGTGCGAAATAGAAGGGAGTCGTTAATGATGTACCTTATGGGTCGGTTCCCTCGAACGATCACCTCTTCGTTCTTTCGGGCCTTTTCCCAAAGGGATTGAAGTAAAGGGCAGCTCTGCTGAGCTCTGAGGAATTGTGCATTACTCATTGGGACCTC